>MCGE01000041.1:0-354051 GCA_002105175.1 Absidia repens | reverse complement strand
TTTAGACTAGCTACCCATATCATCATCAGTAACATGACTGATGCATATTATCTGGGCAATGATGGTGCTGATGATTTAATTTTGATCATTGTGCCAGAAATGCTCACACTTCATCATATCAATCCAAAAACATTGGTCAAAAATGGTTACATTGTGCGTTATAATAAATGCTGTCTGTCTTATTCTTTCTTAAGTGTACCGTATTGTATTGCATTGTAAGAGTGTAATGTCGTGTGATTAGGAAAAACGAACGACCGTCGTCTAAAAACAGAAATTCAATTCAAAAAAAAAAAAAAAAAAAATGTATAAAAAAATAGACACATGGATAAAGTTTATCATGGGAACCAAATTGAGAAAGAAATTATCATTTTTATTTAAAGAACAACATGGAAAGAAAAATGGGAGAGATCAACATGGAAGACAAAGTTTTCCAAGTCGTGAAAATTTTCCATAAGCAAGCTAGTTTTGCCATTTTCATGCAGAGGACAAAGATTGCGGTGTTTGAAATAGTTCTCTGTGCCCCGTGTCCCTTTCATTGTGCCCATTTCATGGTTTTATGGAGTAGAGATATTATTTTGTCTTTCTTTACAAAATTGCACTTATAAAAATAAAAAAAATTCATCTAAAAGTCGATCTGGGTCCGGCTACGCAAACAAAAGAAAGAAGGACTTTTTTTTTGTTTA
Organism: Absidia repens; assembly: GCA_002105175.1. Taxonomy (NCBI): domain Eukaryota; kingdom Fungi; phylum Mucoromycota; class Mucoromycetes; order Mucorales; family Cunninghamellaceae; genus Absidia; species Absidia repens. Next base: position 353,368 of record MCGE01000041.1, on the reverse strand, counting down.
GGTAACCACTTAACCCATCATGGGACGGTACACACATTTTTCGACTAGTGCTACCTAAAGAAAAAAACTTCCCAACTTTTTTTTTCTTCTCTCTCTCCATCCTAATTAGACTAAATCGACGGGGAGGTGGCGGGGAGGAAATGATGGATAATGATAAACCTTTATCATACACTCCTGTAGTCGCGTTGCTAGTGAGTCGCTTTCCTTGGTATTGTCTCGAAGTCATTAAAAGTAACTGTTTAATGGTGATTCTTGATAACCTCAGTGGTACAATAAAATAATATAGCGAATGGCCTTTTTTTTTACCAACAAAATAATGAAGAATGAAACTGCGCTCGAGCCAATTATAATTTGAACCCCTGAATTCTTGGATGATGCCAAAAAAAAAGCCTTCTCATAATTTGACAGTCTTTTTTTCAACTACGATCTTAATGTAGCCCTTTCACTAGACTTCATAAATAATATTAATTACTCGACTTTCTTTTATGCTTTACGTTTCCTTATTTTTTAAATAAAAAAATTAAATCAGGGGTAGGGTTGAATTAGAGAGACAAAGACGATACACAAGTGCATTACCACAATGTAACCCAAAATAAGATCATGGGGACGGCGGAAGATGTGAATTTGGGGGAGAGATAAAAAAAAAAAAAAAAAAAAAGTCCTGTCCTCCACCCCCCCCCTCTTCATCGTCATCATCATCACTGTGAAAATAGTAATTTATAAATGATGAAATATAAAACTAGTTAAGAAAATCAGGTCCGGCATTGTCCTATTTTTTTTATTATTTCATGGGATCTTTTTTTTAAGAGCGCAAGGAGCGCTGAAAAAAAAAAAAGTAGGATGAGTGTTTTGATGCCCATGACCATAAAACCCTTTTTTAAAGAAATCAATCGACTCGTGATTTTTGTTTGCAGGTGATGATTTTATTCCTTTGCATGAGAACGATCCACAAGAGAATATTTTAGGTGGGACAATATTGTATTCCCTCGTTCAAATTTGTTTTTACAAGCCTCTTTTTTGTTGGAGCTATATGTATAAAAGGTTTGTCTTTCTTTTTACCTCTCTTTTTTTCTTTTTTCTCCCTCATTCCTTGAATTTCTTTAATACAATCATTTTGGATACCCACATAAAGTCCAGGGATAAACAAAAAGTGCTATATTTTTAACTCCGAACATGGGCTCAACATCAAAACAAACTTGTCAATCTGTTACCACTGTGATATTACCGGTATGTCATGGTCGTGGAAAAAATTATTGCTTGGTCCACCGAAGATACTTTGAAACCAGTTGGTGCCCTGATTGCCGCGGTTAAGCTTTAAGCAAATTTTGGTATTGATCACTGATTAATGTGTATAGGGCACATTGATGACCGCTCACCTTTGGGATTTAAAAAAAAATTACTTGAAATGCATCTGTACATACCTCATTATATACTCTATCTATCTATCTATTTAGTCTCTTTTTTTTTTTTCTATCCTCTTCATTTTTCAGTCCTTTAATAAACTCGTACAAAAGTTATTCTCATCATCAAATATAACAAAACTTGACAGACTGGAATTCGTCATCTTTTAATGTTGTGAATCGTCGAAATGCACCAGTGATCAATAAATTGACAGATGATTCTTTCATGGGACTCCTTTATAATAAAAATCAACGGTGATTGACGGATGGTTGCAGCGAATGTAACATGCCCATTTAAGAAAAGAAAGGAAATATCATGTGTATGGAAAAATCTTATGATATGAATACATCATAATGATTTGATGTTACGTATCAAAACAACATATTACATAAACTATTTTTAAAAAAAGGAAAATTATGTCATGGATAACTACCTCGGGACTGTGGAGAAATGGAATATCAAACTTCATGCAAATATTGAAAGTCCGTTAACTTTGCTTTTCGTCACCTGTATGCGAAAGATCTATGAAAACTGGACGATTCGCATTTCACAAATACTTTTGTTTATAATCCAATTTATTATAATGCTTTTTATTAGTAGCGTAAGTACAGTGACTCGTAAAAAAAAAAAAAAAAAAAAAAAAAAACCAGAGCACGGACAACTTCTCATGCTGTTGACTCAAATTAAGATCAAAGTATACTGCACCCTTACATAGTCAGATGGCGTTTTGTCTGTAAATTCAGCAAGATTTTTTAACCAATCTCTTTATAGATGATTAGCCCCATTACGAGCAACCCCCACATCAGGCGTCAAATTCGTTGTAACCACTTGCACAGTAAACGACAATAAAATGTTACACATTGAAACTCAGATTATGAAAGTATTTTCCCTTTTTTTAAAAAAAACAAAAAGCTTCCTTCTTGCTTCTTTGTCTGCAATCGCTTCAACTCCCCCCTACTCCTTATATTTATTATCAACACAGATGCTGCAAACTCTTTCCGATAAAGTATGGGCTGATCATGTAGTTGACCAACAAGAAGGTGGCACCTGTATTTTTTACATTGATCGTCATTTTAGTGCAAGGTCATCAGTCCTCAAGCATTTGAAGGTCTACATAACGCCGGCCGCCATGTCCGTCGAACTGATTGTATTTTGGCTACTGACGATTACAACATTTCTACAACCTCACGCTGGAATTTCAAAAAACATTACCACCTCTCTTGAACAAGCTGATTCCCATTCTCAGTGCGAAACATTGGAAGAAAATATCGAACGTCAAGGCATTGTACACACACCATTGGATCTGAACAAGGTTTTACTCCCCCTGGTACGACGATTGTTTGCGGTGATTCTCATACATCAACACATGGTGCTTTTGGTGCATTGGCTTTCGGTATCGGGACGTCTGAAGTTGAACTCGTTTTTGGCGATTCTTGAATATAAACCAAAAAGCATGCGCGTCTCTGTGGATGGTACACTGACACCTGACGTTGCTGGAAAGGATAATTCGTTGTATATTATTTGCAGCATGTCTATTGAAGCTGGACCGCCGTTTGTTCCCAACTGGTGCCGAATGGGATAAAGCCGTGGTTTACTAGAACACTTTGCGTGCGGATGGCAATGCTGTGTATGATATCAATATGGAAATCAATGCTATTGATGTTGCTCCTACTGTCACATGGTACACCGGTTTTCAAGATATCGTCCTACTATGGGTGCTTCCGCTGGCATAAAAAGGTAAAATTAAAACATGAAAAAAAGGGAAAGAGAGAACTAGACTGCAGGACTAATTTTATTTTCTTGGGGAGGGGAATGATTTAGGTGTTTGACTGATGTGCGTAAAATATTTTTTGTAGACATTCTAAACCCTTCGAGTCGTCAACCGGTGGAAATTGACGGTCCAAAGCAACACCCGACAACGTTGTCCAGCAATACCGAACAATCCACTTTACCATCAACTACAACTACCACAGCAAAATCCTCAACATCCGATATTCCAGCATTTACGACACTTGAAGGAATGGCAACACCATTGGATATTTCCAAGTCGACACCGACATGATTATCCCGAAGCAATTTCTCAAAACTATCAAACGAACGGGACTGGGAAGCGCACTGTTATACTGGCAAGGCTAACAAATAGCAAAGAAACGGAAACTGGGCTGGTAGATAGCGTTGAATAAAATGTACGATGTTTCTATAGGATAGCTCTATTTAGTATGATATAGTTTAGTTCATTAGTTTAGGTTAGTATAGTATCACGCAAGCCTCCATTATCATTTCCATACTTTTACAATAAACTTTTCTGCTTCGTTTTATATATAATTCAGTAGAAAAGCTTTTACCCACCTAATCGCTGTCTTATTTTACCTTGCTCTTATCATCTATTTCGAAACTTACCCTTTAGCTTTTATTTATATCTACTTTGAAATGCTTTATCACAAACCTTTTTTTTTGTCTTTTTATTTAATTATTTCTCACCTGGAAATAATTGCCCCTGAGCGGCCTTTGAATTCTCAAATAAATTTCTTTTTCCACTTTCTCTCTACAACTGATTGAAAAAGCTCTGTTGCTCACTCTATAAAAAAAATAAAACTCTACAGAAACAAACCCAAGTTATTGCCGAATGACCAAAGTTAACTATAACAACACTATAACAAAAATAGGATGTAACACAACCCATAAAAAAATATAAAATCTACAAAAACACTACGCTGCTACTACCCTCATACAAAATCTAGAAATAACACAAGCATAGTTGGATGTTCCTGCTACACTTTTTTGTTTAGGTCATATAAATGAGAACTTTGGCAAAAAGAAGAGCCGCCCCCGGGTGGGCTTGAACCACCAACCTCCTGATTAACAGTCAGACGCGCTAGCCAATTGCGCCACGAAGGCTTCGATGAAAATTTTTTTTAATGTTATTAATAAGCACTATGTGTCGGAATTCCAATCGACCACCCGCTTGATATGAGCGATATCGATTTTGATGGTGATATTTGAATGCATATTCCAATGTATTTTAGTCATGGTTATAGTCAATTCTCTGGAAAGGCTTCACTGTCTCCATTGGAGTCGATAGTGATGAATATGGAGATTAACCAATAATCACAGACTGGTTATGGAGTATAACAAGAATGTCCAAAGAAAAATATAAGATCTCATGGAAAATGATATTTATTTAGCAACTTTATTTATTAATGATAAATATGAAAAAGCGCAACATTACATGGTTGTTTGGTCGGTTGTTCTTATTTTTATTAAAAAAAATAATCTTTAGGCATTTGAAGCTAGTCGGATTATGACATTTACCAAAAAAAGAAAGTTATGCGGGTAAACTTAATTACCTTCTAGTACTCTTCAGTCAGTTGTTTATTTTTTTTCGAATAACATTCACTGTGTTTTTTTCATGCATCCACGGACCATTCCTTAAAATCATTATAAAAAGCCTCTCCCACCCATATATATAGAAACCCAGCGCAGTAGATGGAGCGCTGGACACAATAGTTGATCGAAGTCATATCGTACCTAATATGCCTTTTTTTTTTTTTACACGTATGTGCTCTCTATATGGTTGGTATACCCATTGGACAAGGCAAACTAAACGTATCAAAGACAATGTACAATTAAAAATATAAAACATTTTTTATTCAGATGTAGATATCAACTATGACAACTAAACTAAACGAGTCTAATGATAACTAAAAAAAAAAAAAAAAAAAAAAAAAAAAAGTCTAATGATAACACCATGAGATGTACTAAAAAGATGAGGCGACTAGCGGTATGTGTGGGAGAGTGTGGGAGTTTGTGGGAGTGAGAGGTGTCTTTATGGAAGAAACATAACAACAAGTTAATCTAGTTCAATCAAATACGGTAAAGTTTTTTACGTTCTATAGTGAGTGACAAATTATTTATAAAGCGAAGGGAGTGTCACTAAATCAGGCCGAATTACTCCATAGTGATTCCGAGAGCCATTATTCGAAGAGAACAACCGAGCTGCCAATGTTGAATGTGATAACTACTGTCATAAAAAGAGAGCTACTATATTGATGATGATGTATGGTGTTGATCGATGTTAAGAAAGAAAAATGAAAGAGAAAAAAAGGAGGGGTTTTGGGAGCCACAAAAAACCAACGCAAATTAAATCCCAAAAACTTTCAAAACCCGCACACGTGAAATTCGTTTACTCACAATTTATTTTTTTTCCCTCCTACTCCCGCTTTCTTTCATTTCTTCTTTTTCTCTTTTTTTTAATTCTTCACAATTGTGGCTCCTATGGGGTAATGATGGTCTTATATTAGTTTCAGGACTAGTTTAGAAGGGTTTTCAGCTCAGGGTTTACAAGGTGCAAGGGGAAACCCTTTCATTTTGGATCTAGGATATTGGACCTACAGTAGTTAACCTTTTGGAGCCTCCATTAGCTTAGTTTAGCATTAGTTTGTCTATAGTTTGCATATATATATATATATATATATAAATAAACCATGTCTATTTTTCCCTGCCTTAATGAAAATTCTCTTTGATGTCTTGTACAATAGATTCACTTTTTTACTACCATCACATCCTTGTGATTAGTGTCGAACGTAATTGTGTGTTAGTTAATAGCGTTTTAATTTTTCCCTTGCATTGTAGAGTGTCTTAGCTCCCATTTTATAGTCGTGCCTTTAGATTAGTATTAAGCCTTCTTCCAATATCACCCTAGTATTCCTCATGATTCCTCTAATAAATCCTTCCAATACCTCTCCTGTTAGGTTGAATCACTCGTCTTTAGTTTTAGTATTTACATCCATGCTTCAAATAAAGCATGCTTTTCTATTAATCATCATTTGACCCATCTGAGAGTAAACAATGCCGCTATTATAACTATTAAGTGGTTTTCCTACTATTCATTTGCATTCTTGTTTGGCCACTATGACAACTCCTTTCTAAAAAGACACGGCGACTGGTTAGCAGTCCTAGATCATTTGCTATTAAAGATACTCATTTCGATCAAACATATAAATAAATATAGGTTACGCTGTATATAATGCCGCCACGATACGTTATTTTGCTCTGCTGTCAAGCATGGCAATGACTACTTGTCCTACCTTCCAGAGGCATATCAACTGATTGATAGTTCTAGATCAATTAATATAAAATGCATCACTATTCATGCGCTATCATTCGTATTCATTAGCCTAGGACGCACTACCAGCGTAACCTCTACTAGTCTCGACATATTGTATACATCCAGATCGTTGTCTTTTTTACTTGCGGTATAATAAAAGAATTGAGCCCAAACCGGAGTCAGTTCTTCCCCAAGGGGGTCACATGTAATATATAAAATAGCAGCGAGGGGTGTCTAATTTTGTCAAAATCAAAAACCTTACAACCGATTAAGGTTGACTTTACGTTCTTGTCCACCTGTACCGTAATGCACTTTGTGAACTTTAGCATCGAATAGATTGGATGATCTTCACGCACTTTCTCGATATTGCATATCATACAATAAATAATAGTAATAATAATGTTGAAATAACACACTTGCTTTTACAAAACATGTACAGTACTGTACATACAGTTTCGAGTCAAGTAGAACAATATTTCAAGAGCGTCGTGGGTCAAAATAGGCAATACCAGACTTTAACAGTTGATGAGATGAAGCAATCTTGATTTTGTATATGATAAGTATATACGATTTACGATCTCCATCAAATGAATTGAAGCTTCTTCTGAATGAAAGGTATAGCCCTTCACGGTCAACCTGAAAGATGTCCTAGTTTTACTTATTGAACTGTACTGTACAATATAGTGTATAACTAATATTCCACGCTGAAATTCGGTTACAAAGGAAATATTATATTCAGCTTGTAGTATCCAAACGTATGATTTTTTTTTATTTCTGAAAGATCAGATCTATTATGGGAGTTTTCTTTGTATATAATTTTTTGATTTGATCTTAAGCACTGGTATAGACGGATCCCGACTAATGAGTCGACTCGGGGTCCGAATGCGCGTGTGCAATAGTTTTTTTTTTTTTTTTTTTTGCCGAGGTCAAAAATTTATTGCCTTCTTTCTTTTTCTTTTACTTTTTTCTTCACTTTTAAATTTTTATTTTTTATTTATTTACGATCTACAGCTCAACTTTGCATAAAGGATGGCAGAAGAACAACACAGCTGGAAGTTTGCCCAATGCTTTGGTGATAAAGGCGACTCAGATGATATCACTGAAGGTAATAAAACGTGGCTCGACAACTGGAGGGGGGGGGTCCTTTGAATGTTATAGTTAACCTCATCTCTTTTTCTCTCCTTTGCTCTATAATTATAGCCGATATTATTACAACTGTCGAATTTGATCAAACCGGTGATCTCTTAGCAACTGGGGATAAAGGTAAAGCTTGCTCAAAACAAGAACCAAAGCGCAAATCCAATGAGTTGACTCTCGCGCTGACAATCTTATCTTTTTCTGTATAGGTGGACGGGTGGTCTTATTTGAACGCAATGATGGAGTAAGTGAAGAAAACAAAACAGAAGGGACAAAACACATATATCGTATACTCACTTGTGTTCTCTTCTTTATTATATCTTGTCCTGATATTTTGTAGAAGAAGGGCTGTGAATACAAGTTCCACACAGAATTCCAATCCCATGAAGCTGAATTCGATTACCTCAAAAGCTTGGAAATTGAAGAAAAAATCAACAAGATCAAATGGTGCAAACGTCAAAACTCGGCTCATTTTTTACTGACGACCAATGGTAATGACGAGATTTGTCATCGCTTTTCTTTGCATGCACACTAACCGATGTTTTATTAATTTCTTAGATAAAACCATCAAGCTGTGGAAAGTGTTCGAAAAGTCTCTTCGTGTGGTTGCCGAGAATACTGTTGCTCCTTCTCTTCCTAGTAGCCAACTACAAATTCCCAAATTATCTTATCGTGATACCATTGTTGCTGCTATCCCGAGAAAAGTATACGCGAACGGTAAGAGATGAAAAGAGGGACACCACTAGTGGGTAGACCATAAAAGTCTAAAACATCACTGTTCCTTTTTTTTTTCCAGCTCATGCTTATCATATCAACTCAATTTCAACAAACTCGGATGGTGAAACCTATCTCTCGGCTGATGACCTACGTATCAATTTGTGGAATCTGGACATATCTGACCAAAGCTTCAGTAAGTGAAATAAAACAAGATTTGGAACAAAGTTGACATTGTATAGTGGCCATTGTCTGATTGGGGGGTTTTTTTGGGGTAGATATTGTTGATGTCAAGCCTGCTAACATGGAAGAGCTTACAGAAGTGATTACTGCTGCCGAATTCCATCCATATCATTGCAACATGTTTATGTATAGTTCCAGCAAAGGATCAATCAAGCTCATTGATATGCGTCAGTCAGCTTTATGCGATCAACATGCCACAGGTAAAATTCTCTCCCCTCAAAAATGAGATTAGTAATGATGATTAACATGTTATTACTTTTTTAACCAGTGTTTGAGGAACCGGAAAATCCAGCCACGCGATCCTTCTTCTCGGAAATTATCTCCTCGGTGTCTGATGTCAAGTTTAGTCAAGATGGGCGATATATTCTTTCTCGGGATTATCTTGGATTGAAGATTTGGGATATCAATATGAACAACAAACCGGTACAGACCATCCAAATACATGATCAACTTCGTAATAGACTATGCGACTTGTACGAAAATGATTGTATCTTCGATAAATTTGAATGTAACTTTAGTGCGGATGGAAAGTAAGTGTTGACAAAAAAAAGTGAAGGATAATGAAGGTTATAGTGCTTATAACGTTTATTTTGCTGTGTTGTAGTTCTGTTTTATCGGGATCATACAGCAACACTTTCCACATTTTTGACCGGGAAGGCAAGTCTGATATCTCCTTACAAGCTGACAAGAATGCATTTAAGGCGAAACGCTTGGGATCGGCTAAACATAAAATGGTATCTTCAGGCCCTGGGGGCGGACTTAGCAGCAGTGGTGGGTTGACATCTGACAATATGGACTACAGCAAAAAGATCCTACATGCATCGTGGCACCCAAGGGAAAACTCGATCGCTGTGGCCGCTACGAACAACTTATTTATTTTTACGTAAGTAATATTTGGAAATATCGATATACTTCCTTTTGACTGCTCTAATTCATTGTTCTGTTATAGAGAGTAAGTAACATAATGGATTAATATTATCGGACTGTGCGATATCATCTCTTCACGTGGTCATGTTTACCTCTAGGTTGTAATTAGTTTCTCTCATCCCTTTATTGTACTCAAATCATACCAATCTCCTCAACCTCTTTGTTTATTTTATTTTTTATTATTTACTATCCACTACTTTATGTTTCCCCTTCCCTTGCTTTTACACATTCTTTTATTTTATTTCTTTATATTTATATATTCATCTATGTATACATGTATCTGCTTGAAATAAAAACGTCTTTTATGTCAAAATTTTATGTGCAGTGATTTTATTGGTTTAAGGTTTGTCGCCTTTTTAAAAACCATAGCAATATTTTAGATTGATTTTTTTTTCTATTTCATTATTTTTTATCATATATATATATATATATCATACCAATCACAATATGGCTGCACTGGAAGTCAGTAGCCAAAAGACGTTACTAAAAGCAACAATCTTGGGATTGATAGCGGCAGCAGCATTCTCCTCACGCCTCTTCAGTATTGTCCGTTATGAATCCGTCATCCACGAATTTGACCCTTGGTAAAATTAAAAGAGTACATTCACTTACTCGTCAATCTCATCTTCTTAGCTGACGAACACGCTCGTTTAACTTAATTGTTACTTACTCTTTTTTTTTATTTTTTATTTTTGGTATTAGGTTCAATTACCGTGCAACGAAAATGTTAGTGAAGGATGGTGTATATGAATTCTGGAATTGGTTTGACGATCGTTCCTGGTACCCACTTGGACGCGTTGTAGGTGGTACTGTCTATCCTGGTTTGATGGTGACAGCAGCGGCAATTCACAATGTACTACACTATCTCCACTTCCCAGTTGATATTCGCAATGTTTGCGTACTTCTTGCTCCTATATTCTCAGGCGCCACAGCTTTTGCAACGTATTTATTGACCAAGGAACTCAAGGACAGCTCAGCAGGTTTACTGGCGGCAGCATTTATGGGTATTGCGCCGGGTTATATTTCTCGTTCAGTAGCCGGATCATACGACAACGAAGCTATTGCCATCTTCTTACTCATGTTTACCTTTTATCTTTGGATTAAAGCACTGCGACTGGGATCTGCTATGTACGCTGCTATTGCTGGATTCTTTTACTTTTATATGGTCGCGGCTTGGGGTGGCTATGTCTTTATTATCAATATTATCCCCCTTCATGTATTTGTCTTGATGCTTATGGGCCGTTTCTCAAGTCGCATATATGTCGCTTATTCCACCTTTTACATCCTGGGCACCTTGATGTCTATGCAAGTTCCATTTGTTGGATTCCAACCTACACGTACTTCTGAACACATGGCTGCTTTGGGTAAGAAAGCAACGGAACCCCTAGAGAAAAATTATATAAAAATTCTTACATACTTTTTACAATGATTACATCTAGGTGTCTTTGGTCTATGCCAAATTCTCGGTTTCGTCGAACTACTACGAGGTCATTTACAAGCGAAACAATTCCAGATTCTACTCAAAACTATTGTGTTTGGAACTTTTGCCCTTGGATTCTCCGCGTTGGTTTTATTGACTTTAGGTGGCTATATTGCACCATGGACTGGTCGATTCTATTCTCTTTGGGATACTGGTTATGCGAAGATTCACATTCCTATCATTGCATCTGTGTCTGAACATCAACCTACGGCGTGGCCATCTTTCTTCTTTGACCTGAACATGTTGATCTTTTTATTCCCTGCTGGCCTCTATATGTGCTTCCAAAAACTCTACGATGAACATATATTTGTTATTGTTTACAGTGTGTTTGCTTCGTACTTTGCTGGTGTGATGGTCCGTTTAATGTTGACATTGACGCCTGTGGTTTGTATCTGCGCTGGTATCGCTGTTTCAACTTTGTTGGATACTTATCTTGACATCTCTTCATCATCATCATCATCATCATCATCATCATCATCATCATCATCATCAACAACAACAACAACAACAACGAAATCAACAAAACCAGAAGGCTCACATACGCCAAAAGAAACCAAGAAAGGGAAACAACAACAACAACAAAACAAACCTACACCATCGGATGCTACCAATTCACAAGGCGGAGCCCTTATTAGTTGGGACTCCCGTGCTTTAGTGGTGCTTAGTTTTGTTTTCTTTTTGATTGTATTTGTATGGCATTGTACCTGGGTGACATCAAGCGCTTACTCCAGTCCATCCATTGTGCTTGCTTCTCGTAATGCGGACGGATCCCAGCATATCATCGACGATTTCCGCGAAGCGTATTATTGGCTTCGCAAGAACACCAAGGAAGATGCCAAGATTATGTCATGGTGGGATTATGGGTACCAAATTGCAGGCATGGCTGATCGTCCAACATTAGTCGACAACAACACTTGGAACAACACACACATTGCTACCGTTGGTCGCGCCATGTCATCCAACGAAGATGATGCTTATGAAATTATGCGGCAACACGATGTGGATTATGTTTTGGTCATTTTTGGCGGTCTGTTAGGCTACTCTGGTGATGATATCAACAAGTATCTCTGGATGATCCGTATTGCTGAAGGCGTCTGGCCAGACAAGATAAAGGAAGCCAACTACTTTACGCCTACTGGCGATTATCGAGTGGACGACCAAGCATCTCCAGCCATGCGCGACTCGCTCATGTACAAGATGAGTTACTATCGATTCCACGAGCTCTTTGGTGGTCAACCTCCCATGGATCGTGTCCGAAAGCAACATTTGCCAATCAAGGGCCCTGAATTATCGGTGTTAGAAGAAGCATATACCTCTGAAAACTGGATTGTCCGTATATACAAAGTGAAGGATCTGGACCCGCTTGGTCGTCATCACAAAGCCGCCGGTGACTTTGAAGCTGGCAAGAAAAAGAAAAAGCAGACATTGAGCAAGAAAAGCCGAGATCGAAGACGACGCGCTCTCGATGAATTGGATTAGGATTGACCTGTAGACAACATCGTGGTTATCAAACAAGAAATCATCCCTGGTCAACCATTGTAGCTTTAGTACTAGTTAAATTTATGTATATAGTTTAGTTTAGTATATTTATTATCCTTATTACCAATAAAATTCTTTGCTTTACCGAAAAATACTGTTAGTTGTTGTGCAATGAAAAGGATTCATCGATACAAGGAGACAATATGAATTCCATGTCCCAGTTCAAAAGTAAATTGTTCCTGTTAATATCATTAGCTATGATATTTTCGTGCATGGACAGTCAAATTCGTTTGGCACCGCTTTCTAGTCACATGCATGTTCTACTCATACCATTTGTCCCTCCAATATCCCCATACACACCTAGAACGAGCCCTCCCTACCGTTGAAATAGCGCCCAGCGAGCCACCCAAAAATAGTGGTAGTTGCTATAGCTTTTCCAAACCAGTGAAAGGATAATAAAAAATATGCAAAGATATCACACATACATGCACACACAATCAGACTGTAGTATATATGGAAGCAATTAGTTTTTCTTTATTTATTTGATTTATAGTGAAATATATTATATCTAAACAGGGAAAGACAAAGGAAAAAATATAACTAATACTATGTATGTGGGAACGAAGTAGGTTCTATGATTACTACTTTATGGTAGAATAGCTGAATCAGTTTGCCGAATGTAAAGTGTCCGCCTGGTATTCCTTTTTTTTTTCAACCAAGTCAAGATGATCAAACTGTAAGTGGTTTACAGAGTCCACAGAAATACAAAAGGAAAGCAGGCAAAGTCATCAAAGATCAATAGCCTAGTGAAAGAAAAAAAATTCGGCTTTCCATTTCTGTGTCCGTCAAATTCACACACGAGAGTCCATAAATCCCTAAAAATATATATTTTAAATCCCGCACACGTGCCTCCCTTTTTTTTTTCTCTCTTTTTACTTTTTTCTTTTCTTTTTTCCTGCGCGATTTTAACCTCTATGCGGTTGTGATGATCTTAGATTAGTGTTAGGACTAGTTAAAAAGGGGATTCAGCTCAGGGATTATAAGATGCATGGGGAAACCCTTCCATTTTGGATTCAGGATTTTGGATTACCATTAGTTGGGCTCATTGGGGTCTTCATTAGCTTAATTAGTTTTAGTTCGTCCATAGGTTGCATTTACATCTGAATAAATATGTTTCCTTTTACTTGCTTCGCTGACAAAATGTCCCACTAGTATCTTTCATGTTGTGTGCAATAGATCCCTTCTTTATCATCTCATCTTTTTACATTGTTGTTGATCATTGCTCTGGTTCAATAAAAGATACCCATTACTCTTTCGCATGACTTGTGCTGTACTGGACATTATTTCGCTCCTTTTTACAATCTGCTAGATTAATGTTGACTATTATTAGATTTCCATTAGTCTCCCAGCTGTTACCTCCAATACATCCCCTTGTTACAATGAAACCCAATATTTTTAATAGTTGATCATGTTGCTTCAATAAACCATATGTTTTTTTTAACCATTCTCTGACTCAATAGATAGTATATAATGCTAATATTGTAGTTGTTTTGTTAGTGTCCTATCAATAATGTGCATTCTAGCTTAGTAGTATTAATTTCGCCTTAGTGCCTGAGCAATTGACTGGTGACGTTGATATGAAAATGTGTGTTTATCCCTGCAAAACCAATTATAGTAATCAATAAACCAGACTGTACTGTGAGCGTGGCCGCCGCTTTCGAAAGTATTTTCCCTCGATAGCCTTAGCTGTTCTCAATCGCTTAAGATGAAATGTGACCCTATTTCCGCTTTGTCATTTATATTAATCGTCGTGAAACTAGCGTAGTTTTTCTTATGAAGTATTATAACCTCCACTATATATATATATATATATATATTTGGAGAAAGGTCAACATTAATCTAAAAGGATAATTGCAAAATGAGAGTCAATATACTATATACATTGTTTTATGTCCAAGCGATGGGCTCCCTGTATCTCGCCGTCCCAAGAAATTCATGCACAAACGTTATCGTCAAATCACCATCTTTTCGCTGAACAAGTATCTGGTTCTTCAGACCTAGAATAGACTATGATTAATTTTTGCCCTCCGTGATGAGGGGCTTCCTCTATTCTAGCACTCAAGTAAAGAAAAATGGTATTTATTTAATGATTTATATAAACGATTCTAACTTCTGTTGCATTTGTTCTTTTTTTTTTACAATAGGCTGTCCGCTACATATAGCCGCATCTTTTTAATCACCGCCAAGTTTATTTTTGTGGTGAAGATATAAGATCATTATAAAATACCCAGAAAAAGGAAATGTATCTTAGGTGATTTGCACCTGTCAGAACCACCGGTGCAAATTGTGTTGATATGTGCAAGTGTCCTGAACTCGCCCTCCGCTGGGCGCCACCTTTATTTATTTTGAAACAAAAATAAAGGTAAGGGTTTTTGAATATCAGCATAGAGAGCACTCCCGTTATATCCTAAACGCGAAAGGCTAAATTAAATGGATAGCTGGATCAATTGACTATTGTTTGGATGCGCATCAAGGTCTAGTGTACGTACAATCCAATAAAAAAATATTAGGTAGGTGAAGTCCAAATTGCACGACGCTGTTTTAAGCCTCATTATGTACTGTACATTGTCTTCCTTAAAAAAAATTCATTATTTTTATCGGCGATGGAAAATCTCGCTTGAATGGTGGCTTGCCGACTTCCTTTTTTAATAAAAAAAGATTTTTCAAAAATTCGTTTTTTTTATATCTCTTTATCTCTTTATAACACATATTTTATATACATTATGGCCAAATCTACCAAAGTACAAGAAAAAGCTGCTGACATTGTGGAATCCTCTGAAAGTGAAGACTCAAGTGACTCTGATGCTTCTTCTGCTAGCGGTGTGAAATCTGAAAACAATGACTCCAGTGACTCCTCTGATAATGAAAGCGGTGATGATTCTGAAGATTCTGATAAAGAAGTCAACAACAAGCGTGCAGCCTCTGAAGATGATGAAGAAGAATCTGAACAAGACAAGGCTCCTAAACGTGCCAAGGTGGAAGTCAGCCGTGAAGAAAAGCCTCAATTTGGTGGTGAAGGACTATCCTTGTTTGTTGGCCAATTGGACTGGAATTGTACTGAAGATCAATTACGTGCCTTCTTTGAAGACAATGGCAAGTCAGTGACAACTGTGCGTATGTCTTTGGATCGAAATGCTCCCGAAGGTGTTCGTCGTAACCGTGGGTTTGGTTATGTTGATTTTGCCAACTCTGAAGATCTCGAATCTGCTCGTGAACTGAACGGTGTGGAATTCCAAGGTCGCAACATTCGCTTGGATACCGCTACTCCTGCTGTTCGCCGCCAAAAGGATGAAAACTATAGCCCTCGCACCAACACCGTCTTTGTCGCCAACATTTGCCGAAGCTTGGATGAAGCTGGTCTCCGTGAAGCCTTTGAACCCTTTGGCTCCATTGTCGAAGTGCGTCTGCCTATCAGCAGAGAAACCGAACAAATCCGTGGCTTTGGTTATATTCAATTCTCATCCGAAGAAGAAGCTGAAAAGGCTGTCAAGGAAATGAACGGTGTCAGTGTCAATGGACGTCCCCTCCGTACTGATTTCAGTGGTCAACGAGACGACGATCGTAGCCGATTCAATGGTGAAGGTGGTCGTGGTGGTGGTCGTGGTGGCTTCCGAGGTAAGACTAACTTTGTCTTGATGATGTTGATGAACAAGTTATTTATTTATTCTATTTTTCTTATCATTATTTATAGGTGGCCGTGGCGGTCAACGTGGTGGCGGCTTCCGAGGTAAAAGGAAAAAAAAAACGTTTATTGAGTGCAGCCAGGGCAAAAAACTCACACTTGTCTTCTTTTAATTTCGAATAGGTGGTCGTGGTGGTCCTCGTGGTGGTGGTGGCTTCCGAGGTAAATAGAAGCTAAGTGCCTATAATGAAAGTCATGTTCTGACAGTATTATTTTTTTTCCTAATAGGTGGTCGTGGTGCTCCCCGTGGTGGTAGATACTAGTCATTGTATTTTTAGTCTTTTTTCTTTGTTTTTCTTTTTCTATACATCTGTACATCTTTATTTGAAACCTTCATTCCTCATGTTACATACACATAGATTATATTATCACAACATCAATTCACATTATCAATAAAAAAATATTGGCCCAATATAGAATGCCTTTATTAAAATGTATACTTTTTTTTTTTTTTTTTTTTTTAATGAATATATCGGTATCATACTAGAGGAGCTGAAAGGGGAAAAATCAACAGGGAATGATTGGTCATGTTAGTCGAACGGGGCGAAACGAGAAAATGAATAATTGTGGATACATAGGGATGGTGCGGGCAAGGGATATAAAACTATAGCTGAATATGACTAAAAAAGGTGTAGATTTCTAGAGAATAGGTATCAAAATATATGAATCAGAGGTACATTTCGTTATCCATGTAACGTCGAATCTATGATGTTCAATCCATCTAATTGGTTAGTTTGAGTGCACAGCATACTCAAAGACGAATAATATCTACCCGCTTTGCCAAGTATATTGAGTTTTCCAAATTGTATGTAAGTCCAGGGGCTATCAGCATATCCCAGGTCTTCACTTATGTCACTGAAAAAATATATAGCATACAAAAAAAAGATGTCACTTTAGCCAAGCGAAGTAGCTTTTCAATATATACCTTACAGAATTTATTTTTCAAGCTGGTAAATATGTCCAAATCCATGTATACGGTAAAAGTCAAATTACTGTTGTTGATATCATTTTATTTTGTGGTAACACAGTAGATCTGGAATTTGAATAATAACAGTGGGGAGTGAAATCAAAGTCCGTGCCTCCAAAGGAGTCATTTTTTCCCTTTTCCCTTTTTTTTTTTTTTTTTTTTTTTTTTTTTTTTCTCACTGACTTCTCTGCCTTGAATACTACCTGTGATGCCTAATCATACGCTACCATGTGAGCATCCTAATTTCGTTGTTGACGATAAATACAAGTTTGAACGTGTCCTTGGTCTTGGCGCTTACGGTGTTGTCTGGTAAATCGTAAAATAATAAGACAAAGTCAAAGAATTAACCTCAAGTTGACTATTTTTTTTTTTTATTCTCAAACGGTAGCTCTACTATCAACACTGAAACAAATGAACGGTGTGCTATAAAGAAGGTATGTCTTGCTAAATCTATGAGCTCTATGACATATAACGGTATTCACTAGGGTTTTGAATAGATATATAACCTCTTTGAACGACCTATGCTTACCAAAAGGGCCCTACGGGAGCTTAAACTACTGAAACACTTCAATGGACACAAAAATGTAAGACTGCAGGTAAAATCATCATCCGTGCACTCATTTGTTTTTGATTAATAGATTATTGGGCTCTTTCATGCGGATATTGTCGACGTCCATAGCTTCAACGAAATGTAAGCTAACCTGATTTTAAAGCAACTGGTAACTGATTCCTCCGTTTTCTTTTCGTTAGATATTTATACGAGGAATTCATGGAAGCTGATCTACACCAAATTGTACGATCTGGTCAACCACTGACAGATGAACACTACCAAAGCTTTATTTATCAAACATGTTGTGGTCTCAAGTATATCCATAGTGCCAATGTGTTACATCGTGATCTCAAACCAGGCAATCTTTTGGTTAATGCGGATTGTGAATTGAAGGTAAAAATAGTATCACACCTATGATTTTTGTATTACTGTACTGATTGCTTCTATTTTAGATATGTGATTTTGGTCTGGCTCGTGGTTTTGTAGACGCTAAGGATGGTGATGGTGGTTTTATGACTTACTATGTAGCCACACGTTATTATCGTGCACCTGAAATCATGCTTAGTTTCCAAAATTACACAAAAGCCAGTAAGTATTATACATTCTTTTTATATAAAATTAATATGTTAATTCTTCCTTCCTCATCCTTAGTCGACATGTGGTCTGTAGGTTGCATATTTGCTGAACTTCTTTGTGGTAGACCCTTATTCAAAGGCCGTGATTGTAAGTCCTGAAAAAAAGGGTAATGAAATGATCACCTATTAACCAAATGAACGACAACAGATGTAGATCAATTACAACAAATTCTGTTTATCCTTGGGACACCTGACGATGAGACTCTTAGTCGTGTAGGAAGTCAAAGAGTAAGTAACCTTCCTCCCAAAAAAATAAAATAATAATGATTGCATGATAAACTCTTTTTCATGATTTAGGCACAACTTTACATTCAAAGTTTGGAACACTTCAAAAAGATACCGTTTAAGGATTTATACCCTAATGCCTCCCCCTTGGTTGGTAAAAAAAAGAAATGATTTCTTGTCATACTAGACAGGCCATTGATTAACATTTTCTCCTCGATTTCTTTTATCAGCTATTGATCTACTAGAACGACTGCTCATGTTTGATCCATTCACAAGAATTGAAGTGGACGAAGCCTTGCAACATCCATACTTTGCTGCATTCCATGATCCTGCCAATGAAGTAAGTTTATTAGAAAACTAAGATGGGTGATATATTATAACTGTTGTAATTTTTTCCCTAGGTGGATCATAAGCACTCTATGGATTTCTCCTTTGAATCGCTAGTCACCAGTGAAGATATGAAAGGTAAAAAAAAAAAAGCCCTTGTAATGAAATCAAACCACTAACATTCGATATCTTTTTTTTTTTTTTTTTTTATGTAGTGGAACTGATTAACGAAGTGAATTCATTCAAAAACAAAAGATTGACATTGAACTTGACCGGATTACGAAGACACCAAAGGTAATGGAACGTAGAGGATGAATATGAATGGTTTGTACTTATTCGCGTTTCTTTTTTTTTTTTTTGAAGCATCAACAGCCCAACTCCGACTCGCGTTCGATTTGATCGATCTGGACTACCTGCCTCTGAACAGCAGCAGCAAGGCTATGCGGATGAATTGATTGCAAGTCCTACTGAAAGTGATCCCAGACTGGAACGCGATCTGCGTGGTTTTATAGTATAGTCTTCTCCCTCTCCTCCCACGCCTCCTTCCTTTTTTCTTCCCTTATTCCTCTTTGCAACTCCGATATTTTTTATTATTTGATCTTCAACAGGGGTCTCTCTCAATTTTACCTTTTTGCACTTGTTTTATTTTATTCCCTTTTCATCTTTTTCTTTTCTAAATTTTGCTGTCATAGACAAAAGGAAATTACAATGTCTTCTACAAACACGTCCAATAAGGTATAATCACTAGTAAAAAAGCAACAACAACAAAACAACACGTCTTGCCCAAACTTTTTAATACTCATCTCAAGTTTTATATACACTCGTATATTATTATATTTTTTATCGTGGATAAATTCGTCACTGTCAGCCTGCCTACAATGCGGAAGCACCCATGACCGTCCACTCTGTACGCGTGCTAGGAACCAGTATTACTAGAAAATCTTTCTTGGACAAATTGACAGCAGGACTATTCACACCACAAACCACTGCCGATGTATTCCAGGAAACAAAAGATCTTGCCACCAAGTTGGATCGACATGATATTTTTGACCAAGTCAAGGTATATCTGGATACCAATCAAAACACAAGGATACAGTGGATGTGACCATCCAACTGGATGAAAAACCCAGAGGCTTGATCAAGACTGCCTACGGTGCTCGGGAAAATGAAATTTATGTGGTAATGAGAATGAAAACCGGCCTTTTTGCATAAAAAGTGCACATGGTATGATTGCCAGCTTATCTAACATCTTTTTTTTTTTTTTTTTTTTTTGCTCTTGGTGTAGATTGGATCTGCTATCTCAAGAAATGTATTTGGTGGCGCTGAAAGTGTAGGCGCTAGCTTCGGATTTGGCAGCCTTACGAAATCCGCCGTCGAAGTAAGTGCGAAAATTATGATGTGGGTTATGATGACTATGGCATTTAATCTATTGAATAACGCTGACTTTTACTCTCTCTTTAGGGTGTTTTCACCACTCCTTTGAACGGGTCGCCCTATGTTACACTTTCTGGCTTTGTCAATAGCTCTATCAAGGATCATTCATTGATCAATTTATATGAAGAACAATCCAAGTCGGCAGGTGTCCGCATCAAGGTATGAAAAAAGTGCCTGATTATGTGTACTTGGAGGATCGTAGACTAAATCTCTTTTTTTATCTTTCGTAGACTGAATCTCAATACGGGAACATGAATTGGCCTTTGCTAAATCTGAACGGGTAACCACAGCTTATCCTAACGCCTCTGCAACGTAAGGGTCTATTTTTTTTTTTTTTTTTTTTTTTTGGGGGGGGGGAAAGGAAATATTGGACTGACTGTTATTTGTTTTTGTTTTTAGTGTTCGAGAGCAAAGTGGTATCAACAGCAAATCATCAATCTATCACTCATTTGTACACGACACTCGCAATCACAAAACACTTCCTACTCAAGGTCATTACGTCGGTCTTTTCCAAGAATGGGCAGGTGTTGGTGGCAAAGGCGATTCAAATTTCATCAAGCACGAATTTCTGGGTCAATGTCATCATACGCTGGCCAGCGATGGAGTAGGTGCCAATGCGTCCCGCATCTCGTTGAGTATTGGTGGCAAGGCTGGATTATTAACTTCATTGGATAACAGCAAGGTGTTTTTGTCTGATCGACTTTATTTGGGTGGACCTTTGTCACTAAGAGGGTTCAAGGCCGGCGGCATTGGTGCAAGAAACGGAAGTAAGTTGAATCTAAATGGAATTAAATGGAAGTAATTGTCACTAACTTTTCTTTCTGCCTTTCTGATAGACGATGCTTTAGGTGGTAATGTTTATTGGTCATTAGGTGCCAGCCTTATCAGTACATTACCTGGATCATCAGCACATTTGCCAATCAAGATGCACGCCTTTGCAAATGCCGGGAATATGTCTGAATGGAATCGTGGAGAACCTGCCAAAAACACCTGGGAAGACTTGACACGTCAACCTCGTCTTTCAGTTGGATTGGGGCTTATCTTCCATCATGACATTGGTCGTATCGAAACCAACTTCTCTGTTCCTCTGAAATTCCGAAATGGTGATATTATTGACAGTGGATTGAACTTTGGTATTGGTATCAACTTTTTGTAGTTTTAATATAGTCACTCTTCATCATTCTTTTACATAATAAAATTTTATTGGGTTTTTACCGGTGTTTAAAAAGTTTTTATATATATATTTTTTTTTCCTGTCTCCATTTTTCTTTCATCTCTCTTCTTCAAATCTCAACCACTTTTATACCCTTTCCATCATGTGCAAGCATATTTTGAATGCCCAGGTACAATTCAACTGCAGCAACAAAAGTATTTGTACTAATCCATCTCTCTTATGTAGGCCTCTATCCGCGCCCCTTGTTGTCGACGGTGGTTTGACTGTGCCGAATGTCATCAAGAAGTGTCAGATCATCCTTTACGGAAAACAGATGAAATGGTGTTCGCATGCAAAAAATGCAAAAAGGCTTTTAGAAAGAATGTATTGTAAGTGATCCAAAGAGGAAGGTAGTGATATAATATTTTGAACTGTTTGATTCACGTTTGTCTCTGAATAGGGATTACGAAGAAGAAGATGAATACTGTCCTCACTGTGATAATCACTATGTCCTAGAAGCGTTGATGCCTGAAGCTCAACTTGGTATCGAAACTGGTGACTTACGTAAAGATGCTAGGTAAGTTACAAAAATAAAAAAAGGAAAGGACAGCAGTTGTCTAGATGTGTGTGTATGTGTATTGTAGAGTGTTGCATTTTGCTTGAAATAGTAATGCTCAATAGATCTTGACCCAAAATTGATTATTCTTTAACATGACTTTCTGATTATCATGGTTTTGTGCGCGTAGAGTGATCAAGGATGCCCGGACCAAGTTGAAGACAGATCCCACTAGTATATTTGATATTGATTTCAGTGATCATGTAGGATAGAAGTTTTAAAATTAGATATTCCGCCCTTCCTCCAACTTTTTTCTTTTTTTTACTTGTGCTTGTTATATCAATAAAATTACATGTGAAAACACATTGACTTGAAGATATTTTCTTTTCTGCAGTGAATTGAAATTAGTGTTAGAGTGGTGGCGGCGTCGATGATGACAGAGTAGGGACATTGTTGTAATGACTATGTGAGGATGTACGATTCTGTTATGGTTGATGCATTGCAAAAAAGGGGCAGGTCCAAAGAGTTTATTTTTGTGTGTAGAGATTAGATATGGCATTGGTGAATCCCGCCTTTGCTTCTATGTATTGTAGGTAGTTACTTTTTGACTCTCTATCGAAGGGATTGCTTATACATGTAGACGGTGCAAAACATGACATTTGACTATGCGTAAAATACTAGTTTAGGGGCTTCAGCCTAAAAATAAATAAATAAAAAAATTACGAATCCTTTTATTATTCGCCTCGTACCTCAAACCCCTTCCCCCTGAAAAGAAAGTTCTCTATCGTTATTCAGTCGTTTACTGCATTCAAGAAAAAATCATCTGCGATATGAGTATTGTATAACATTGATTCGATCCTTATTACCTCGCACGATTTTCACGCCCGCTAAAATTTGATCCAACAGGCAAGCCCAGGAGTCATTTTGCCACAAAAGGTGATAGGAAATCTCTCAACCATAGACATGCATATGGCACAGTTCAGCAAGAACGAAAGTAATTGGGTTTCGTGGAAAACTCCATTATATGAATACTTACTTGGTTTACTTGACAGTGAAGCTTTTAATTACGTAATACAATATGATACATAGTGAAGTTGAAAAGGAGCAAAGGTGCGTCATTGGGGGGGGATTTTTTAAAAAAACAAAACAACAAAAAAAAAAAAAACAGCTTGGGCAATTGAAGTTGGACGGTTTTGGTTGAGGGTCGAGGAACTGCAACAGCAAGATCTTTACCAAAAAAAGAAAAACAAACGGAATGCTAGATAAAGGGTAAACTAAATGTATCAGAGACGATGTCAATGCAAAAAGAAAGGGCATATTTTATTTAGATATAATAAATTATGCTACCTAAAACTAAATTAGTCTAATGACAATACTAAGACGTAATGTACAGTAATGCGAAGCAAGTAGGTATGGATGTATGAGGGATGTGTGGTACATTATCTTCATTGCGGAATAAAAAAGGTTAAGCCATCCTGCACAAACTATGTTTTGATATGATACAATGAAGGGGTGGAATGAACTAGGTAGAATTGCTCCATCTTTTCTGAAAGGATATTAAGAAAAGAAAACAATTACATTGCCAGTGTTTGAATGATAGGAAATAATGTTGTGAGAAAATAGCCACACTCTGTCAAAGAAAACACCCTACGAGAGACCTTTTTTTTTCAAATCCCGTCCACGTGAAAAATTTTAATTACTACCATTTTTTTTAAATTTTTTGCTCCCTCTCTCTCTTTACTTCTTTCCTTTTTTTTCGCCATTCGCCATTCAAAATTTTGAAGACATGGTGATCTTAGATTAGTGTTAGAACTAGATTAAAAGGAGTTTCCACACAGGGATTAGAAGATGCATGGGAAAACCCTTTCATTTTGGATTCAGGATTTAGAACCACCATGAGATGGGCTTTTTGAAGCATTCATTAGCTTAGTTTAGTGTTCGTTTGTCCATAGTTTCTATCTACATCAAAATAAAATGTGTGTCTTTTTACCAAGCTTTAATGGAAAACGTTTCATTCGTCTCTCTCATGTATTGAACAATAGATCCCTTTCACTGATATCATTACTTTTGATTAATGTTTATCGTTGCTGTTTTACAATAATAGTGTCTTTCCCAGTACATTAGCTCTCATTTTACAATCGAACTTTTAGATTAGTGTTCACCAAATTTCAAATATCACTATAGTCTCCATCATGCTTCTTCTCGTTAGATCCTTCCATCAAGCCCCATATTACCATAAACCCCCTTTCTTTAGTTTTAGTGCAGTGGGGACCCATATTCACAAAACTCAGAATAGCAATAAACTCTCAGAACCAACCATTTTTAGTATAATGCCGAGCAAGTCATACTCTTTGAAAAGAATAATTGTCATCTTTTCCTATACCGTCCTTGGGAAGTCCCAAATACTAACAAAACGCAACGAAATCAATGAAATCGACTAGCAGTATATCCCGTGGCGTAATTCTCTCAGTTACAGCATCAAAAACACACTACAAGGAATCTATTCGGGGAAGGATGCTGTTGGAAAATTTGAGGAATGATCAACACTAATCTAAAAGGACGATTGTATAATGGGATATAATATACTGTATAGTACAAGACATGAATGATTATAAATTTATATTTTTTATTGAAGCATAATAATGGTCAATATTGGTCTAAAGATGCGATAGTAAAAAGGATCTATTACACAATAAATAGAGGCTAAAAGTATATTTCTATTAAAGCATAATAACGGTCAATACTAATCTAAGGAAGCTATGGTAAAAGGGATCTCTTGCACTGTACAAACACTAATGGGACAATCTCCATTGCAGCATAATAATAGTCAATATTAATCTAAAGAAGCGATGGTATAAAGGGATCTCTTGTACTGTACAAACATGAGAGAAAATTAATGGGACACTTTTCATTGAAGTATGTAAAAAGAGATATGTTTTATTCAGTTATAGGTGCAAACTACGAACAAACTAATACTACACTAAGCTAACGAAGGCTCCAAAAAGCCAACCAATGGTGCCTTTAGATCCTAGATCCAAAGTGAAAGGGTTTCCCCATGCATCTTGTAATCCCTGAGCTGAAAACCCTTCTAAACTAGTCCTGACACTATTCTAAGTTCAACATTGCTCTATAGAAGTTGAATGGTGAAGAAAAAATAAAAGGAAAAAATAATAAAATAAAAAAGGTGGGAGAGAGAAAATAAAATATTTCATGTGGGCGGGTTTTGAAAAATTTCTGTGGCCTCTCACTGAACAGCAGTACCAGATTTTTCTCAATGTCGTTTTTCATTTCGATGGAAAAACCACAAAATATGGCTCCAGAAGTCCGCTGTATTGATAGAGGTTGCAAGGTTTCACACTTAAGAATAACGATATTTCCCACAGTAAAGGTGCAATTGCGCTTTCCCGTTGATATCGTATTAGCAAACTAATGACGATGGTTTTGATAACCCCTCTTCTAACCCATCTGAAATGACATGGAACGGTTTTGGCTATTACCATATAAGTGTGGATTTGGTTTGAGCATTTGTATTCATACATGGTCACATGGTTGCTACAATTCCCATTCGCACAGACACACATGTCATATTTGTTCATACATTGAGATACCAGTTTTGGATGATGCAAAGTGTTTTATTTGAAAATGAGTGTAAATGTATAATAAATAATTGAAGTGGCAGGAAGTGATAAAAATAAATTGATTGTGAGGTTCAAAATATATGCATTGATAATGTATAGTAATAATAAAAAGATGGGGATATAAAATATATGCACAACTAACTACAGTGGGAAAATGGATGATCGTAAAGAAGTATTTAAAAAGTCAAACCTATACGGCTAATCTAAAACCACGGATTTTTTGGCATTCATTCTTGAGATTGTCTGCTTTTGCAGTTTCCCATTCACCAGTTGCTGCAAATTTTCTTGAGTATCGTAAGCAAAGTTCTTCTCTAAAGTTGCTGTATAGTTTGCGGTTGTGTTGGCGCTATATAATAATAAAAGAATGGAGTCAGTACTTCATGAAATAACCACAGTTGAGCTCATTGAAATCACCACACTATCAATCATCAATTTTACCTCTTTTCTTCTTGTATCTTCGGGGTAGGAGTGGGTTTGATGAATCAAAAAGTCATCGGGTAAGACCCAGTAATCCATTCCAGACAAGTAGATTTCATAAAGGCAGGCAGCCTTGTTGGCACCATAGCCAATGAATCGTTCATCACACCATGGGGAGTTTTCCTTTTTAAAAATGACATATGGCTCGTACGAGAAGTTGTAATCCGTGACTTTATACATATCAGAGGAAGTGTACCATTTGGAATAATTGGTGGCGCCATGACCATTGATCCATGATTTATGGAACATGTCGATTTTTTCTTCATCTTGCACCTGGCGGACAAGGTCGTTCTTCTGGGTAGGGAAGGTGGAGGCATCCAAACCGTTGTCTTGAAGTAAATATTCAAACGCAGGGACCACCAAGGCAGTTCGTCCAGAATCCAGCATGTTAAGAATAGATTTGTTGCTGAGAATACGATGGCGGAAGTCAGTGCAAAGATAGAAGTCCACATCCAGCATCATGATGTAATCCGTACGTGCATAAAACTTGGCAACATTTCGCCACATATTAAATTGTCGGTCAAAAGGATCAATAATCAGGTGAATATCTACATATTGTTGCATGTCAGGGTTGGTACTGAATAATTGATGGAGTTCCTTCAACACTTGGTCTTTAGTGTCATCGTCATTGATATGAATCGCCGCACTAATTGGTCCTGTTTGAGGTGGATATATAGATAGCATAGAAAAATTAATTTTAGCAAATCAGTAATCGGAGTAAAAAAAGTTTTTTTTTTCTTCAATTTCCATCCATTGTTCGTTTTTATTTTACCTTTGTAATGGGATGCTAAGCGACCAAGGACTGGGAATCGATTTCGTGTGACCAACGTGGACAAAGTGATGTCTTTTTGATTGAGAAAATGTCTTGCTTTGAAGTAATATGGTTTCAAATTGGAAGGACCCATGGCGTCCGAGAATAGCTTTGACATTAAATAAGACTCCGACACGACTTGAGCAGTACCTGTTTTAAGGGTTCGATTAGTCGATCACCGAGAACCTGTACATATCAATATTACTTACCTTGATTGCTTATCCATGTCTTGGGCTGTGATACCAATTGGTGATCTTGGTGGTCCGTTATAGAAAGCATATCCTGATCAGCCCTTGGGTGAAGTTCATTAGCAACGTCGGAAGTGTCACCCTGAGAGAAATTGGAGTGAGGTGTGGCATAAAAGTGCTTGACAGTAAAAAATAAGGAAAAGAAGGTGTAGACAAATAGAAAGTATTTTCCCAATCTCCAAACTGATGAAGATTCCAGCATAGGGCTTATGTAAGGTGTAGCTAAAAGCTGAGTTGGATAAGAAAGGAGGGGAGAGTGGAAGAAGGTGGCAAAGAAAAAAGAAAAAGAAAGAGAGAAAGAAAGAAAGAAAGAAAAAAAACGAATATAACCCAGAACAGTGGTTGATTGCGGAATTTGAAACTGACAGCTGAACAATTTTTTTTACTTTTTATAGATTCGTCCTGGATAAATCATTGAAATCAGTGAAGTATCCTTACAGCACATGAATGAATTTTAATACCTTTATATATTGTTGAAATATAAACAGAGAGTCTTGTTCCGCATTGTTCAGTGCTTGTTTACAGCAATCCTTCCTTTTACCTGTTTTAGTCAAGGTTCTACTTAATATGTGTTGTCAGTTCAACCATATATGTTTAATTTTATTCATTACGCCGTGAAAAATATAACGTAATTGGCATGTTATTTATCTTTGATTGCGCTCGGTTTATAATTCCGTAACAAACAAGCCGATAGTGTTGAACCAGCCTTTTTTTTATATTTCAAACGCAGCAGGCCTTGGCTTTTTAAGTTTCTTCCCTCCTTTTTTTTTCCCTTTTCTTTTTTTTTTTTTTTTTTTTTTTTTAGAAAAAAAGAATAGATAACCCTTTATTAGATTAGACTATACTTCTTTATTCCTTTTCGTCATTATATCAACAATGTCTGGATATCAATCATTTCCCGTCCTCAATCAACAATTTATAGTTGATAAAAAATATTCTTTTATACGCGAAATGGGTCAGGGCGCCTATGGGTAAGTCATATATGTTTATATATACACATTATTTGTATTTATGCCCTCACTAACATCTGTTTATTCTTTGTTTTTACGGTCTTGTATACTTTAACCCAAAAGTGTGGTCTGGTAAGATATTAACCACTGAGACCTAAATGGAATCTCATACGCTCTTTCTTCTTGTCACTTACTTGCATCTTATTTTCTTGATTCTCATCAAAAATATAGTTCCGCAAAAGACAGTACTACCGGTGAGCAAGTGGCTATAAAAAAGGTAAGCGGGATAGAATAATGCAAGCATCGAGAAAGTGGTTTACTCACGCAAGTTTATCTTGATAAAAGGTGTGTCGCATCTTTGAAAAAACCATCCTAGCAAAGCGGGCCCTCAGGGAAGTCAAGTTGTTGAAACACTTCAATGGCCATGAGAATGTAAGTCATCAGAATTAAAGTACTGTATATGGACAGATACAGAAGACGTGACATTTATGCTTTATATTTTACAATAGATTACTTCGATTATGGATATGGATATCGTCAATTTGCAAGATTTCAATGAAATGTAAGCAATCAAATGCAGGCATATTATATTGTGTGTACTTACCTTTTTCTTTTAAAAAGTTATCTTGTACAGGAACTGATGGAAGCTGATCTTCATCAAATCATTCGATCTGGTCAACCTCTCACTGATGCCCACTTCCAATACTTTGTATACCAAATCTGTCGTGGTCTCAAATATATCCATAGTGCAAATGTAAGTTGGTTAAGCAATTAGAAAACTAGTAACTGATTTTAATATTTATATCAGGTTCTTCATCGTGATTTAAAACCCGGCAATTTGTTGGTAAATGCTGATTGTGAACTGAAGGTAAAGTGGTCGAAAATAATTATATATTATATGG
Organism: Absidia repens; assembly: GCA_002105175.1. Classification (NCBI taxonomy): domain Eukaryota; kingdom Fungi; phylum Mucoromycota; class Mucoromycetes; order Mucorales; family Cunninghamellaceae; genus Absidia; species Absidia repens. Next base: position 324,265 of record MCGE01000041.1, on the reverse strand, counting down.
GCGGGCGTTTGGGAATTCAAGGACGACAATGTGAACAAATCAATCATCTTTATTAGATCTGTGACTTCGGTCTTGCTCGTGGATATTCAGATAACCCAGACAGCAACGTTGGCTTTATGACAGAATATGTGGCAACGAGATGGTACCGGGCTCCTGAAATCATGCTCAGCTTTCAAAGTTATACCAAAGCGAGTAAGTGATCAATCAATAAAAATAACACTCATGCAAATGATTTTGAAATGAACTAACATTTATATTAATAGTTGATATGTGGTCCGTGGGATGTATTTTCGCTGAAATGCTTGGTGGCAAGCCATTATTCAAAGGTCGCGATTGTAAGTATTTAAAAAAGTATACGTGCCGCCGTGGTTTTTATTCACCATATATACAATTTTTATTTTTGAATAGATGTGGATCAATTAAACCAGATCCTAGGTATCCTTGGTACACCTGACGAAGAAACCTTACAACGTGTTGGTAGTGAACGAGCACAAATGTATATTCGTAGCTTACCGCTTATGCCTCGTATCCCATTCCAAAATCTGTATCCCAGAGGTAAGTCGGTTGCGACCAAAGGAAAAATAGATGAGACTAAGACGGTATAGTGTATAATCGATAAAATACTAACCTTCTTTGTATATATTTATATATATGTAGCCAATCCACTTGCCATTGATCTCTTGAACAAACTTTTGGAGTTTGACCCTTCAAAGCGAATAACGGTTGAAGAAGCCCTCGCGCATCCTTATCTTAGCGCTTATCACGATGAAGATGATGAGGTAAAAAAAAAAAAAGCCTATGTAATGATGTTGGTCTGGAGAATATGATTTGATTTATGATTGACTTTTTTTTTCTTTTCTTTTTATTTATGTACCCTTTAGCCTTCTCATGTACAGCACTTTGATTTCTCTTTTGAAGTTATCGATTCCATTGAAGAGATGAGAAGTAAGTTATCAAATATTAGAAAAGAAGGGGCTTTGTAGGTATATTAGTGACAAAGATCTAACCCTGTTTTACTTTGAATCAATAGGATGTATCGCGCAAGAGGTCATGTCATATAAATCTAATCGCGATGGTAGCCAAATACCAGCGGCATCCATTCTTCAACCTCCTGTGTATGGATCCAACTTGCGGCGAAAGGAAAGTATGTCGGTGCAAGATCGTGAAACATTGGAACGTAGCAAACAAGCAGCAGCCCAAACAAGATCTCGATCGGAATCCATGGGGCAAGACAATTCTGTGGCTGCATCAGCTGTGGCAAATCATTCAAATATTCAACATATGGAAGTTGAAGAATTAGAAAAGGAACTAGGTGGTCTTTAGTAGTTCAGTAGTTTAATTTTAGTTAGTAATAGTAATAGTAGCAGAAGTGGATGTTTTTTTCTCTCCTTTTTGTCATTATTGATTTTGGTTGCAATATTATTATATTGTTTTTTATGGTTTATAGTATTCAAAACAAGGTAAAAATGCCTATACCAATAAAAAATGATTATGAAAATGATGATTTTGCTATCTGAAAGAATAGGATGACTCTTGATATTGTGTGTGTGTGTGTGTGTGTGTGTGTGTGTGGTGTGTGAAAATAATGCTTTTACTATCTGAAAGAGGACGAATATATAATGATACTGTGTATGTGTAATAATGCGTATGTGTGCCGTCTGATTGATATACAGTAGGTGTCAATAAAGACGTCGTTATTTCTATAGCAGTATAGAGAGTTGAACTATGCACTGCAGATGATTTCTACATAGGCCATTTTTCCTTTACCAGCCTAGGCATTATCATATATATATAGGCATTATACAGTTACATGGGAATATATGATGTGTTGGTGACGAATCACCAATGACGGGTCCTCCTCTCCTCTTGCGCCTGCCCCTTTTTTAATGACGGCATCAGTATAGTCTCCCTAGCTGATATTAGTTCCTTTTTTCAATACAGGTACAGTTAATAGCTTCATCATCCTCATTATCCTTAACTTCATCATCACCATCATGTTGAAAAACAGAAGGTATACACAGAAAAGCTATATGAAATATACGCATCCTTCGTTAGAGTAACATCATCTTTACCCCTGGTTTGATACCAGGCTACCTTAACCACCAATGATATTCATACCCCGACCCACCAAACCTTTTTTTTTTTTTTTTGCTTTTATACTTTGATCTTTTTTTATTCTTTTATTTTTTATTTTTATCTTCCATCTCTTCCTAAACTTCTATTACAGTCTAATTAATCTAAAAAATACATCCCAGGTATACTTTTGATGTTAGAGTAAATGGTTCCGGAGGAAAACACAAAGGTAACGGCAACAATTCACAGTTTTATCTGCTTCTACTGTTCTAACAGGTCTCTTTCGCTTCGATAGACTTCTTTGGATACACAGAATCACACCACTCTGTCGTCGTGGCAGCAAGGTAACCGAAGAAGTTCATGTTGCTTTTATTTTATCTGCTGATACTCACTCATCGTTTTTATTACTATTTTATTGTATAGAGCAATCGTACGACTACTGGAACGATGACATGAGCAGCTATCAAGTCCAAACAAAGGTAATAGTGGCACCTCTCAACGTTCCCTGCACTATGCACTGACTTTGCTATTTTGATTTATTTTAAACTAGAAGAAAGCAAGCATTTCCCATTCAACACCTCTGCGAAACATGGCCTCTTCAACGTCGTCGTCTTCTGATACTGAAAAACAGGTTCAATTTTTACGGGATATGGAAAAGGCAAGGAAACAGTTGGCCCTCTTTAGACGAGAAATGAATGGCCTGGCAACTCAAATCAACGGTATTTCTGATGACTTGGTAAGTACGCTAATAGTGTAAAAGCAGTACACTTCTTTCGATCTCACGGTATTTTACCTATCCGTACGCTAGTATGACTCGAGAAACCGTGTGCGTAAGTTTGTGATATAAATACTCGCTGTTGATGACCCTCATTAACGATCACTTTCTATTATAGATGAAATTGAACAAGACTTGACAGAAACACAAGAAGATAATGTCAATCTTCAAGTACTCCTAGAACGGGCAGTCAAGAGCCAGAAGGAATCCGACGTCTTTGCTATTCAGGCCATTCGAAATATTCACTCGGATTTGGACTTGGTAAGAAAATATGAAGATCTCAGTATGACACAAAAGATAGACATGTTCATTCAGTTACGTATTGATAAATAGGTAGTCCGCGAAAACAATCAGCTACAAGAAAGGTTATCTTCGATCGAATTCATACAAATGGAACACAAAGGCAATGTACATGATGTGGTAGCAAGAATGCGTGAATATGTTTACATGCTGGAACAAGCGCAAGATGCAATTCAGCTGATGCATGAACCAACGACGAAACAGCAAACGCCAATTCTCCATGATATCGATAGTCACTCTGTTTCCGTGCAAGATTTTGGTCTGGACTCTCGTCGAACTAGTGAAACATCGTCATACATGACAGAAGACGAGGATATCGGGATTTCTATTCGAAAAGAATCTCAAACAACATTGGATCACCATCATCACCAGCGGCAACAACAGCAACTTACCATTCCGTCTTCACATATCATCTCACATCCTCGCATTGTCCATAAACGAGCTTCGTTCCCGGCTTTCTTACCTTCCCCAGTCTTGGGCCCCAAAAACGATACCAAATTTATGCAATCCCAACATTACAAACAACCGAACCTCCACCCTGATCATACACACCATCAACATTCTCAACCTCAAACACAAACACAAAAACAACGAAAATTGAAGAAACCAACATCCCAGCCTGGCTTATTACTGCTTTTAAGCGACTGAATTAGATAGATCCCCTCCCCTTGCCCACTGTCATTATTAGTCATAATTTACCATCTTCTTTCTTATATATATATATATATATTTATTTATTTTATATTTTGCCATTTCATTCTACTATATACCATTTTATTTTGTCTCATAATAAAATACATTATTTTTATCATATATTCTTATCGTCTCCATTTTTGTGTTACCTCGTTTTGGTTTATTGAGCGGGGAAAATCTCTTGGCAGATAAATAATAGCTCACTTCTTCAGAAAATCCTTAGTCTAAAGTTCTCTAGCATACATTGCATATACGCACTTGTACCAATAATTGACCAGCTTTATTATCAAGATATTTACTGTGTTATATTATATTGCACTTTACTGTATATTACAATGGTTTTTAAAATTGGGGGGGGGTGTTGTGCGGGGTATTGTTGGACCAGACTCTCGCAAGTCAACTGTTGGAAGGTTCGTTTCAAATTCCGGTGTGCTTTTTTTTTTCTCCAAAACCGTTCGTCGTTCCGTCCCACTTTCTTTTTCGCTTTTCGCTTTCTTTCTTCCAATCTTTGTTTTTTATCTGTTTGCCAGTAAGAAGCTTTTTATTTATTTATTGAGTAAGTTACTTGGATAAATGTGGTTATCCACTTCTTTTGCCAAAGAATGTATTTGTTGCGATGATGTGGTACTTAATTTGGCTTTTATTTCCTTTCTTTAGATTACTCGAAGCTTATATTCTATTGTCAACAAGTTACTTTTACAGAAATACGGATGGCAGTAAGTCAAACAAAAAAAAAAAAATAGTTTGCTTGATTGCTACAACTTCAGATTGAAAAGAAGAACGAAATCAATCGACCTGTTCTACAGCTGTTAGTTGACCTTTCGTATCTTTTTTCTTTCTTTTCTTTGCCTTTTTGTACTTCTTGTTCCAACACAGTTCAATTAATTTTTTTTTTTTTTTTTTTTTTTTTTTTTTTTTGTGGGTGGGCAATTTATCAATAGGACCAATCTTCAAAAATTCAAGAACTTTTATCTCGTATTGAACAGAATGAACGTGTCCGTGATACTGCAAAGCATATGCGTCGTTTACTAACCGACCGGAACGCCCTCTCCCAATGTGATACTGAAATCAAAAAGGCGCAAATGTACATCGACTACTTTACAGACGAGGTGCATAAACTAAAGAATCGATCGGGGAAATCTGCGACGGAAGAACCACTGAATACTAGCGTGAACAATCAATCGAGTGGATCATTATCAACTGTGCCTACAGACAACAATGCCTCCAATGCCAAGAAACGATACAGCACATTGGGTAAGTAAAGTACATTATTATTGTTGGTAGTAATAGTAGTGGTGATAGACTTTATTGTATTTACAATACTCTCTCTTTTGGCTACGTTTTAGATTTGCTGACGACGAATACTCCCTACAACAAGCCCAAGGTGTCTCTTAAACTTCATGAATTGGAATACAAACTAGATGTGGAAAAGAAGGTGCTTGATGGAACCAAGACTTTGGCTGATGCTCTGGATAGACAACCTGTACAAAGTGATCGAAAACAACGGGATGAAATCAAGAGTCAAATGTATGAAAGTATCGAAAAACTTGGTCTTTTAAATCGGGCTTTGCGCAAATACAAAGGACTTTATATTGGTGAAGGCGAAGAAGAAGATGAAGACTATGGTAAATGAAAGACGTGCTGAGTAGTGTGATTGAAAAAAAAAAAATGCTGAGAAATCTTACTTTTTTTTTTTTATGGAACGATTGTTTAGAATTGGAAACACCACCTTCTGCGCGTTTACCACCTGGATTCCGACGACCAGTGACAGGGAAACTACAATTGGAAATTCTGGAAGCTCGCGAATTGGCACATGCACCCACAAGGATGATCCGATCCCCCGAAACAACAGTGTATATCAAGATTGATGGCAATATTGTGTTTCGATCAAAACCTTCAAGAAATGGTCGCTGGTTGGAACTCTGTGAAATTCATGTCAACAAGGCGTCTGAAGTGGAAGTGGCTATCTATGATCATGATGCTGAACGTAACTTGCCAATTGGTATGTTCTGGCTTCGAATTACTGATATTGCTGATGGACTTCGAAAACGAAAAATTCAACAGGATAATGGACAAGGTTGGGCCCCGGCTGACGTTACTGGACGACATCATCAACATGGTGCTGACACTCCGTCGGCTAGTGGCAAGACCTCCTCAGTCTCTAGTGATCAACAGCGGCAATCTCTTCCTCCTCCCCCTTTACCAAAATCTACTCAAGTTACGGATGATGGTAATGGAATTCAAGCTTGGTTTGACGTGGAACCTGTAGGTGAGATGTCGTTACGTCTTAACTTTGGTAAGCTTGTTTCTTAATATATATATATAATATCATCCTCTTTAACAAATGCTTTGCCTTTTCTCTTTTTATTAGTACGTGAATCTGCAAACCGTCGACCATTGGATAAGCTTGGTCGTGCTGGTGCTGTGCGACAACGTCCTGAAGCGATTCATGAAATGAATGGTCATCAATTTGTTGAAAAGAAGTTCTACAACGTCATGAAGTGTGCTCTCTGCGGTGACTTTTTAGTGAACTCTGGATATCAATGCGAAGGTAAGTTTTTCGTAAAAAAAAAAAAAAAAAAAAAAAAAAAAAGGAAGACAACAACTTGTGCATGACTGACGGTATTCTTCTTTAGATTGTGTTTATACCTGCCATAGGAAGTGCTACACAAAGGTGGTTACAAAGTGTATCTCCAAATCGGAAAAGGTAACACAGAATTATCATGGTCAATTTTTATTTATTTATTATTTTTACTAATTGCTCTCACTGTACTATATAAAAAAAAATTAGGATGTTGATGAAGACAAACTAAACCACAAGATTCCTCATCGCTTTGAGCCCATCACAAATATCGGGGCGAACTGGTGTTGTCACTGTGGCTATATGCTATCACTGGGATCGCGAAGTGCAAAGAAGTGCTCAGGTAACTTGAACCAGATATCCAAAATTGACAATCGCAGTATTGACTTTTTTTAATTGTTAATTATCGGTTTTAGAATGTGGTATCACTTGTCACATCAAATGCTCTCACTTGGTCCCCGACTTCTGTGGTCTTTCGATGGAAATGGCAAACCAAATGTTAGCTGAAATCAAGGCGGCAAGACGAAAGACAGGCGATGGGTCCAACGCGTCATTATTACCTGGAGGTAAAACTGGTCAAGGCTCAAAAACGGATGGAAGCGGCAAAACTGATGAACAACTGTCCAATCAACTCTCCCAAGTCAATATTGGCTCCGAAGTCTCTCCTTCCCCATCCACTTCTACTAGTGCCAACCCTTATGCCCCTATACCCAACACCGCTAGATTATCCGGCTCTAACCAGGCCCCCTCTTTACCTTCCAAGGATGGTGTTGCGCCAGCCTTATCCAGCTCCACATCGGCAACTACGGCGGTCAGTACGACTAGACAAGTTACATTGGATGACTTTAGCTTTTTGGCGGTACTTGGTAAAGGCAATTTTGGCAAGGTAAGAAATATTTGTTTCTATTTATTCAGACTCGGCGCTTGACATTATTTTTTATTTATTTGTTTATTTTAACAGGTCATGCTGGCTGAAGATAGACATGATCAAAACTTATATGCAGTGAAAGTCCTCAAGAAACGATTTATCCTTGACAATGACGAAATGGAAAGGTAAAATAATCATAATAAAAAATGCGAACACCTGCATTGACTTTTTTTTTTTTTCTTTATATATAGTTTGCGATCAGAAAAACGGATTTTCCAAGCAGCTAATCGGGAGCATCATCCCTTCTTGGTTGGTCTCCATTCCTGCTTCCAAACCGAATCGCGGGTGTACTTTGTTATGGAATACGTTAATGGCGGTGATCTGATGTGGCATATTCAACGAGAACCATTCTCTGAACGACGGGCAAAGTAAGTGGTTCATGTATATCTAATCAATTAAAATTATGTACTTACTGCCATGGGGATTTTTTTCATTAGGTTTTATGCATGCGAAGTCTTACTGGCCCTGGAGTATTTCCACAGCTTGGGTATCATTTACCGTGATTTGAAATTGGACAACATCATGCTTGGATTGGACGGACATATCAAGGTCGCCGATTATGGGCTTTGCAAGGAAGGAATGTTCTACGGCAACAATACAGCCACCTTTTGTGGGTAAGATAGAAAATGGCTATTGCTAGTTTTCTTATTATTTGTTGTTGTTGGAGGGAGGGAAACAACATACTGACAGGCTATGTTTTATTATATTTTATTAGGACACCCGAGTTTATGTCCCCGGAAATTCTCTTGGAGCAACGATATGGTCGTGCGGTGGATTGGTGGGCATTTGGTGTACTGATCTATGAAATGCTTCTCGGACAGGTAAACCGCAGCAAACGTCTTGAAAGGAAACAATTGGTCAGCCGTTAACACTCCGTATTACATATATTCTTAGTCCCCCTTCCGTGGTGAAGATGAAGACGAAATTTTTGATGCCATTTTGGAAGATGATATTCTGTATCCTATCAACATGTCCAGGGACTCGGTGTCTATTTGCCAAAGGGTAGGAAACAAAGAGGATAGACTATTATGTAAATGAGAATAGACTTCTCTAACACACTTGCACTTTTATGGATATTTTTTTTTGGTTTAGTTGTTGACTCGTGACCCAGCTCATCGACTTGGGGCTGGTCCAGATGACGCCGCAGATATTCGTGCCCATCCCTTCTTCAGAGGTGTGAATTGGGATGATATGCTCGCAAAACGTGTACCACCGCCCTTTTATCCTACGGTAAATGGTCGCTTGGATACCTCCAACTTTGATGAACAGTTTACCGCTGAGCGACCTGCATTGACTCCTATCCCTGGTGGCATGGCCCGGGCTGAACAACAAGAGTTTGTCCAATTCTCTTATGTGGCTGATTGGGCAACTACTGAATGAAAATCCATCTGATGGTGGTGGTAGTTTATTTATTAGTTAGTTTTATTGTTTGTGTTTATAGTTTATTATTCTATTATTTTATTTTGTATATCATATTCTTCAAATAAAGTTTGTACTTGATTGATGACGTTGAAAATGTGGAATTTTTTGATGGCTTTTTTGGCGGTTGCTATGTGAGCGCAGCAGCCGGATAATTGTAGTCTTCCCGCTTAAAAGAACAACGACATCATGCTCGCTTCGGCAGCGCCGCTCTGGGAAAAGATTTGAGATTTGAGAGCGTGCGTAGTTTCGTTTCTTTCCTATTTATTACCCAACTTTATTTTTTTTTCTCACTTTCCCTTTTTTCTTTCGTCTGCCTTTTTTTTTTTTTTTTCTTTGTTAAACACAGACTTCTCTATTTCCCTCCTCCCCCCTCTCCTCCTTCTCTTACTTTTTAGACTAATCATTTGTCCTCATGTGGCCTGCATTGATTCGAGGATCCGTTTTCTCATCAATCCGGAGCAGTGCTCTTTTACCTTCGGACCAGTCTTCTGACGATATTCTTCCATCACTTGATGACAATGTCAGCACTAGTATCGACATAGAAAACAGCAATAAAGACAACAACAGAAGTGGATTTGATTACAACAACAAAATGCACAAGGTCACCACTATCTCAATGGCTGATTCTACGGAAACAGAAACACCAGCACCAGCACGGCGTTGCGAAATGCTAAGCATCAAAGAACTGACAAGTAACGACAGCCCGCCGGATACATCACTACCACGCCTACCCTACTCATCATGGACTGCGTCGCGTACTAGCTCACCTCTTCCGGTTATCAACTCGCCTTCCTTATCCGCCACCGACCGACATATGGATACAGAAAACAATCGCTCTTATGTGGATCAATGTTCTGTTTTGGCTGTGACGGGACAATTATACAAAATCAAGGATGAAACGGAAGAATGCAGCGACAGCCATCATCATCATCAACAGTGCCATCAACCTCGCCATCACCATCACCATCAAGATTATGATCATCATCAACCTGTGTGCAACAATCATTGGCATGATAAGAATTTGGAACAAGCCACCTCGACAGGCACTTCAAGTCTCAACACCAAAAATAATACCTCAGCAAACGCCACACGAACAAACAACGACAATGGCTTATCATCATCATCGCTATTGATTCCAACAGCAGACGAATTTAAAACGAGGAAAAAGAGATCGATATCATCGTCATCATCATCGTTATCGTCGACATCATCATCATCATCAAATGCCGACACCGACAAAGAGGACGACGATCATAGTCAGACAACAGCAACAGCAACAACAAAAATCAGTAACAGCAGTGGCAGTGATGGTGGTAGCAGTGGAGGGAACAATAAGCGGAAGTCTCAGAATATGGATGATCGTCCCTTTGCCTGTCCTCTCTGTGAACGACGCTTCAATCGACGTTACAACCTCAACGCACATATCCGAATTCATGATCCTCATCGAAAGAAACTTTTTGATTGCCCAGTTTGTACACAGTCCTTTGATCGGAAGCACGACCGTGATCGTCATGTAGATGCGCTGCACTTTGAAAACAAACGCCGTGCTCTCTGCCACCTTTGTGATGCCTCTTTTACCCGCCGCGATGCCCTAACTCGACATATGCACAAATTACATACCCGTACTTCTTCATGACCCACCTACCGACACAATGCATCTCTCGCTATCGGCCCTCGTCCCCCCCCCTTTTTTTTACACATGTAGATATATCTCCCTTTGCCCCAATCTTCTCTCCTCTTCCCTCTTACACTGACTAGGATTAGCTTCGTTTAGTCTTCCTTGATCCTCTCTTTTATACCTGTACTTTTTTTTTTATACTTATATTTGCCTTTGACCCTTATTACACATACAAATACACATAAATTGATTCATCCTCATGTATATTTACTACTCTTCTCACAATAAAAAAAACAAAAGAATCCAAACATTATTCATTATTTAGTCTTTTTAGTCTGTATAGAAGAATACTTGTATATGATTGCTTTTTTTTATGTTGTACAAATAAACATGATCTTTTTGTTACATCAACATGTATCAATCTGTACCGTCTGTGAGAGGTGTGTGAAATATGACATTTAGTAAAATGTGATGACTCTGGACTGGTGTGGTATGGGTGGTGGGGGGAAAATGACTATCGAGGGACTAGGTACGATACATCACATATGTGATGAAGGAGGTAGAAGTAGAAAACCGCGAGGAACGAGGAAAAAAGGATAATCTATTACTACAATGTATCAAATTATGATGTAAGAGTCTATACATCCGGTTCATACGGTGTCACAGTACCGAAGAAAATGTTGATGAACTTTATTACAATCACTACAGACAATGATAGTACGATAAAACGATCTGTGGTAAATGGTGACTTCTGTGGGCACATTGAATCTACTATTCAACTTTTCATATTCAACAAAATGACACACAGGAAGTAAAAAAAATACACCCAACGTTTGTCCAATTCATTGGATGTGGAATAAATAAAACTAATAATGTCAGTGACTCGGACACAACCAAGCAGCAGTAATGATTTATTTTATTTTTTGTCCAGGAGGCAAGCACCACCAACTAAGAAAATACTGCGCCAATCAATCTGACAGTCATGCTAGTTTACTCATTTTTATCAGAGCACAAATGATGGATGAGAGGGGATTTTGAAAGAATTAAAAAAACACTGACAAACTGACACACACCAAAAAAAAAAAAAAAAAAAAAAAAGGAAGGGGGGGGATGGATTGAGGGGAAATCATGATGAAACGAAATCAGTGGTCAAATCACGGTACACAGTGTACAGTCAAATATGTATGTAAAAGAGAATCAAATCAAACAATATCAAGATCATACAACCATTCCTATATCTTTATTGTAAAATAATAAATAAAACTATATAATCATAAACTACACACTGTAAAAAAAATCTATTATTTGGTTTGGAGGGAGGAGACATCAAAGACACGGCATTTGGACTTGAAGACTTGAAGAGTTCTATCGCGGACAATACCTTCGACTACCAGTTCGTTTGCAATCATGCGTCTCTATTCAAATATACATATACATATACATAGACGGGTTCAAGTAGTGAGTTTCCAAGTCAATATCCTATATCAGTAAGAGAGTAGCTATTTTACCTTGGTTTCATCACTGAAGATGCTGGATTGAGTATCATAGTCATCAGGGTCCTCTTGCAATAGGATCGTTTTTCGGTCAATTTCTGCGTCCATGACCTTGAGACAATAGTCGACGGCTTCTTCGCGTTTTCTATAAGCTGTGGCTAATCGTTTAAAAAAATCACCACAAGCATTTTCAGAGTGAGTGTCAGTGGAGTTCAGTCCAAGGATAATGTTGTCGTCCACTCGGCGCAATTCCTTCATCATTTCTACCAAGTTGTTCCATAAATAAAAAAAATATGTCAGTTGGGAACTACGAGGTGTTCTACGTTGTAGCCACCTTTTGTCCCCCCAGTCTATTTCCTTTTTTTTTTAATCTATTTTTTGGTTGTTGGTTACCTTTGAAGAAGGAGAAGTTCGAGCAAGTGGTAGGACTGAGGGTTTTGTCGGACATTGTGAATGTGAATATTAATCTAAAAGAAAGGGGTAGTAAAAATGGAAGGGAAAGGTATGTCAACAAGAATCAAACAAAAGAAATAAAATCAAAGACAGCTGGTCCCCAGGGTTTTCTTTCCTCCCCCTTACCTTCACACACAAAAGGCGGTGTTTCAAATCGTGTATAAGAAAACTTTATAAATGACAGGTCCACACCTTCGTGCAAAAAAAAGATGAATCAAATAACATATAAAAAGATAGAAATAAACAAAAATATACATCTAAACTAAGTGAAGCTAAACTAAACTGAACTAAACTACGGTTGAGTGAATACCCCTTTGGTTGAGAAAAACATCACAATCAGACCCCAGATAATTAACAGTCCTGCTGCGAGATCCAAATACCAACAAGGAGATCCATCATGCAGGTCTATGACGACAGGTTCTTCTTCGATTGGGACGGGTGGAATCATATCATTATTTGCATTTTGCCTTCTACTGCTACTGCTGCTGCTGCTGCTGCTGCTGTTGCTGTTGCTGTCGTTACTGGTGCTGCTGCTGTTGTCATTGCCGTTGTTGTTCCCATGGCTACCTTCACCGATCGAATTGTAGCTCTGACCACTGTGAAGTAAAAGAGGATCCTTCGATTCATCATGTATTTGACCACGGATTGATCGAGTTACCAAGTAAGAGGCCGCCGGAAGAATGTAGGCCAAAGTAGTTGCAGAAACACCTCCAATCAAAGCGTACACCTTTCCCACAGACCGTACGTAAAGGCCAAGCACCGTAATGGCGATAGAGATGACGATTGTTGTACCGTAATGCTGATAACTATTAGGCTGCCTTTCCGGCGTTTCGAATCCTAATGTTTTCTGAAGAGCTTCACGTGCTGGATAGAAAGCCATACTTATAAAAATACGAAAAAGCACATGAGTAAATTGCATATTCCATACCCTTCCTTATGGTTTTTTTCAAATGCCACACTTACGGTACAGTAAGAATCATGCTAATTCCTAAAGCAAGTCGACCCACATTAATCACAGCATCGTCTGCAGGGAAATTCAAAAACAAATTTGGTTGGACATCCTTGCCAAAGCTGAGGTAACCGATGATGGCAAAAGACATGGACATGATGTAACTGATGAGTGCGGAGATGATGACAGCATAAGCCCACATACGTGATGTTTGTTGTTTCAAAGCCAAAAAGTTATTGAATGCCACTTGGGAGCAAGCAAATCCAAATGCCATGATAGCCACTGAAGCAAATATGTCAGGGCCAACGAGTAACAGCTCGGCTGTATGGGACGGAGAATACACAGGAGCACGGATCAGTAAAGTCAGTAGAATGATGGGTAAGCAAAGTACAGAGACAATAGACCAACGAGCCAAAGCACCAATGGAGCGAGATAAATTTAACGGAAAAATCTGTATAATAATAATTAAATGTGTTAAGTTGACTGGGTGTATGGTGGGTCGGGGAATGGTCATCTGGTCATATTTACCAAAAATAAGGATACAAAGATCAATACGGTGGATCGGTCGCTTAATTTTGGAACTTGAGGGAAATACAACGCTAGTAATACAGGAAGGGTATCACCAATAACTTGAAAAGAAAAAAAAAGGCCATGAGAGGTCATGATATCTAGGTCAAATGATGATCTATTTTTCTTTACTTACGGATAATGTAGCTAAGACAAGCACCAGCAGCTTGCACGAGGACCATAATGTTCAAAAAATGATAGCCAGGTCGACCCAATAAATATTCCACCAAAACAGCAAACTTGTATATCCCAACACGTTGCCCAGCGACAACCAACATGTATAATCCAAACTGCGATACAACGGAGACAAAAATAGATAACGCCAGCCCACTATAAAATCCAGAGAGATACATAGCGAAGGGTACTAGAAAGAATGCAGGTTAGTATGAGTATCAAGCCATTATAGATTATAAAAGTAAAAAAAAAAAAAAAAAAAAAAGACTTACGACCAATAATTCCGGCCCCTACCGTCGAGTTCACTAGATTAAATGCCACTTCCACAGCGTTACGACTTCCATAACCTGGTTGATGTGCTTGAAGAAGATCTCTATCTACATTTGTTAATTGTGGATGTACTGAGTTGGGGTGTTGCGTGGTATTTTCATGTATAGTCATAAAATAAATAAAAAAAGAAAAAAAAAGAAGAAGAGAAAATGGATTGAAGGAGAAAGAGAAAGACAAAAAATGTCGGCATTTGAAAATACCAGCATCACTTTATTTATCATGGCATCAACTGCACCAATGACTGCCCAGCATGAATGACAGTGGTACTGCTACTCGTGGCAATGAACATTAGGGTAATCATTAGAACCATACATTAATACCAGCTTGGATACATGTTCGCTTTCGGATTTTATTTGCTTCCTGCCCATTTATTATAGTGCATTTCGTTCACAGTGAGAAACGCCTCAAAAACGTCATTTCGCCTGAAATTCTCGACCTAACAAGAAATCTTATATTAAACCCTATGGTAACGTACTAGATCTATTGGATGCAATTTTAAAGAAAAAACAGCATGCATTTATTAAATCGATAACCTCGAAAAGCGTCGGTATATTTTTTGTCTTCCATCTCTAGCTAATCAACCATAGTTTTAACAGTTTGGAGCCGGCTGATATCGATTGTTGTTTATCATAATCGTATATTTTACTGATTGTATATAATATTCTGTGGCTATATCGCTAATACAGGGAACATTTCAAACGCGTCTGCTATTTGCCTGCATATGATGGGGCGACCGAGGCTCTCTCCTAAGCTTCATATAGTAAACCGTACCCGTACAGGACATCTTACAATGCAAAATACTCACGTTTTAAACTATATATCTCTTCAAAAGTCATGCCCAACTCTCAAAATTTTCAAACTTAATAATTCTCTATGGGTAGCCCATCCCTTCGCTTTTTGTAGGAATTGCCAAAAATGGAATTTGTCCTTGATTCTAACCAGTATGATAAGTGTTACGGAAGCAATTAAAAATAAAAACAAGAATTCTGTATCATATCCCCATACATAAACAGTGTAATCACAAATAAAAATATGAAACAAGTAAAAATTTTCTTTATTTAACTAATAAATCAATTGACGTATCATATATACATAATAATAATTGAAGAGGAGACTACTACAATAACTAAGGACACTATAAAAACTACATATTTTTATTCTACTGCGAATGTCCATCATCCAAAGGTGAAAGACTATGTCCAAAATCCAGCATCAATATTTGTTTGCCCTGGCCAGCAGAGATAATACGAGATCGGGTGACCAATAGGTTGAAGATCCAGCTCGAATGATGGTTGTGGAAGCTTAAAAGACACTGTCGTTTTTGCACATCATACACCCTGATCGTTTGGTAGCCACCAGTAACCAACGTCTTGCCATCCTCCATCAAATCCATTGTTCGAATCAAGCCATGGTGTCCAGATAAGGTCGCCAAACACTCTCCATTAGTGATATCCCAAATTTTTAGCTTGCCATTTTGCCCGCCGCTATACACCAAACCACGCTTTCCATCACAATTCACACAGGCTAATCCACGATGTTGTTGCTGTTGTTGCTGCTGCTCATTATCGGTATCGGTATCAGTGTCGTTGTCATCATTGCCACTGCCATCCTGTTCAAAGGTTCGGATACATTTCCCAGTTCGTACATTCCATAACTTCAACGTCCCATCTCCAGATGCTGAAATAACATGTTCATCACCATATGCGTCTAATGCGTTCACTGGACCAAGATGCCCATGGAGTTGATGAAGTCGCTTCCCAGTCCTTGATGGCTCTCCAGAGGCGGATGAGGATGTTGTCGCGTCCCAAACACAGAGAGTATTGTCGCGGGAGGCGCTGACATAATAGTTTGTACCCACCATACATACATCAAGCACACCATGACCATGACCACGGAGGGTTTGCAAAGGCTGAAGAGTTTGGAGGCACCAAAGAATACATGTGGCGTCTGATGACCCAGAAAGCATTGTTTTACCATCTTGAGACACCCGCAGGCATAAAATACTTCCTTCATGTGCCGTTCTTTTCGTCCTTGTCATCATCATAGCCCGATCCATAGTCGCCCCATTTCCGTGTGTTGATTGTTGCTGCTTTGTGTTGAGATCCCATAATATCAGAGTACGATCACGGCCCCCACTGACAAGTTGATGATGCCCTAGCCTTGCCATACAATAGACGCTATCTTGATGCCCATGAAGATATTGTGTTGATATTTGTCCATTTATCCAACGCCGAGATAGAGTACAATGATTTCTAAAGAGTTGTTTCTGTTGTTGCTGTTGCAGAGATTTGGTGCTAGGCCTATGGAAATCTTGACTGAATAAGGCGTGCCATATATGATCGTCTTGACAGAGTCTGTAGTAATATCGCGATGTCCTTGATAATGCGAGAATAGAACCATAATCCAAGAAATTCACAATTCGCAGTATGACCTCCAAAGGTAAGTGGTATTTGAAGTCTATCAAATAAAAAATAAAAAATCATGTTGAGACCACGAAGGACCAATCCGTCAATATATTTTCATGTAAGTGTTTACCTTTTTGGGAAACCAACGAGTCATGACAGTTAGGTTGGGTACTGCTGTCATTAGATTGGTGACGAAGTTTGGGTAAAAAAAAGTTCGAGTGGCCAACCAGTCTTTTCTTGAGGGGATAAGAGAAACTAGAAATTGAGGATCTTCTTCTTGAAGGGTTCAAGCACTTCGTTGTGGTGGTGCCATCCTTTTTGTTGAGAATGGCGATGTACGTGGGAATAGATTCATCGATCGGCGATTGAGATACATTTGAATTGAATAGCGTTGATAAGTTCATTTTTATCATTGTCTTTGTTATTAACTAAGAACTAAAAATAGTGAGAGCAATGCAATAACAGATAAAAAGAGAAAAGGTGCAATTATATACCTTTAGATTTCAACCCCCACTCCGCGGTTAGACGGTTGGTCCAATCGCGCTGCACCATTTTAACCACCGCTGCTTAAATTTCGTGGATGGTTTGATTTCAACAGCTATACCCAACCAAGTTAATAATCGTATTCAATGCACAGTGCATACAGTACATTGGTATATGTATTTCATCGTTTCTCGAGTAATATGGGTTGGATTTTTATAAAAAAAAAAAAAAAAAAGGTTGTGACTAGTAAAAGGGATAAAAGGTTAAATATTTCCCAGATGTTCAATGGGGTGTCAAAAATCCGTTAGCAATACATCATCGCCAACAGGACTTCAAAATTAAGCACACTTTGTAACCAATAATATAATTAAGTCATGGTCTCCCCTTTTAATTACAGTGAAAGTCAGCATTGGGGCAATTTTTATCATGATGTTGAAATTCTTATGCCATAATTGATTTGTTTTCTGAAAGCAATTCAACCGCCATGATATAAATTTGGTACTCATAAAACCTTTTCAAGTAAATCTTGAATATATAACATATAAAAAGTCGTCAAGAAGTCAACTCAAGTTTCATCTTTCTCTTTATCATGCATGACCCTCTTGTCAATTTATGGAACCAATAAAATTTATTATCCAGAAGTGTGTCTTATCGAATAGAATTTTCTATTTTTCTTTTGGCGAAATTTCCTCCTAATTATTAATCCATTGAATAAGTTTGTACCTTTTTTCTTTCTCCTGTGGAACATTGGACCGACTTACTGTCCTTTTTTCTGCATAAAACTCCTTCCTAGTATAAAGCTGTCGAAAACTGGGTTTGAATATAAGGCGATAAAAAATACCGAGCACTGAATATGATAGCAATATAGAGAGCATATATGAACATGATAACAACAGAGATGACATATTTAGTCGCCTTATAAATACAAACAGTTACATATAGCAGTATTTTGAAGAAGTACTCTATATCAAGGTACTGAATTAGGGAAAATGGTTCTATTTTATTGAAAATAAACATGGAGAGAACGCTAATCTAGAAGTTGAAGAGGGCGGGGGCTGATTGACCGTATGACAATTACGACAGTATAAGTGCAAGCGTAAATAGAGACCATATCATGTACAATATGAAGAGATATCACATTTTGGATAACCAATACTACACAATATAAACACAACTAGTTATATGATAGAGGGGTTGCTGTTGTATGCGAGTCTAGAGTACAATATCTCAATTGTATTTCTAAAGTCTAAAATCAAAGGAAAAACCAAAGTTAAATATAACAGAAGACAACCATGGTAAAAGGAGCAGATACTTTATTGCTTGAAGTGGGCAAACCAGAAAGCAGCTGCTTGATAGGGCACTCACAAAATAGCAACAATAAACAATTTTGCTCATTATATGATGGGATCAGAGTAAGGTTAATAAAAACGGACATATTTCATTAAAGTATATTAGTGTAAACTAGAACTAGAGCCGAGCTGTTCATGTTAACAAGGGGTTCAACGGAAGGATCTATTGGAAGAAGCATGAGGTAAAGTGATGTGAGATATTTGGAGAATGGCCAACACTAATCTAAAAATACTATGGTAAATTGAGGCTACTACACTGTGCAATATATGTGAAACAATAAAAGGATATCTTTCATGGAGGCACAACAACGATCAACACTAATCAAAAGGGAATGGTAATAAAAAAGAGATCTATTGTACAAGACATGAGAAAGACTAACGGTACATTTTTTTACTGAATCAAGTAAAAACAGATATATTTTATTCAGATGTGTATACAATTATGGAACAACTAACACTATACTAAGCTAATGAAGGCTCCAAAAAGCCAACTAATGGTGCCTTCAGATCCTAGATCCAAAATGAAAGGGTTTCCCCATGCATCTTGTATCCCTGATCTGAACCCCTTCTAAACTAATCCTGATACTAATCTAAGTTCAACATAGACCCATAGAAGTTGAATGGTGAAGAAAAAAATGAAGAGAAAAAAAAAAATAAAAAAGAAAGAGAGCCGAAAAAATAAAAAATAAAAAAAGGCGTGAGAGAGAAAATAAATATTTCACGTGGGCGGGATTTGAAATATATATATATATATATTTTTTGGTCACCACCTACAACAACCACGATGCAACATCAACATGGTGATTTGCGTTTGTTTTCTTTTTACAATAATCGACACCATGTAAAATCATGAAAATAGTGGATTTAAATATGATGACTTTTCCTTTTTTTTTTTTTTTACAGCAGTCAACAACGATAGCATTCTGGCTCTGTCTTTGAGATTCCCTCCCCTCCCCCATCCAACGTTGATTTTATGGAGACTGCCTCTTGTCATGACAGCAATAAACAAAACCCAAAAGTGGTGACTCATTATGCACCAATTTTATATAGACTTATTTACCTACCTCATTGTTGAATAGTTTATTTTGAACTGTGTGCCTTACTATATGTTTATTCTATATCAAGGTATTCCTCGGGTTCTCACCGCTTTTAGCTTCCATCCGCTCACGCTCCATACCCAACGCATCCCCAGCTAGTAGCTTCATCTTAATATATGTGTCAAGGGGCTGTTATTAGCTTAGCTTAGATCAGCTGTCATCTACAACTAAATAAAATATGTTTTGTCGTTTTACTTCGCATCCCATAGGATTAGTTTGTTTTATGGAATACTATTGTCCTGTACAATAGAGTACTATAAATGTGAGTGTCCTTGTAGAAAAAAAATCAGGTGTATACAGAAAAAAAAAGATAGTGACGGATGGTTTAAGAGCATATATATGTATTATAAGCCTACATATATAAACTAAAACTCTGACCCTCTTACCAAAACCAAAAACCAAAAAAAAAAAAAAAAAAAAAAAAAAAACATCATTCGTTATTACATCGCTTCTCTATTTGATCGAGCACCCTGCTACCATGAATTATAAATTTCAATACATCGATTTGCAAAGTATTTTGAAGTTTATTACAATAAATGTGTGCATGTTTTTTTTGTATAGATGTGAATTGAGTTTGGGGAGCTAAACTATGGTGCGACGGTGTACTGATACTAGATATCAATATTGGGTTGGGGGATTTTGTAATGGAGAGTGAAGAAAAAAGAGCAATGATAAAAGAAAAAAAGAGAAAGATACAAAGAAGATAGATAAAATAATATATAAAATAAACTAAGAATGGTGTGAATCTAGGCCTCCATCTTAAAGGTAAAGTAATCAGGATCAAAGTGATGTACACGGACGTAACCATCTTCACCACCGCTGGAATAACTATTCAATAAAACAGGAAGTCACCTACAATCAGTACCCTACATATATCACACATACCCATCTAACCCCTTCCTTTGATGTCTTACCTTTTACCGTCAGGATGCACAGCAATGGTATTGATAGGACCAAAATGACCACGTACACGACCTACTTCTTCTTCCAAAATTTTGTGATAGAATCGACTTTCGAACTTCCCAGCACGGGCCGACGTCATGGTCACGTTCATAGCGTCTTGCCCACCACCGACAATAACGAATTCCTGGAATTTGGGAGTCAAAGAGGCAGAGTTCAAAGGTGTATCCGTGGAGAAAGATTTCTTTTCTTCTAAAGTATCGGCATCAAAGATCTTGGCAGTCTTGTCCTTGGAGGAGGTGATGAGGTAAGTTCGATCAGGGCTGAATTGTAAATCAGAAATGAGTTCGTCGTGTGCTTTGACCGAATTGAGCTTTTGATTGGCCTTCCAGTCCCACTGGGTAAGAGAACCGTCTTCGTGACCACTAATGATGTATTTGTTGAGGTACGTCCATCCAGCCACCACGGCCTTGGCGTTGCCTTGTTGATTCACCAATTGTGCCAAAGGTTCGCTTGCTTGTTGTGCACTCACATCAGGATTTACTGGCAATACAGTAACGGTACCCGCGAAACCCATACGCTCTTCCGTCACACATAGCACCATCGTATCATCTTCGCTGAATTCCACACGCTTCACTGCTGTTTTGAATTCCCAAGATTTGAGACATCGTCCAGTTTGTACTTCCCATAGCTTGGCTGTATTGTCTGCAGATCCAGTGACAAGCATTGTAGAAGTTGCTATGTTGATACATAAAATATAAAGTAACCATTAATAAAGTTGTTTCATATGTAGATAAATAATATTAATAAAGGACGCTTACAGTTCACATCCACAGTCCAAACACTACCGACATGGCCATTGTAGGTACCAAGGCGTTCGCCATTGTGTGAGTACCAAGCATTACACACCTTATCCTTGGAGACCGAGAATAATAAATCACCTTCGCGGTTATACTTGATTTGGGTCAAAGAACGTGTATGACCTTGTAACAAAATGGGTCTCATATTGTGTGTAAAGAAGTATAAAAAGAAGTTCTAGCAGAAGAGAGACAAAAAAAGAGAAAAACAACCCAGCAACATCTCCAAATAAACAACAAATCAAATTTTTGTCAAAACTCCGCAATGACGCCTGAAAGCGAAGACGTTTTGGCTGTCAATGCTGTTTCGATGCACCCGCCGTCCCCCATCATATCCCGTCCCGACCATCCATCCGTCCATCCATCCGTCCATCCATCCATACATCCATCCAGATATTCATACATACATCCATTCATCCATTCATGATTTACATATATGAGTCAACCGAGTAAAATATTCTAGATATTATGGTGAACGCCACTAACCTCATCCCACACTATATCAGGTACACAGTATTCCCCGCTCAATTTTTTTTTTTTTTTTTTTTTCATGCATAAACGTTTTTTTATTAACCAAAAATATTTTGCTTTGTCTAAGGACTTTTTTTTGTAAAGAAATAAAGGGAGAGAGTAATAAAAAAAAAAGTAGAAAAAGGAATAGATACAACAACAACAAACAAAAAAGAAAAAACTTTCAAAAGAAGTGGAATAGATAAAATCAAAACTAAAAGAAACACAACCAGGTGGGGGAGAGATATAATGATGATAAACTAAACAACGATGTAAACAAGAAGGTGAAGTGGGAAGTACATACACAAAAGTGATATGATAGGAAATAATAAAATGGGTTCAACTAGGAAGTTTCTGATTCGATGGGGGAGATGGCGGCAGCGGTGGCGGCAGTAGCAGCAGCGGCGGCCTTTCGTTTTTCTTCAGCTTGACGGTGTTTGGCTTCACGTTCCTTGCGTTTGTCAAGTTCTTCCTTTTCATATTCATATAATTCGGTCAATTCATCCTTGGCAGCAGCAGCATCTTTCTTGCGTCCACGGATGGTAATGATATCAGGGTTTCCACCAGGAATAGGGCTTTCATCACCGTTCGCACTGCTAGTAACACTCCGAGGGAATTTGACAAAGACCGAGTACTTATCTTCCAATTTCTTCACATAGCGGCCATTGGGACCAATCAAGAATCGATGGAATTCCTTGGGCACGTTCAAATTCAAGGTCACTTGATCCGCCAAAGTAGCTACTAGACCAGACACACGATCCTTTGCAGCATCCACATTGATTTTGATCCTTGAATCACCACCTTTACGACATGATCCTTTGACTTTTTGCTCTTGACAGCTTCAAATCCACCTTCGTTGTTTCCTAACTTGTCTCCAATATCGATCTTGACACCCAGATCTTCCTTGAGTTTGTTGATGTTCACACCAGACTTGCCAATCACATGAGCAGAGAAGGCTGCTGGGATCGTAAATTCAGCTGTATAGGAAGTGATAAACTAAAATGGAGACCAAGATGAGTATACTGACGTCAATAAAAAAAAAAGTATTCCCCATTTTTCTTCCTCTTTACCTGATCGTGCTTAGCAGCATCGTGGATCTTTTCGATTTCATTGATGGCACGTTTGACTTCGCTGTTCAAACCACGGACCACAATATCATTTTCATGGACACCACCAAAACGAACAGTCACTGTAGTTTCATCACCTCCGAGAATGGCGTTCAGAGTAGTTCCTTTGGGACCGCTGATCAAAGAATGATATTTGACAGGCACCGAGACCGTTTTGCTGACAATGTCGGAGGAATCCTTGGCGAGTTTTTCCAATTCGGCAGTAGCTGCAGCCAAAGCATCTTGAGGGAGAACGGCAGTTGTATCATTGCCGTCGCCGTTCTTGTTTTCAAAAACCACTAACACAGAAGAGGAATCCGTCTTTTCATCAGGGAAAATGATGGCCACACCATGACGAGATTTGATACCTTGTAGTTGTTTCGTACGGCGTAAGTTTATATGACGGTGGAGGTGAGATTCAATTTCCACTGTGGCAAAATGCTCAGGCACCAGATCACGGCATAAGTCATAGCCAGCTTTGTATGCTTCCGAGGCGTCTTTTTCGTTGTTGCTGACAAATTCCAACGAGACTGATTTCTTGAGTTCTTCACCGCTGGGAATGCCAACTTGCACTCGATGATCGTTTTCGATGGTCTTTAATAAGTTGTCCTTATGAGTCAAATAAGTGATGATTTGTTGGCCATGTTGTAAAGAATCGACACCAGCACCTTTGTGTAAATCGCGCAAGTCAAGAGCATTCACGTGTACAGCATGGGCTTTTTCCATAACCAATGAAAGACCGTTGATTAATCGCTTTTCGGGACCCCGGATAGTGACATTGTCAGAAGGAGCATCCAAGGGAGGCAATTCCACAGTACATCCAGATAATTCCAATATTTCCCTGACAGTAGCACCGTTCTTATCAAAGAAGTATTTGTGTTGACGCTTGGGGACACCGATGGCGGCAGTGCGAGTAGTCTTTTTCAACTCGGCATAATGAATTTCCAAAGCTTGTTTCGCCAATTGTAAGTTGTCTTTGTCACCAGTCACCGAGATAGGATACTTGACATAATCAGCTTCTTCAATTTCATTGACATTGACAAAAGGAGGCATTTGAATCTTCACCTTGTATTCTTCTTCCAATGACTTTATAGCAGCGTTTTGAGGGCCAGCCAGGAACAAATGGAATCGAGGGTCAAATTGATCAAGTTTGAGAGTTTGCTTGGCAGCCTATCATTATTAAAGAAAGAAGAAATCAGTCTGTTATTCTCGATGATCCCTTCCTCTCCCCCCTTCCCCTTTTTTTCTTTTTTTTTTTTATACCTTTTCACCCACAATCTTTTCAATTTCAGCCTTTGCAATCTTGATACCAGAGACATCTCCGACGATAGTAACATTGACGGATTCATCATTTTCTTCGTCCACCACTTCGTCATCCTTGCGGGGAGGAATGTTGATTCGAGTACCAGAAATGTGTTCGATTTGTTGAAGAGTTTTTCCTTTGGTACCAATGATAAAACGGCGAGTTGAAGCAGGGACAGCCATTTCCATGGTACGCTAATAAAAAATAAAGGAAGAGAAGCAAGTCAGTCAACCGATAAATTGGACTATATGTCACACACACACAATATCTTATCTACGTGTAAATGTATATTTTACCTTCACCACCAAACCAGCTACTAATTCGCGTTTAGCTTTGGCAACATTAGAAGTAGGACCTTGAATCAAAAAAGTCGTAGTTCCAGAACGATTGGTAGAAGCGATAATATTGGTGCCAGTCTTGTCCATGACTTGCTTGATCACATCAGCAGCGCTCTTGAAACCCAGAGGCTTACTAGCTTGGTTGGCAATTTGTTGATTAGCAGGAAGTTCCAAAACATCAGTAATAGATGGGCCAGATGAGACCGAGCCGGAAGCAGGAGCGCGTTGTTTTTGCTGTTGTTGTTGTTGTTCAGCAGGACGTGCTTTGACACGAGAGGCGGCAGAAGACCAACCGGAAGGAATGACAGGAGGACGCGGGGCACCAGAAGATAAAGTAGGAAATGCAGATTCAGAAGATAAGTCAAGATTGGCTTCCTTTTTCTTTGAAGTGGCAGTAGAAGTTGGGGCAGGTTTCTTAACAGGTTGTTGTCCAATGGGTGTAGGATAATCACCAGCAATGAGAGGTTCAGCAAACATAGAGTTTTCGACTACCACAGGGTCATTTCGGCTTGGAACAATAGGGTCTTCAACCGAGGCCACATTTTCAGACTTGGCTTGCGCGTGTAAACGTGCCAGTTGAGCAGAAGGGGGAAGATCGGCAATAGGGACTTGTTCAGATGAATCCATGATGATGCAATTTAAAAAAAAAAAGGGAAAGGGGGTAAAGAGGGGATCAATCAAGAATGAACTACTGTATACGAAAAAAAAAGAGTTGAATGGGGTTCTTTTTTTTTTACAATAATTCTGTATTTTCTGATGAATAAAGTGAGAGAAAAGTAAAGAAGAGGAAAGAAGGACTTTTTTTTGGTTCGAGAGGAAAAGAATATCAGAAAAAAAACAAGATTCAATCCCAGTTTCAATTTATATTGGACGTTCTGTGTCCTCACCTTGGCAAGCACAAATTTATTTCGGACATATAAAAAAAACCCCCATCTCCCATCAATGACTTACTGGCCATGCCTGACCTTTACGCCCTCCAAAGTTATTTCACCCAAAATTGCCACTCAAAATTTTCTTGGGATCATTTAATTATAAAGCCTCCTGAATAGGTCATATTTTTCCAGTAGCATAGGGGCCGACGATCCATCCCAGAGACTAAAAAATTAGATCAGCGAACTGTTCAAGTATTTTTTTAAAGAGACAGTTGATGTCTCCACAGTTAAACATTTAAAAGAGCGCGGACTTGATACAGCGATAATAGTTCGATTTGCATTTGTCGTCTTACCGATCGTGTATCCGATTGGTATTTCACATCAAAACTGAAGGAACGAAAAATCATAAATCACATGTGCTTGATAAATTATTTTGTAAGAGGAGAAAAAAAAAAAACCTTTTTCTCTTCTTGTTTCACTCGCTCTTTTTTCACCAGTAAACGAAAGATCATCGATTCCTCTATCTTTTTCAAGATACGTTCATTACATACCACAACAATCAATGGCGTTTCTTTTTTTATATGGTACATTTTATATACTATTACTTTTTCAATCATCATCCAACGCTGATGTCCTTAAACCGCCTCCTCGATGGGCCAACAGTAAGATAGTAAATATTACGCACCCTATATATCATTTCACCAACTGATTTATTTATTTATTTATGTTTTTTTTTTAAAAAAAAAAAAAAAAAAAAAAAAAAGGCTGTATTATTTTAGCAGGTTCTTTAGTATGTTTTGGAGGACAACAGGGACCAGGCTTGTTTTCAAACGATGTCTATAGTCTGGATTTATATCATGATTGGGATACTACACAGCCAAAGTGGGAAGAAATTCACGTCCCGCAGCCAATCGATTCTCGTGCATATTTTGGCTCGGCTCCTTGTTGGAATCAAGGCTTCATCATTAATGGAGGAACATTGGGATTAGATCTTTCCATCAAAAATAACCATTCAACAAATACAAATACTCAATTTTTTGACGTTCAAAGACGAGCATGGAATACTCCTTTAATCAGCGGCACATCAAGTCTACCACCAGCAAGGTAATATTTTTAATTATTACTTTTTTGAAGAAAAATAAAAACTAAATGATCCAATCTTTTTTTTTTCTCGGCTTTTTTTTTCGGCAAATTGCACGACCATTTCCTTTTGCATTTTATTATAGAAAACAACATACAGCTACATCGGACTATCAAGGTCGAGTTTGGATATGGGGTGGAGTCAGGTAATACTTTTTTGTTTTTACACAAAATAAAAAAATAAAAATAAAATAAAATCATAGATTGATGATTCGTAATTTTCTCAGCGCTTAAAAACAACCCTATTTAGTGATTCATCGACGTATCAAAGCTCTGGGGAGACCGCATATTATAACCTTTGGACTGTTCTTGACACAAATGTAAGCATAAAAGCCATTGAATATTCAACATACATTAATACGTTATATTCTTTTCCATAGACATGGGCTTACAGCACCCCGTCCATTCGCAATAGTAATAGCAGCCCAGCACCAAGGATCGACCATACAGCCACACTTATCACTAATGAAGAAATTCTTATCATGGGAGGGTTAATTTTCTCAAAAAATGTTACGGATCCTTCTGGTAGTCAAACACTCCTTCCTGTTTCAATGAATCAAATTATATTATACAACACAGCTACTGGAAAATGGAAAAACTATACTGCTGGCGGTAATATTCCTGCTCCTCGTCGGGGTCATTCGGCTGCCTTACGTACTTTAAAAAAAAAAAAAAGCTCGACTGTCAAGGTCTCTTAAATTCATTTGCCTATTTTCTTTTATCAAAAATTAGATCGTGATTTTGGTGGTATTATTGTCTTTGGTGGTGGTACTCATGGTAAAATCAAGTTTTTGATTCATGCAAAATATGAAGAGGCGGGATTTAAAAAATAAGGGGTATATTTGCTGTCTCAAAAAATAATAACAAATACTACCTTTTTTCTTTCTTTTCCTATAGATGGCGATCAAGTTTTGCTCAATGATGTTTTTGTTCTGCAGCTAGAGAATCTAGAATGGAACTCTCCTTCTATTACAGGTGCTCCTCCAAAACCAAGAAAATACCATCAAGGTAGCTCATTATAATACCATCTGTTACTGTGGGGGAAACTAACACTATTGCCTTCTTTTATCTTTTTTAAAGCTAATCTCATGGACAACTTAATGCTCGTGACGTTCGGTATGGAAAATGAAGAAACAGGGTACAACGATGTTCGTATTTTGGATACTGGCAGATGGGAATGGATTTCAAGCTACTCCCCCAATGCAGCGTGGCTTTCTGGTAACATCACCTCTACGAGCGGTGTGGTTAGAAATAGCACAGGCAATTACGGCAATCCATACACTGGTCTTCCAAAGGATCCAAAGGGGTCGCCTTATACTTGGGAGGATCCAAATTCGTCTTCGCATGGTGATTCAACTGGTAGTGGTAGTACTCGAACGCAGACAAATCCCAACGAATCAAAAATCAAAGCGGGCGTTGTGGCTGGTGTCATCAGTGGTGCTGTGGTAGTGGTAAGAAAGCAAAGGCGTAAAATGATGCAAGTAAGTTGTTTCTATATGACTGATTTGCTCTTTTCTTTTTTATGTATATAGCTTGGTGGTGGTATATTCCTTATATTGAGTAGAGCCCTTTATCGACAACGACGGTTAAGGCGACAGCAACAAAAGCAACTGCAACCCCAACAGAAACAGCAACAACAGCTCAAACAACAATCATTCACTCAAGAAAAGTATCAAAAACACAACGATGCAATATCGCTATCCGATCTCGGTGATATGTATATGATTAAGCCAGACAATCGATCTTCCTATGCTCATGCCTATGATGATGGAGAACAACACAAACCGAACGAACACGATCATACTACCAATCCGACTTAGTCCCTCCCCCTTCCCCTATCCCTCATGCCCATTGCTTTTTTATTTTATTTTTTGTC
Organism: Absidia repens; assembly: GCA_002105175.1. Taxonomy (NCBI): domain Eukaryota; kingdom Fungi; phylum Mucoromycota; class Mucoromycetes; order Mucorales; family Cunninghamellaceae; genus Absidia; species Absidia repens. Next base: position 295,673 of record MCGE01000041.1, on the reverse strand, counting down.
ACATTTCTCCATATTCCACATTATTATACTTTATTATCCCTTCTTGTATATGTCCGTAGTATAGTACTCTATTCTCTATTTGATGGTGTTGTTATTTAATTTACATTTTATAATTTGCCTTTTGTAAAATAAATTTTGTCGAAATAAAGATTGTTAATAAAAATAATTAGAAATGATGATCAAAAAATACCATTCGTTGATGATGTTTATGTTTTTATTAGTTCTGATGATTGATTTAATGGGGTTGTGTATGGGGGCGATAGCGGGGAGCGGCTCATTATAGTCAATACCAATGAATGTATGTCTGTTTTTTTTTGGGGGGGGGTTTTGGTTTTTTATTCAACTGTGCCAAATAACAATATCCCTTACAGCCAAAGCAGTGAAGCCCGCACTGTTCTACGATGAACGCACGCATCTTCTCAATAATTTTACTTCCAGCTTTTCCCCTTCTTCTTTACGTAGACAATATCTATCTTTTTTTTTCACCAGAATATATACTACATGAAGGCAAAGCAGATTCTTCTCCCATAGACAAACATAGTATAACTACAGAATGACAATATAAAATTTGAAAAGATAACAATATTTTATTTGGACTTGTTTCAAGAAACACATTAGCAAATACAATGATAGGGGGGGGCGGATGAATAAAGAAGACTAATAATATTATACTGCTAAGGGTGGGGGTATCACTAAATATCTAACACAATGCATAATACTACAGCCACACAGGTTGATAAAGCGGGTCATATTGTACATTTTCATGATCAAAGGTTTCAATAAACTATAACAAAATATCCATAGATGTCAAACGTCGTCGTGTGTGAATATAGGTCCTGATGAGTTTTTTCTTCTTGTAGTCATTACTTACTTCCTGATCGGCAAGTACTTTTGTACCCGCAAACTTTCTATATTCATCAAAGATGCAAGTCATGGACCATTTTTGGATTTTGCGTAGACATCCAACAAGACAACCTATCCGATGTTTTCCTTTCAAGCAATGGATCAACACTAGAATAGATCAACCAGTGACAAAAGTGAGTACAATCCCGTTTTTCTTACATCAACGTGCCCTCTATCTTACCTGGATGGCTTCGTTCGTCTAATAGCTTGACCAAAGCAAGAGAGATATCATCCTTGTTGACTTCCACAAAAGGTTCCTTGTTTCCCTCCATACGAAAGTGCAAAACTTCAATCCCTTCATGTTCCACAAAATGTTTCATTTCCGGTGGGTAATCTTCCATCGCAAAGTACCTAGATCAATATAATCAATGAAGATCAACAACAGTATTTTTTTTTTTTGGTTGACCCCCCGCCCAACCTCACCCAATATAATTTGCTTACATTATCGTCTTCAAGCCAAGCTTTCTTAAAAATGAGAAGTTTTGTTTGTTGGGATGACCCGATCGATATACACCAGTCGCAACCATAGCAAAATTAAGAGGAGGCACTAAAGGAAAACTAGGTCGTTCGTAACAAATGGAGCAAGCATCCTGACTGTCAGAACGTACATGGCGAGTAGTTTGTCGTTTCTCTGTGAAGGATGTGTTGCTGTTTCCACTGACTTTTTCGCATAAAGAATTTTCGTCTTTGATGGTCTGGATACCAATGGTAGGCATATTTTTAGCAGGAGCAAAAAGTTCAATAGAAAAAAAATAGAGAAATGTGAATCCAAAAAAAAAAAAAGTCGTTTTTCCCGGCTTATCGGGATTTAAACTCCATTGATGAAATCAAGAGAGTCCAGCACAGTTTATTCACTTTCAATAGAGATGAAGTATAAACGGTACCAAGATAAAAATTTAGTGATAAGTTCTTCTTATGATTCCTTGGAATAATATTTGAATTGAAGAATAAATAATTTAAGATGGTGAAGGAATATTTTGGGATGGGAAAAAATAATATTGGGACGGGGACGGGATAATACGTATTCAGGCAGTTAAAAAGTGATAGAGAATAAGGTCGATTGGCTTTCATTCTATAAAATGTTACTTTTTTTGAAAAAAAAAAAAACTTATGCGAGAATAATGGGTAATTCATTACGACGTATTTAGTACTAGTAAGGAGAGCGAGAGAGAGAGGGTGGGGAAGGCACATGCTGCTGTAGTTGGAAGGCGGAATCATGCCGCCTTGTGGAAGACCAATATAATAGGCCTGAAGTAAGGGCGACAGTGATGAGAGGAGAGTGGATAGGAGAGGAGAAGCAGAAAGCTTGGCAGGGCGACACTTACAAACAACAATAATAAAGAAAAAATATATATAATATATGACCTGTACTTGAGAAAGAATATACTTTGAGAATAAGAACAGATAGTGATTTGTGTAAAAAAAAAATGAATTGATTGAGAAATAATGATGACAAAAATAAATGAAGAAATAAGTACTTTTATAGGTATTATTTACGTCTGGTAAATGTTGTTAGAGGTACTTGATTATTCGTGTGAAACTATACAAGTGGTTCCTGTACATGACCAAATGACCTTCTTATCTCTTAAATTGTCATACACCATCAATGTTAACATCTTTATATTTACATATGATGGTACTTCTCATTGACTTTTTACTTATTTTTAGCGTTTCTTTACTATGCTTTGTTTCTGTTGTATTGTAATCAATATATAACCAAGAAGAAATTAAGCATATATAGTGTTACTTTCGAATAAATGTGTTGTAAGTGTAGTGTGCGTATTGATTATTTTATATGCGCATAAACGCTTTCTGTAGTACTATATTATCCATGTAAAATGATATGTACAGCTATTTTTCTTTATTGGGTATTTACCAGGTTTTTCTGGCGATTGCCCCTTCCCTGATTTTTTGACAAAAAAAAAAGCCTGGATGATTCAGACTCCGCATTTTGCTTTCTATTTTTTTTTGGGCCCCATTTTTTTTTTCCCCTCTCTTTTCTTTCTTTTTTATTTTTTTCCTTCTTATAGCCTGAATGATATGATGGCAAGGCTTAGTGGGGTTCTGATGATCTAGGATTAGTGTTAGAATTTGAATTAGGGGCGTTTTTAAAAACGCAAAACAAACATCATGGGGAAACCCTTTCATTTTTTATGTAGGATTTGGGAACGACAGTAGATTAGCACTCATTAGTTTAGTATTAGTTTGCCATCGTTTGTATCTACGTCTGAATAAATATGTTCTTTTTATTATAATTAGTTTCTCTGTTGTACGTTTACATGATGAACTTCATCGAATGTGTATTACATTTGCATAGAAAAAAAAAAAGTGTGTCTATATATATGAAAAAGGAACGGATTGGGTATTATGGAGAATTCTTCCACCAACTCTATAAGTTTGTGCGTAGAAAAGAAAACAGGGATGTGTTTGTGTAAAAAAATAGCTATTACAGTGTATTTTGTTGCGGTGGGGTATATTGAAGAGCAAAGTTGAGAATAGTATTAATTATGTAGCTACTGGGTGGCAGGGGGTTTCAGAAGCGTGGATTTTGATGAGATGGGATGGAAGACTCTGTGATTTGGCACTATGAATGGGCAGCGATTGAGAAAAAAAAAAAGGATGGACGGCTCCTATGGTGGACATGGCGTCAGCGGTGGGCCAGTAAAAAAAAAAAAAAAAAAAAAAAAAAAGTTGGAGGGCCAAAAGAGCGAAATTGAAGTTACTAAAGCTGAGTTTCTTACGATCCATTTTCTTTTTGATATATAATAATAAATTCATTGAAACGGGTTTCTTTAACCACCAACACTTGTTGTTTATCTTTTATTCCAACTTTTGGAATACCTTTTTTATAAACTTTTGACAGCTGAGTCTGAATTTCATTTTACTTTATTTCTTTTGACTTGATCTAAGTCTTCATTTATTTTATTGACCTTTATTATTTTCATTTCTGAAAATAATACAACACCACTTGGACTTTCAGGTCTAATCCTATTTTACTTTCAAGCCATTGAAACTACAAACGGTTGAATTTCATCTGTCGAGGATCGTCCTGAGGCCGCTCCCAGGAACAGTGAACCTGCAGACGCCTTTGCTATCTTAGTGATTGAAGATGCCTCTGGACCACCCATGACGATTTTCTCTTGATGCATCTGAACCACACCATGCTTTGAATAAAACATAATCCCGAACTACCCTTGACGATTTTTTCCTTGATGACCTTGAACCACCCATACATTCGAACCACCTCTTGCCTTCACACCTACCTTCCGACCATCTTCTCTTTTTTATTTTTTAGTATAAATAACCCACCTTTTTATTATTATCCTTTTCTTTTTTTCTGAAGTTTTTTTCAGTTTTCTCAATTTATCAAATAAAACTTAGTACAAAGGTTATTACACCACCAATTATCCACTGTTTATATTGGATTATAGAAACCTTCTTTTATTTTTGACTACAAGTCCTTTTTTACTGTGTGTTATACACTATATTTTTATTGAACCAACAAAGGTGAATACTCTTCTTTTTATTTTATTTTACTTTTCCAAGTATATTTTTATAAACTTTCTCTACAAAAGTTCTAGTGCTCACTACTTACTACCAATAACATATCTGGTACTTTCTACTTATATCAAATAATATATTTGGATATTTGGTACTCTCTATTTTCAAGACTACAAGTCAAGTAAACAAAAAAAGACATTTCAAATTCCGATTCAGGGGAAAAATATATTTTGGTCCTCGCTGCAAATCCGTTCAAGCAAGAACAAGAATACACTTATACACTATCTATTTGGTGTAAAATACTACTTGAACATAACTAAAAGGTTAACTTCATACCGTTACGGCCCATATTAATCAAACAAACCATTGTGACGGTTGAACTCAACCTTGAAAATTGTTTAAGATGAAACAAAATGGTTTACGGAAACAAAATGGTTTACGGGAGTAGCGGGGTTTTCGGGTGCACGATAGTCTTTGTTTCAAGCACGAAGTTTTAAACCTTATAAAAATTAGTATAAATACCTTCAAAAAAATATCAAAAAGAAAAAGAAAAAATTATCTTTGAACATTTTATCTTTGATCACTTATTATTTTTAAATAAATTTATTATAAAGGTTTTTTTAAACCTCCCAACTTGTTGGCTTCCTATTATTCCACACTTTGGAATATTTTTATTATATATTTTTGACAGCTGAGTCTGAATCTCGCTTCACTTTATTTTTTTTGACTTGATTTAAGTCACTACTTATTTTATTGACCTTATTATTTTCATCTTTGAAAATAATACATCCTCACTTGGACTTTCAAGTATCGTCCTTTATTATCTTTAAGCCTTTGAAGCTACAATCGGTTGAACTTAATCCTAAAAAGTTCTGGTGCTCACTCTATAAAAAATAAAAACCTACAAAAACAATTTCCAGTTACGACCTAGCAACCAAAATTAGCCGTAACACCATACATATTTGGTACATCACTTCCATATAAACCCAAAAATACCCGTAACACCAAAAACATAAACAAAATGATAAAACAACTGTCAAAAAATAAAAAAGACAAAGAAACAAAAGGTTAATCCCTTCAACCTGATTCGAACAAGTGACCTAAGGATGACAATTAATCATTACAGTCCTCCGCTCTACCAACTGAGCTATAAAGGGGTTAATTGAAAAATATTTTTTTTACATTATCATAAAACAATAGCACCGGAGTTCGAAAATTATCTGCTCCAGTTTAACAGAAATATATCATGCTGTTATAAAACTGAATGGTTCATTTGTGACAACGGCAGTTGTAAGTTGTATATATGCATAATTCCATATGAAGCACAGAGCGCATAGCTCTTCGTGATTATACCGAGTTGTTACGACTGAAGTTAAAAATAAAAGCATGGAACGCTACCTTAGCCATTTTCATCTTTTTGTTGTTCGAAACATAACGGAAGATGGCAAGTCATGCTTGGTAAAGTGGGGTTTAATTGATTAAAACACCTAATCTATAGATAAATAATGATAGAGCTTGTAACATCCATTGCTTTGCAAAATTTCTGCTGAGTGAGAAAAGATTAAATGAAATTAGCCAATCAGACAAACCCACAGCTTTTTTTTTTTTTTTTTGGCGAATTCATGATTCAACCCAGTTCTCCGCGCTTCATTTTCTCTCCTCTCTTTTCTCATCTATTGCTCTTCTTTATAATCTACCCGTCAACCATGGTAAGGAAAAATAATAGAGACTGCCTATAATTTATCCAAAAATATCAACACATGGATAGAAAACTGATTGTGCTCTATTTTACTATCGCTAGGCCGACTCACCCGCATCAACTCCCAAAGGTACCTTCAGGTAAATATTTTCGTTGATTTTAAATACATGGTTATTGAACAGATGTCATGTTGATTATATAAATTATATTGTGGAATAAGGAATCTATGGAACTTGTTGAAAGAGCTGAAGGACGATGACTGATTCAACTATCAATTTGGTTTTTGTATTGTAGAAAGCGAGTAACTTCGCGATCAAACCAAAATGCTTCCCGTGGACCCATGCCTGGTGGCAGTACCTCAAGTATGATGCGTATCTATGCTGATGATGCACCTGGTCTTCGCGTGTAAGCTTGCATAAAAATGATTTGAGGGATAGGATGAAATGGACCGAAAGTTGACCAATGAATGATTGATATATTGTGTAGTGATCCTGTGGTTGTGCTGGTGCTGTCTCTAACATTTATTGCAAGTGTTTTCGGTTTACACATTGTTGGCAAATTCCTTCGAAGTTAGGTGCTTCATTTATAGTATACTTGAATTTGATGACGGCAATTTGAAATTACCCTCCTCCCTCTACTATAGTAGTTTAGAGCACACACACTCTATCTCACACTCTTTTACTATATATACATATATCTTTATTCCACAATAAATCATTGCTATTTTACAAAAAACATAAAATGTATGATATTTATATTGTACAGTACAGTACTGTAAAGTACCACTTTTTTTTTTTTTTTTTTTTTTTTTTTTTTTTTTTTTTTTTTTTTTTTTTTTTTTTTTTTTTTTTTTTTTTTTTTTTTTTTTAGCTCGCCCAGTCTCATCCAGCATAACATGAACTCGTGATGTTTGCTACATTATCAACAAATAAACTGAAACTGTGATAATTACAGACTACCTTCATGGTCAGTACTGTATTTTGTTGTATTTTTAAGAATTCCTGCCTTTATCAAATATGATCCGTCCCTCCCCAATATTACATTTTTCTTAATTTTGATCCCCATAGTAATCATTTTGTATTACAATTTTTTATTTATTTTTCAATACAGAGATCAAGATAAAAGGTGATGATGGTAGATTTTGATAACCCAACAAAAAAGTCAAAAACGGGTACACAATCAACCCCATATCATTCCTGTCAAGTGTTACACTGACGGTGGTGTGTGCGCGCTATCTTTTAGGTGGGAACCTTTTTTTTTTTTTTTTGGGTCTGCATATATAAATTTTTGTTTTGATACTTTTTTTCCTTTCTTCTTTTTTCTTCTTCTTCTTAAAAAGAACAATACAAAAAAACACTCAACCCGCGTCGAACCTTACCATGTATGTCCAAAGAGATGTTTACAATCCCTTACTATTCGAAATTGCTTGGGAAGTGGCGAACAAAGGTAAACTGACAACATAAAAAAACCAGGAACTTGCTTCTTATCATTACTAATGTAACCTTTCTTATTTTAATTTCCACACTATTCTAGTGGGAGGTATATATACTGTGATCAAGACCAAGGCGCCAGTCACTGTCCAAGAATATGGGGATCGGTATTGTTTAATTGGGCCTTTATCATATCAAACTGCACCTATGGAAGTGGAATCTCTTGAACCTCCAAATGAGCTGATAAGGGATACTTTGGAAACTATGAAGGCTCATGGTGTAAAATATCTATTTGGTCGTTGGTTGGTTGAAGGTGCTCCTTATGTCTTATTATTTGATACCAATGCTTGTCTTGATAAACTGGACGAATGGAAAGGTGACTTGTGGTCTACTGCTGGCATTCCTAGTCCAACTGGTGATCAAGAAACAAACGAAGCTATTCTTTTTGGTTATCTTGTTACTTGGTTTTTAGGTGATTTGGCTCCAAAGGTAAGAGTAAGAGGGAGTGATTTGTGATAGTCATCAACAACTGACTCAGTTTTGTTATCTATTAGTATTCTCACGAAAATCAAGGCCCTGATTCTACACCAAGTCCTGCTATCATTGCTCATTTCCATGAATGGTTAGCTGGTGTATCTATTCCGTTATTGAAAAAAAGAAGAGTGGATATTACGACTATATTTACAACACACGCTACTCTCTTGGGTCGCTATCTTTGTGCTGGCTCGGTGGACTTTTACAACAATCTCAGGAACTTTGATGTCGACGCCGAAGCTGGAAAACGTGGGATTTATCATCGTTATTGCATTGAACGTGCAGCTGCTCATTGTGCTGATGTGTTTACTACTGTAAGTCACATCACAGCTTACGAAAGCGAACATTTGCTGAAACGAAAGCCAGGTAAAAAGACATGCAAAAAAACCCCCCCCCACCAGTAAACCATGTAACGTGATTTCTTTACTGATATCCTGTTATTTTATTTTTTTCTCGTAGATGGTGTGTTGCCCAATGGGTTGAACGTGGTCAAATTCCAAGCGGTTCACGAATTCCAAAACAAGCACGCCATGAATAAGGACAAGATCAACGACTTTGTTCGGGGCCACTTTTATGGTCATTACAATTTTGATCTGGAAAATACTGTCTACTTCTTTACTGCTGGGCGCTACGAATATCGAAACAAGGGTGTGGATATGTTTGTGGAATCTCTTGCACGTAAGAATTATATTACACTTGATTGCATAATCTATTTATATAAATAGTATCCGTTGTAATGTAATCTACCTTTCTTTACATTGTAGGCCTCAATGGTAGATTGAAAGCAGCTCAATCAAAAACGACAGTGGTGGCTTTCTTGATTATGCCTGGATCTACTCACTCTTTTAATGTGGAAGCACTCAAAGGTCAAGCAGTGACCAAACAACTCCGATCCACTGTCGATGAAATCCAAGATCGTATTGGCCGTCGTATTTATGAAAAAGCGTTGAGGTAAAGCAAAAACAAAAAAAGGGATGGATCCAATATAAATTAATCAAGATGGTGCTAACCGCGCTTTATATATTTTTATATATTTATATCTTCAACTCATCGCAAGGGGAGAAGAAATCGAAGCTAAGGATTATTTGTCGGAAGAAGACAAGGTTCTATTGAAACGCCGGGTATTTGCTCTTAAACGGCATACGCTTCCTCCCATAGTGACTCATAATATGGTGGATGATGGCACTGACCCTGTAATGAACCAATTGCGACGATTACATCTCTTCAACCACGCTGATGATCGTGTCAAGGTGATCTTTCATCCCGAATTTTTGAATGCCAACAATCCTCTTCTTGGTTTGGATTATGAAGAATTTGTACGTGGGTGCCATCTCGGTGTGTTTCCTTCTTATTATGAACCATGGGGGTATACTCCTGCTGAATGTACTGTCATGGGTGTGCCTTCCATTACAACAAAGTAAGTGCTCCCCAGAAATATATTACTCATACTGAAGATGATATACTCAGTGATTCCATTTCTCTCTCTCTCTCTCTCTCTCTCTCTCTCTGTTTTTCTTTTCTTTTCTATAGCTTATCTGGATTTGGATGCTTTATGGACGAAAACATTGAAAACTGTGAAGACTATGGTATTTATATAGTAGATCGACGACTCAAATCAGTAGAAGAATCGATCGACCAACTCAGCGAACAAATGTTTAGATTTTGTCAAAAAACACGACGGCAACGCATCAACCAGCGAAACAGAACGGAACGACTTTCTGATTTACTGGATTGGAAGAGAATGGGATTGGAATATATCAAGGCGCGGCAGCTGGCGCTTCGACGGGCATACCCAGACTCTTTTGTTGACGACGAGGATGAAGAAGAATTGAATCAAATACCAATGAAAATACCGATGCCGCTCTCAGCACCCGCCAGTCCTCGATTACGCCAATTGATGAATGGATATTTCAACAACAATGGTAATGATGGCAATGATGAAGACGACGAGGATGACCATCGAATCCCCCTACCACGAAAGGCCTTTCCTGCTCTCCATCACAACGGTGTCACCTCGACTCAAAAGGACGAATTGTTGCGCGAAGGTGATATCAAGACCCTGAACAAAATGACTTTGGAGGACAAGAAACAAAAAGCAACTGCAAACTAGTTCACTTCCACCTTTTTTGGATTTTGAAATTGATAGTAGTTAGTATAATATCATTAGTGTATGCCGATATACCTTTTTTTTTTTTTTTTTTTTTTTTTGCTATTCCCCACCGACGAAAGCGTGATCCTTCCTCTATATTTTTAGTTGAATAAAATCTATTTATTTATGATCCTCTTTATTCTTTTACATACTATTATTATTGAAAATGATGGGACTTACAGTATGATCTACGTATTATATATTGACTGACAAACTGACTGACTGATTTTTTACTTACTTTTTATTATGAAACGCTCAAGGGCAAATCTAAGAATGCCAGTACAATATCACATAAACAGATATCATTTGCTAGTCTATGTATATTTGTGTTTTTCAATAATTTTTTTTTATGTTACTGTATAAATATTTCGTCTCTTTCTCCTTCTATTTTTTTTTTTTATTTACTTCCGTTCTTAGATATCAATGAATATACTGTATTATTTTTGATAAACGTTTCTATATCACAATACGTTTATCTTAACGTTGATCATATGGTGATGATGCCTATAAATAGTACTGTATATGGTAAATGGAGGAATCGTATATTTTTTCGAGGGAAATATTTTAAGAAAAAAAACACCATTACCGGTTAAGGAGAGCGGCGATCAAATACGTTGCTCGGACCTGTCAAAAGGTCATTCGAGGGCATGATAGGAATTGCTTCAAATAAATTGAAATTTTCAAACTCGAGAACTTATTATGTTATAAAAGTGCGATTCGAAATCAGATGACTGGAAAATTTATTGAAAGATCATGATATTACTTTGTTTTCATTATATTATAGACTTGAACTTTTTTTTTTTCCTAAAAAGGGCGATAAAATCAAATGACACCTTTTAAAACGATGAAGCAAATCATTTAGTTGCTCATTCCCTTAAAGAAATAAAATCAGGAAAATGGATGGCTATGTAATTTCGTTTTTATAATAGTTAGTGTGGTTCAAAGCATTATTGGATCGAAATCAATTCCGTAACTACATAGCAGATAATAAAACCTTAAAATGATTGTGTAACCACTAGAACTGCTCATCTTTCAAAAGCTAATTTTCTGGGTTGTGTCTTTTGTTTTGCTTTCTTTTTTTTTTTTTTTTTTTTTTTACAAGAAAATACCCTTCCTTTCCTTTTTTATTTCTACTTTCCTTTTTTCTTCCTTTGCTTTTTTTGCTTTATTCTTATCTCCTCCTTCCTTCTTTTCTTTCTCCTTTTTCCTTCATTCAAGCGCTCTCACCGATATTGCATATCGCTCAGTATTGAATGTCCACTCCTCGATCGTCAAGGCGAGCCATAAGATTTATTCTTGTCGTTGTATTTTGCTTTGGGGTATTGTCTTGGTCATCATCACTCTATTTTGAAACACCTGATCCTCATTCCTTATTGACGAAAGAAACGCAGCCTGCAGCGTCGTTTGAACTTTCAGATGCTCTGGGTTCAGCTCGGAATACAACATGGCCAGAAGGTAAAGCTAACGAACTCGTCTTTTATAGCACACTCCAATTACTTTTATCGATATAAACATGCTAATATATGATTTATTTATCTATTTTAGATCCCTCGACTCATCCTGAATATCATCCTCATGTCAGCATTCGCAAAACTGTACCTGAACTATCATTCATTCAACGCCTGCAAATATATGAAACTCAGGGCCACAATACAACATCCTTATCACAGCTTCCTTCAATAAAATCACCATCATCTTCAGAAAGCAGAACTATTACTACAATTATACATGCAATAGACCCCCAATCCCTAAGGCTACAACTGGACGCGTTGACCACTCAAACCATGGCGATACACACTATTTGGATCATTTGCACATCAGAGTTACAATCAACCGCAGAACAGTATGCCGAAAAACGACATTCGTCTAGTCTGACCATCTTGGTGATGAATACTGATTATACAAAGTCCGTTAGGGATACCTTTCCACCTCGAAGTGCTGGTGCCGCTCCTTGGCTTCCTCTTTTGACTCAGGTACACACCGACTATGTGTGGATTCTGGAAGATGGTGTCAAACCAAACTCTGATTATCTCAAAACTATTCATGGCCTGTTACAAACAAATGAATATAAGGATGCCTTGCTTGGAACACATGCCACTCTTTTGCCCTCCAATCTCGATTCCCTAGATACCAAGGTTGCTCGATCACACCTCCACTGCTTGCCTGGTGCCTTCCATTTCTTGCCAAAACTTACTCAACCTGTGGATATGATTCATCATGTTTGGTTTTTGCGCTCATCATGGATTCCTTCCTTGTTGATGGATCGGCGGAAGGATGCTATGGAATCGCCTTTGGCCTATTACATTAGTCAATCTTTATTATCCTACGCTGCCATCCCCTCGATCGTCATACCTCCTGCCAGCATGTCATCTTCTTCATCCAATGCAATTGCTACGGCCTCAAAACCTCTTTTATTTATTCAAAATCTTCCATCCTTTGCCTCATGCACCAACGTTATTCCGTCCGCCTATCAACAATCGAAACCCTGGAGTCGAATTCTAGCATTGCGATCGAACCCTACAGCTTTGGACCAGCAACAACAATCTCTCATGACATCCTACAAAGCAGCAAAATTATTATTCTTGATTGATGGACCAAAGGAAGCCAGAGCCTTCCTTCCCTTATTGTGTCGATTTACCGGCGTTGATCCCAATGGCTACTCTCAATCAGGCTCAATTCATATCGCGGTTACAGGAAAACAGCGGGGACTATCCAATTCGCTGTTGTCAACTTTGATCAAGGAAACACCAGAATGTCATGTCAATGCTGTCATACATGATCTTGATATCTACAATGTGCATACTCCAATGGATGTGGCCACTCGTACAGCACTTCTCTTATCACGATTGGTACAAGCCTTGCGGCCTCGTATTCTATTCCATATTCAAGAAAAGAGTCCGATGTTCCACTCACTTGACACTCTGGCTAAATCTCATCATCTCTCAACAATCCAACTTCCAATCAGTGACATTCAGCATGTGTTATGGATACCAAACCTACCGGTGGAGGCTCTTCAGAGTAAGTTATTCAAATAGTTCAAATTACTTTATTCATTTTGCTAATTAGAAATATTACTTACAGGCTGGAATCAAATCAACATTGACTTGGTGGTAATCACAGACCGGCGACCTCATTCTTTGTCCCGATTATTCAATTCAATTGGGCATAGTAATTACTTGGGGGACAAAGTGGATCTTACAATTCATATGGAACAATCTGCTGATAGGGTGACTAGGATGTTTGTCAACAGCTTTTCTTGGAATCATGGTACAAAGCAACTTCGCCACCGCATTCGAAAGGGAGGACTAATGCCTGCTATTATTGAATCATGGTATCCAAGCGACAATGACAATTACGGGGTAATATTGGAAGACGATATTGAAGTGTCACCTCTCTTTTATACTTGGATCAAGTACAACATCTTGCACTATCGATACAGTAAAAGCAACAGAGACAGTTATCAATGGATTTATGGAATCAGTCTATACTCTCCGCGCAATTTGGAATTGATGCCTGAAGGTCGTATTGAATTTGATCCCAATGACAACTTGCTACCGGGGAATTTCCCTCCAAGAACGCCTTATGGAAGCCAAGTGCCATGCAGCTGGGGTGCGGTGTATTTCCCTGAGCATTGGCGTGAATTCCATCAATATCTAACGAGTCGATTACTGGATCTACAAGCCAAGCCGCCACGTCTCAATATTCATGTCCCCAATAGCCGATCGGAAAGATGGAAGAAATCATGGAAAAAGTACTTTATTGAAATGGTCTACTTGCGTGCATATGTCATGGTCTATCCCAACTTTCAAGATTTCGAATCCTTCTCCACCAACCACCTGGAATTCGGTACCCATATTAAACACGATCGTGCTCAGACAGCGCTGGATTCCTTTGTAGTGCCTTTGATGCAACGGGATACACTGATCAGTCAATTACCCGATCACCAACTGCCGACCTTTGAAAAGCTTCCAATGTTGGATTTATGGGGTCGTTTGATGTCTCATGAAACGATGGATACTGTGGCTAGTGAATGGCATCAAAAAGTTTCAGCTTGTACTCGACGTCGACCTCACGAACGGTTTAATCCTCAAGATCTACTCTGCCCCTTCCCCTTGACCAACAGCAACAGTCAATCGATTGAAACTAGCTCGACTACGATAAAGAAGAAACAAAACAAAACGGTATTGACAAGGCATATGCTGGAACACGTGGAATATGTCACGGTACACTATGACGAACAGCAGGATCAAGACAGAGGAAACGACAATAGCGGCGGTGGTGGTAGTCTAGTACCTGATATGAATGCTTGGGATGATATGCCAGAACCTTTGGATGTAGCTACAATGACAACAAGCGCTAGTGACCACGAGTACGAAGACGACGAATACAAGGATCTCGAAGAAAATTGGGAATCATTACAGAAAATCACAAAGCTAATCTCTTCGGCTTGAAATTGACATGGCGGACACCGAATTAGCATCACTCTCTTTCTCACTTTTGTTTTGGGTCTAGTTTTAGTTTATATAACATATGAATAGTTATCTATATTTTTATAGTCTTAGTTTTATATTATTATTATTTTTATTTTTCATTGATTATTTCTTTTCTCCTTCTTCCTAACTAGTACTTTTATTTAGCCATCACTATTCCATACAAACATTATATCTTTTGATATTACCCCCTCTTTGTAAATTTATTCCCCTGCAATTCCATCTACCCCACTTTATATATTTTTTACGCCATATTGTATATTTTATTCATTTCAAAAATAAAAATAAAAATTAGTCCTCTGATTGTAAAACCACCAACGTCCACTCGTCAAATGGCGGAGTTAAAACTCATTTTGTTTATTTATTTTTCTTCTGCACTTTTTTTTTGTGAATTTTTTTGTTTCTTAATACACTTTATCACAGATTTATAATGGCAACACTATCAAGGTAAGATCATCATCTTCAAGACAATCACTGTTCTTTTACGAGCCAATATATACAGAATATGATTTTTTTTATTGTTGCTCATCAATCTCATCTTTTTATTTTATTCTTTATACTATTGAATATACGATCATTTCACTTCTTCGTCCCCTCCAGCTTACTACCAAAACCTCGACAAACGACGAACAAAATAGAAACAACCAATGATAGTAGCAAACAACAAGCCTTCAATCAACTCGTCAGCAAACGTTCAACACAAGTAATTCCACCTTATGGTCAAAGAACGACCTTCCGACCCCGATTCCCCGAAGATTTTGGCAATGGCGGTGCTTTTCCTGAAATAACATTGGTACAATATCCTCTGGATATGGGACGTAAAAAGGGTGCCAAGACTGAAACAAGCGGTGGTACATTGACACTCCAAGTGGACTCTGATGGCAACGTTGCGTATGACGACATCGCTAGGCAAGGTCATGCACAAAATCGTATTGTCCATACTTCCCTCAAGGATCTGGTCCCCATGAAGGAACGAAAGGATGTGGATGTGGAAAAGCTGGTGATGGATCGACCTGGTGAAGAAGAAGTTATGTCTGTGGCGGAAAAGACAAAAGCAGCATTGGAACGAATTGTACAAGGGAAGATCAAGGCGGCACAACCCAAAAATGTTGTTTCCACCAACGGCGGCGGTGGCAGTGGCACCAACAAAGATCCAACTTATATTCGATACACACCTTCTCAAGGCCAAGGCAACGATGCTCTTAACTCTGGCGCCAAACAGCGTATCATTCGTATGGTGGATGCTCCAGTGGACCCTATGGCTCCTCCTAGTTTCCTTCACAAAAAAGTCCCTCGCGGCCCTCCCTCTCCTCCCGCTCCGGTGATGCACTCCCCTCCTCGCAAACTATCTGCCAAAGAACAGGCCGAATGGGTCATTCCTCCTTGTATCTCGAACTGGAAAAACACCAAAGGTTATACCATTCCTCTCGACAAACGTCTCGCTGCAGATGGCCGTGGTTTACAAGAACTCACTATCAACGACAACTTTGCCAAATTCTCGGAAGCTTTGTATGCTGCTGATCGCCATGCTCGGGAAGAAGTACGACAACGGAACTTGATGCAACAAAAATTGGCTCAAAAGGAAAAGGATGCTGAAGAAGAAAAATTGCGTGACTTGGCTCAAAAAGCAAGAGAAGAAAGGTAAGATGAACAAATCAAAAGAGTGTGACGTATACGCAATGTCGCTAACTTGTATATTGTGTTGTAAAATGAATAGATCTGGATTCAAACCATCAGCTGCGGGATCCTCATCAACAGAACCATCATCTGTGCCCTCCAATCGCCCTACTGCCGCCTCACTGATGCCTGATTACGATTCTTCCGATGAGTCATCTGGTTCTGAACGATCTGACGATGAAGATAGCGACAAGGGTAGCCGAGACAAATCAAGCCGTGATACAGGTAGCCGTACTCGACAGGAACTTGTAGAAGAGGATGAAAGACAAGCCAGAGAGCGTGACCAGATTCGGCGGGATCGACAAAAACAACGGGAACGTGAAATGCGCATGAGCCATATGGGTACGGAAGCAAAAGCAAAACACTTGGCCAAGTAAGCGAAGAAGAAGAAAAAAAACATGACTCGTGGTGTATAGGTTAATTCACCTTTTGTTTATTATTGTAGGGAACATGGACGTGATATTTCAGAAAAGATTGCTCTTGGATTGGCAAAGCCCTCAGCTAGCAAAGACAGCATGTACGACGCACGACTCTTCAATCAGTCCGAAGGCATTTCATCAGGCTTCAAAAACGACGATTCGTACAGCTTATATGACAAACCATTATTCAACCAAACCTCGTCCTCTATTTACAAATTCAAGGGCAATCAAAACGACTCTGATATTTTAGGCAGCACCGATACAGAAGAATTGGAACGATCGATTCATCAAGACAAGTTTGGCGTGAAGCGTGGATTCAAGGGGGCGGAAGGTGCGACTGACGGTGCTGCTGCTAGTGGATCATCAGGACCTGTGGAATTTGAAAAGGAAATCATGTCATCAGCCTCATCGCGATCAAACAAGGATGCTGACAAGGATGTCTTTGGTCTGGATACATTTTTGAACAAGGCGAAAAAAGGCAAACGAACAAGAAATGATAGCGACAGCGATGGTGATGATGATGGTAGACGAAAGCGATAATTTAGTCTCTTCTTCCCCTTCCCCTTTCTATCGTTTTTTTTTTCTTCTTAAAATATTCATTTGATTTCTTTTAGTATAGTATTATTATTATTCTTTACATTTTGACACTTCACAATCACACTCACTCACGCACACTCACACACTTACAAAATTTTTAGTGTAGGCTTCCTTTTTTTTTTATTAGTATTTTATATATATGAATAAAGAAACATTATTTAAATGCATAAAGCATATGTATATCAACAAAAGAAACAAATGATTATGTCTATTTGATATTGTCGTGTATAGCGATGGGTATGGTTTAATACGGGAGGTGCATGCATGATTTTGGTTTGGATGGTTATTATAGTTGATAGTATTGCATTTCATCACGGACAAGGCGGCTTTGGTGATTTTCATCACTTCTACCTAAGGTCCAGATCTGATCAAAACGTTGTAGACATATTTCTTTCGGGTCTTTAACTTCATAAAATTCACCATCACACATGATACAGATGATATTATCTCGTTCGTAGCGATTGGTGAATTTTTTTGGTTCGTTTGATGATGACGATGATAAGGGTGGTGGTGGTGACGGTGACAGAGGCGACGGCGGTTTAAATTCAATTTTGAAAGGATGGCCAAATTGACCCACACGAGAGACATGATTACGGAAGTTCGCCAGTTTCTTGATATAACTAAACATAGAACCAATTGCCATGAGTTCCAAATGGCCATCGTTCGCCCTTTGTGGATGCCATAGTGTAGCGTCTGTAGGGCCTGACCTGTTTTGGACAATTTCAAGTCCCGATTTTGCTCCACCCCATAAATCAATTTGTCGACCCCATATATGCGGAATATTTTGAATGACCAACTCAATAGGTTGTTTCGTAATGGTGGGAATTGATTTAGAGTAGAGTGATGGAGATGGTGACGGTGGTGACGGTGAAGCGGATGTATTTGAGTCTGTAGAGTGCATTTTTTTATTTTTGGCACGGAAATCATTATCACCGTCGAAAAACAATAAAATTGAATCTCCGTCATCGCCGTCATGATTATGATTTTCATCGATCGAAGGGGAATAGGAAACGATTTGCGAGATAAAATTGGTGATAGGAGGGAATTTTCGATAAAAAAGCCATTTTGCACCTTCAATTGTGTATGCCCAAATGTTAGCCCAGCGACGGCTAGTACGATGTTGCTCAAATCCACTACCCACGTAGCCTTGTACACCAATGGAAACATAGCTGCACATTTTTCTTTCGAGTGAAGTTGGATTTTCGTTGGTTGACTTGCGTTGATAATGATCAAAATCGGTAGATGGTACTGAGGATCGCCATGCAGATGATGAATTCGTAGTGTCATTGTTATTTTTTTTGTGTCGTTTTTGAATGCCCGCTCGACGAACATAACCCGAGTCGTGACATGTCATGATCAATTGCCAAATATCGAGTCTTGCAGCTTCACCATGATCTAATCGCTCCAATAATAAACTTTCCAAGTGAGCTAGGCGAGATCCCAAAATATCAGTTTGTTTGGTGGTTCTTCCCCAACCGAGAACTTGAGAGAAATCATTTCCAGTACCAAATGGCACGCCTACCAAAAAAAAAAAAAAAAAAAAAAAAAAAATCATGGATTATTATGGAGGTCTTTTTTTTTTTTTTTTTTTTTTGACTTACATGAAAAGTAAAATATATTTGAATCAATTTTGTATTGTGCCAACATATCAAATACGCTCATTACAGTGCCATCGCCACCAGCGCTGTAAACATGAATATGCCTTGTCATGGCAGTCGGTGTTTTAAAACATGCACACTGCCCCTGAATTTTTTTTTGTTGTTGTTTATACTGAGGGTGATAATGACAATTGACACCATGATCAATCGTTGGTAAAGGAGGTAATTGATTTTGACGTATCATATTTTGAATCCAAAGAATATGTTCAAATCCAGTTTGCCGATCCTGTGTATCCAAAATATTGTGAATTTCTACCTTCACCTGAGGTCGTCGACGTAAACGGAATTGCTGAACAGGGAGCTGAATCAAATCATTGCCTTGTTGATCACCTGATAAAGGGTTCACAAAAATAAATAAATAAATCGAGGGCCGCCCTTCTACGGTGGTATCTGGTATTATACAGTCAGAAAATTGTGTTTCACCCGTAGTATGCCGACGCTGAAAAAGAGGCGGCATGGGTGGTGCTTGGGAGACGGATGATAAGGGTCGATGATGATGATGGTGGTGGTGGCAATGACAATTGAAATCGGAATATATTTTACGAGTGGTTGTTGATGGTGATTGCGCTGATGAGGAGATGGATAGGGAAGATGATAAAGAAGCGGCTGGCGATAATGAAGTAGATGATATAGGCGATATTGGAGGCACGGTGACGGTATCGGTAGTACCAGTTAGATCGATCTTGTATTTCGATTGATGCTGTTGATTAAGGGTATAGCTTATATCTTTACTATTCAACACAGTGGAATTTATTTTGTCTTTGACAAATTCATGTTTTGCATTGGTGAGAGATCGTACTGGCTCTAATTTTTTTTTTTTAAAAAAAAGTTTAGAAGTCAGTTCTCGAAAAAAAAAAGCTGCATACTTACTTGATGGCGAATCAAAGGGGTCATTGATGTAATCCACGGCTGCCATTAACCTTTTTTTTTTTTATATAATATGCTGGGTAAAAGATAGGCGGTAAGAAATTACGATTTGAAGAAAATAAAGTAAAATAAAAGGTGGAACAAAGGGATATTTGATTTTATGGTCGACATTTTTTCCTAACCGGTGTGTCTTGCCGATACCAATTGAATCATAGTACATTTTTTATTCATACTGGGATGGTTAGTTAACATCATCAAATTAAAAACAGAACCAATACACACTAGTAACTCACTTGATGTAATCAATACAAACGCCCACATGATGGAATTATTAACATTAGGATAACCGTGTTTGGAAAATGGCACTAGTTTTCAAATTCCGGACGTCCCAAATGATTTCATGCCAAACTTTGCGCAAGGTTGGTTGCGACACGCTCGCAAAATAGCCACAGTAGCGACTTTGATATATAATTGGCTAGAATACGGATGATAAATGGATAAGTTTATTCATAGCAATAGGGTAGATACTAAAATAAAAGCGTATGGCTCATTGTAACAAAGGATCTCTTGGAGGTAGCATGAGGGAGATTATGAGGAGATCTGAAGAATCGTCAATACTAATCTAACCGGACGAGTTAAAAAAGGGAGCTAAACGTACTATAGAAAGCATGAGGAGGACTAAAGGGATATTTTTTATTAAAGTGCAACAACGGTCAACTCTAATCAAAAGAGGGGATTGTAGTAAAAAAATGATCTATTGCACAAGAATGAAAGAAGTTGATGGAACATTTTTTGGTTGAAGCATGTAAACAGAGACATATTTTATTCAGATACAAATTTAAACTATGACAAACTAGAACTAAACTAAGCTAGGGATGACTCCAGAAAGCCAACTAGTAGTAAATCCTAGATCCAAAATGAAAGGGTTTCCCCATGCATCTTGAAATCCCTGAGCTGAAAACCCTTCTAAACTAGACCTGACAATAATCTAAGTCCACCGTTACCCCATACGACTCACAATTGGGAAGAATTTAAGAAAGAAAAAAAGATAAAGAAAGGAAAGTGTGCGAAAGCATAAAGTTGGGGGTAAATAAAATTTTCACGTGTGCGGGATTTGAAATATTTTGGAGACTTTTTTTTCACCTCACCCAACCTCTCTTTATTCTTTTTACAATAATCAGCACAATCCAACATGATCAGCATTTTATCTCCCCTTTCCATGAAAGCAGTCCCCACTATTCAACAATGCCAGCATGTTTACCTCTCCCCCTCTTCGTTTTACGACGATCCATACCTTTAAACATCAGCAACATCGTGGACCCCTTTCTTTTTGAAGCTAACTCTATCATTCAACATAGGAAATATCGTGTTCCTTTCTTCTCATGATGCAGACTATACTACTTAAAAACGGCGTTTTCTTCTTTTTACAGAAATCGACATTATTCAGCACGGCAGCATCTTGACTTCATCGTTTTTGGAAAGCCATCAGCACTATACAATATCGGCATCAGCTCTATACAATATCGGCGACAAGAGGGGTTCGGATCAATATGGAGCAATTTGACCAATGTTAGCTTACTCTCCCACCGCGTCATTGTATAATAGTGTATCACTCCCAATATTACTCCCAATAGAATAGCTTATTTCCTTTTACTTGAACTAGTTTACCTTCCGTGTGTTTATTCTACAACAAGGCACTCCCATCTCCCTATGTTAACCTGCCCCTCCCAATACTTCCCCATACTCACACCCTATACAAAATATAGTCCCCCCATAAAATCTTACTTTTATTTACTATTGCAGCTTGATGGATTTTGTCTATAAATTTAGTTTTGGTTTTTACATTTTCCGAATAGTGGATAGTTTCTTGACTTTTCTTAGTTTTTTTTTTTTTTTTTTTTTTTTTTTTTTTTTTCACCTGACTCGACTATGGATTGATCTCTAGTGAATCTGACTTATTTTTTCTTCTACATTTCATTGGAATCTGCCTACTAGTTTTTGTTTGAATATATTGACCAGTCGGGAATTATACAGATGATCTTTCGACGATTAGTCAAACAACAATCAACTGATTCAGCTACTTACATCTATTGTGTATAGTATTAGTCATAGTACAACCTTCATTTCCATGTAGTATCATTCATAGTTTCTCTGGTATTACAACGTGTATTTCAATTAAATAAACAAAAGTGATTGCTTTTATATATATTACAATCTGATTGTGTGTGTGTAATGTTTTGTAATTTTTTATATCATTCTTTATTGGATTGGAAAGTTGTAGCGGATATTATTAACATCTGTTACTAATTTTGGACGGCTCCAGGAACGCTTTTTAGCTGTTTTATTGGTTTGTAGGGACTGTGGAGATCTTTGCAACTGGGATAAGCGCTTAACCGGAGAGATTTTGTATAAGTTGTGCCCAGGCTGTATCAAAGTGTTCCAGGAATCAATGATGTTCCATTTGGGATAAAATAATTCGTGTCTATCATGCCAAGGGCGTTTTGTGGTGGTTCACAATGTTCCCACGCAGGAAGTCGTCTTACCTACGCAATTGATTCAGGATTGGAGCAAGACCATTTTCAAAGAAAAAATAAAGAATGAATGAAATAGTTAGGCATCGCAGATGACAAGTGTTTTTATTGATGGTAATAATAATAATAATAATAATAATAATAATAATAATAATAATAATAATAATAATAATAATAATAATAATAATAATAATAATAATAATAATAATAATAATAATAATAATAATAATAATAAAAATAATAATAATAAAAAAAAAAAAAAAAAAAACAGTATTGAAAAAACTAATAACCATTTGTAAACTTTGGGAAAGTGGCAGTAGTAACATCTATATCAATGATTACCAAGAATATACGACAATGCTTCCAATGCTTGTTTTGATGACTTTGGTAGCACCAACACTACAATACACACATTATCTGGATACCGTACTTTTGCGATCCATAGTTGCACCCTCTTTTTGATTGATCCTATATAGGACCATAGTTTTATGGTAATAGAAATAGAAGAAGAATATCGATCCATCTTCCCGACTGTGTTTTGTCTTAGGGGTGTTGACACGTTTACCTTTTGAAGAAAAAAATATGTATACAATGTCACCCAGTTTTATGGTTTTAAAATTGACTTGGACCCAAAACCAAAGGACAGAAGTTGAAGAAACTGTACCTCACCTGAATGAAGGATTCCTATGGTGAGGGCCGCTTGCAATCGCTAACTAGTCGCTGAGGTACGGAGGGAGTACTCATAGAAGGCGTGCTACCATGTAGGTGTTTGATAGGACACTCACAAAAAAGTCACATTAATGACCTTGCTTACTATATAATCGGTCAGAGTATAGGTAATAAAAAGGCATAGTTTATTGTAGATACTAAACTACGAGCGGGGGTTCATTGCAACATGATCTAATGGAGGTAACATGGGTGAGACTAGTTGGAGAACTGAAGAATGACCAGCACTAATCTAAAGCTACTATTATAAAAAGGGATACACATATTTCAAGTACAGTACAAGACATGAGAAAGACAAAAGTGGTATCTTTTAATGAAGAACAACAAAGGCCAACTCTAACCAAGATCAGAAGATGGCAGTAAGAAAGGGATCTATTGCACAAAGCATGAGAAAGGGTCTAATGGGCCATATTCAATGAAGCATGCAAAGAGAGACATATTTTATTCATATATAGATTCAAACTATGGGCAAACTAAAACTAAGCTAAGCTAATGGAGGTGCCAAAAAGCCCAACCTATGGTGGTTCTACATCCTGAATCCAAAATGAAAGGGTTTCCCATGCATCTTGTAATCCCTGATCTGAACCCCCTTCAAAACTAGTCCTGACACTAATCTAAGCCCACTGGAGCCCCGCAGGAGTCATAATTGTTAAGAATTAAAGAAATAAAAAAAAAAAAGAAGTAAACAAAGAGAGCGAAAAAATAAAAATAAAAAATCGGGAGTGTACATATAAACCAGAAAGCTTCACGTGGGCGGAATTTGAATTAGTTTCTGGGGATTATTTGGCCAACGAATTTTTTTTCACTTTGATGAATACAAAAAAGGGACCTCCTGTTTTCTTTACAACCATGCAACATGGTAATAGCGGTATAACAACTATCATGTCTTGACGCACTGTCAAGTTTCCTTTGAGCTTTTACTTCGCTTTGGAATGGTTTGTCACACGTCGTAGGGTAGCTCCCCTCTCCTCTAAAAAATAATTTATCTCGATCCTCTTTCACTAGAATAGTTTGCCATTCGCCATATTATGGTTTACTCTTTCAGTTTACCTTATGCTATGCATACACTACAATAAAAAGTATATTTCTAAGTCTTCAATGAATACCATCAATAGTTTATAACACATGCATCATAACTTTTTTTCTCGTGATATAAGGGTATTTTTTCCCCTCCTATGTCCCATCCCATCCCACAATCTCATGTGCCAACGTTATGCATAACCCATACTATAATAAAAAAATTCTACTATACTATATACAATATGATACCTAATTTTTTTTATTCGCATCTCCATAACACAAAAACACAAAAACACAAAGTACGATACGTAGAGACGGGTGGTTTTTTTTTATTCAAGTTACTAATCAAGTTGAATTAATATAAAAAAAGGAGAGATACACTATGTATACAATGAAGAAAGAGGTGATATGATGATACTAAAAGAATGAGAGTAAGAGTATGTTGAATGCTGAATGAAACATATATAAAAGGATACAAATGATGACGTTAAATAAAATGTGAGGGTAACTAAAACTAAGTCAAAGGGAAGAGGGGAGAGAAGAAATAATCATCATATCGGCCACCAAGGGAAGTCACCACTACCACCACTGCCGAGCAACAAGTTGCATCACCTAGTACAAGAGGCGAGTTTTGATATTGGCCCGAGTGGCTGTGATTGCATTGTAAAGACTCAAGATGTGTTCTTCCGAAACGTTTGCAATATCCGCCATGACATACGCAATATCACCTTTGGAGTCTGAGAATTGTTTTTCGACGTTGTGGTCCGCCAAGATTTCGTTGATTTCCTTAAGTACACCAGGAATATTTCTATGAATATAAAGTACACGAACAGTTTCCGCATCTTCTTCACGAATAGCACGCAAGTCGATTTCTGGGAAGTTGACAGCACCAAGAGAAGTACCTTCGTTGATGAACTTGACCAAAGCAGTGGAGACTTCTACGCCAATCATACGTTGAGCTTCTTCGGTGGAGCCACCAATGTGAGGGGTCATGATCAGATTGGGACAAGAGAGCAAATCGGGATAGTCAGTAAAGTGAGGACCGTTGCCAGCAGGCTCCTTGGGATACACATCGATGGCAGCACCAGCAAGATGGCCAGAGGAAAGTCCCTTTACCAAAGCGGGGATTTGCACCACGGTACCACGAGCATTGTTCAACAAATAAGCACCCTTTTTCATGTAGCCCATGATTTCACGTTCACCAATCATGTTCTTGGTTTCTTCCAATTCCGGGACATGGAGTGTGACAAAATCAGCAAACGACAAGAGCTCCTCCAAGGTTTCGGTTTGTTTGGCTGTTCCCAGAGGCATGATTTGAAGGACATCGTAAAAGTATACAGTCATACCCATGGATTCCGCCAAGACAGACAGTTGCGCACCAATATGACCATAGCCAACAATACCCAATACCTTGCCACGGATTTCAAAACAGGTTTTCGAGACCTTGTTCCACACACCTTGATGCATTTCAATGTTGCGGTCACCTAGTTGTCGGGCCAATGTGATCACTTCACCAATCACCAATTCTGCCACTGACCGGGAGTTGCTAAAAGGAGAGTTGAAGACGGCGATCTAAAGATAAAAAAAAAAGATAATCAATAAAAAATCAAATCAAATCAAATCACCCAAACCAATCGCATGCTCATTCCTTACCCCATTCTTTGCTGCTGTTTGAAGATCGACTTGATTTGTACCGATACAAAAGCATCCAATCACCAAAAGATTCTTGGCTTGATCCAGCACTTCCTTGGTCAGCTTGGTCTTGGACCGAATACCAATGACATGAGCATCGCGAATCTTTTCAATTAGTTCATCACCGACAAGGGCCTTGGCATGAGATTCAACCTAAATTAAGTGCAAGGTATAAGTAGTGTGTTTTACGTCTATGTTTAACAAATTACATACCTGATAACCTTCTTTCCTGAATGCTTTGACAGCTGCTTCGTTGACGTTTTCCAACAACAGAATCTTGACTTCACTGGAGTTAAAGGGTCGTAACGCCTTGGGTTTTGTTTGAGTAAAAGAAGAGCGACGTGGTTGCTGTGCGTTAATAGTGTCCGCCATAGTTCGTAAAGCCGGGGGATGGATGATTGTAATTGAAGAAAGGAAAAAGAAAAAAAAAATTATCGGCCCATGCTTTTTTTTTTGTTTTCACACAAAAAAAATATTCAAACCCGGGGTTTGAAATCAGCATAGATCAACATCAGTCATTGCGACTTATGCAGTTATTTGATTGGCCTGTGATTGTGTAAGTGGAGTTAAAGCGACAAATAAGAAAAAAGGTCTCAAGAGATGTTCCTCATTCTTTTTCTTTTTTTTTTTTATTTTCGAAAAAAAAAACTATCTATCCTTCCTCTCTTTTCTTATCCATATTATCTCTCTAAGAATGTCCAAGACATATCGAACTACAGAAGGTTTACCCGCGCCTGTACAAAAGAACAACTTGATACATCTTATTCCTGATCAAAATATCACTGTCATTCCAGAATTCACATTGGAAACCGGTGTTGTATTGAAAGACGTACCCATTGGCTGGAAATCCTGGGGCAAGCTGAATGAAAAGGGGGACAACTGTATGGTTATCTGTCATGCTTTAACCGGAAGTGCTGATGTCGAAGACTGGTAAAGAAAATTTTGTCGTTTTGGTGCATGGTCATAGCCCACTTTTTTTATACTAACCACATGTTTTCTATTTTGCATATATGTAGGTGGGGACCATTGATGGGACCTCGCAAGGCATTTGATACGACCAAATTCTTTATTGTTTGCCTTAATGTGATGGGTTCACCCTATGGCTCAGCGTCACCATTGACCATCCACAAAGAAACTGGAGATCGTTATGGACCGGAATTCCCTCTGGCTAGCGTTCGTGATGATGTACGTCTTCATCGATTGATCTTGGACCAGCTCGGTGTGAAGCAAGTGGCGATTTGTGTTGGTGGATCTATGGGGGGAATGCAAGTTTTGGAATGGGCTTTTATGGGCAAGGATTATGTGCGAACCATTGTACCTATTGCTACTTCGGGAAGACATTCTGCATGGGGCATCAGCTGGGGTGAAGCACAACGCCAATCGATCTATAGTGATCCATATTATGGTAAGTCCAAACCGGGTGGGGGGAGTTATATACATGTATAGATAGAGAAAGAGGGAGTGCACTGGTATGAACGCTAATTGTTCTTTTTCATTCTACCTATGTTATAGCTGATGGTTATTACCCTGATGAACGACCTCCCAGTGTCGGCTTGGCAGCTGCACGAATGTCGGCACTATTGACTTATCGATCTCGCGACTCGTTCGAATCACGGTTTGGACGGAAAACGGCGGACATCAAAAAAGCCGAAGACTCGCCTTCTCCTAGCAGCCCTCGTGAAGCTAACCGCATGATTCACAATGATGGCCACAAAAAATCAACTCGTCCGCCTCTCAGTCCTCCGCTTTCTACCGCTTCTACTGCTACAACTAATGGCAATGATACTCAACCTGCTGTGACTATCAATGATCCTCCTATGCCTACTCCTTTTGTCTTCTCAGCACAATCTTACCTTCGATATCAAGGTGACAAATTCATCAGTCGATTTGACGCCAACTGTTATATTGCTTTGACTCGGAAAATGGATACCCATGATTTATCCCGTGGAC
The DNA here is from genome assembly GCA_002105175.1 of Absidia repens. NCBI lineage: Eukaryota > Fungi > Mucoromycota > Mucoromycetes > Mucorales > Cunninghamellaceae > Absidia > Absidia repens. The sequence continues at coordinate 267,830 of MCGE01000041.1, read as the reverse complement.
GTGGTGAATATGACCATATCTTGACAACAATCCAACAGCCAACACTTGTTATTGGTAAGATGATAAGAGAGAGAAAAAAAGAAAATGTGGGAAGTATTTTTTGGGGGAAGAGGAATAGCGGAGATCCGGGATTATAAAATTTAAAAGGGGTTTTCGATACTGACGTTTTTATTTTATTTTTTGTTATATATTATAGGCATCGAATCTGATGGCCTATTTACAATCTCTGAACAATACGAATTAGCGGATGGTATTCCAAATGCAGAAATGATTGTCATTCAATCAAGTGATGGACATGATGGCTTCTTACTGGAATTTGATCAAATCAATCGGCACATTCTCAAGTTTGAAAAAGATGTGCTCCCTGAAATCTATGAAACTAGTGTGATCAGTTTAGAAGAAGCTGAAAAGGAGGAAGAACTCAAAGCAACCAAGACAAGTCTCTTTGGGGAAGCTGAAGTTGACATTACGCAATGGTGATCCATCCAAAAGAAGATGATTGATTGTCAGCAAGAATATGATGGATTTGGATTTGGTGGTGGTTTTTTAGTCGGAGGATAGAATTTGTAGCTAGTATTATTATTATTATTTTTATATGTCTTTAAAGTTTTATTGTATTTGAAAATTTGGGCATTGTAGTGGGACGAATGATGGCATGATGATAGTTTACACTGATAGATATTTTTTGTGCGGGGAACCTTTAGACATGTGAAATTGTACTTCAAATAAAATTTTACTTGAACCACCGCTAATCGCATGTGAACTTTTTTTTTGGACTGGGTCTATAAAAAACGTCAAAATATTCCTGTCTTTTTTTTTTATTTCTTTTTCAATTTTCTTTATAGTACTCTTCTTTTTATAACCATCTATCATGTCTGACATTATCGTACCTGGATTCAAGGGCTCTGAACTCATCGCTGAATTGAGCAAGGCTTTCGAAGCTTACACTCCTGAAGAACGTGCCAAGTTGATCAAGCAAGTCAATGGCGTCTTCCAATTCGTCTTGAAGGCTAATGGCAAGGAAGAAATCTTCACTGTTGATGTCAAGAAGGAAGGCAAGGTTGTCCGTGGTAAGGGTAGCACCAAGGCTGATGCTATTCTCACTTTGTAAGTTTTGTCTCTATTATTACTATCTTGGATTGAGTCCATATATTCTAACCGTCCTTTTTTTTTTTTTAGGAACGATGCCGACTTTGTCCAATTGGCTGAAGGCAAGCTCAACGGTCAAAAGGCTTACATGTCTGGTAAGCTCAAGGTCAAGGGTCAAATCATGCTCGCTATGGTAAGAAAAAAAAGATGTGTATATCTAGATGGGATGCAGCTGTTGTGGCTGTGATGCGAGAAAACCATGGTTGTTCTGATTTCTTTTTTATATTTAGAAACTCGACAACGTCTTCAAGTCCATCAAGCCTGCTGCTGCCAAACTTTAAATAGACTCTAGATTACTGGTAGTTTTTACACGCGTGATATAGTTTGTGTGTGTGTGTGTGTGTGTGTGTGTTATTAGTGTATGTTTGATACATATGTGTATATATGAATGATCAAATAAATTATATTGAGTTATCTCCTTATATCTCACATACAGGTGCTGGGTTTTGAAATTACATTGTACTGAAAAAAAAAGGATGATATGTTAGACACTATTCTTCATATTATTGCTGATATTGAATTTTTATTTGCCTATATATTTGGGTTTGTCGGGCGGAGGGCTTTCTTACATTTTGTAGTTATAGATAGAAGTTATTATGATATTTACTTCTACCTTTTTTTTTTTTTGTTGAATAAAAGTCATTTCATTTTTACCGCTTATTTACTTTTGTCATGTTTTGTTTGTCATGTTGTCTATAACTGTATATTTGGTCATAGCTAGAAAAAACAGGTATAAGCATTCAAAGTCGGTCGATGTTTTGGGAGTTTTGGCTGGGCAACTTGGAAATTGAAATAATCCTAGCGCGTGAATTTTCCAAAATTGACAGGGTTTAATATACACAGTGGTGAAGGAATATTGATATGTTCTGCAACAGTCCCTGAAAAAAGATTCGGAAAACGTTGCATCTTCTATATCACATATACATATCAAAAAAATAAAGAAAATATATGGAATTATTAGCTGAACAGTATTCTTATATATAATTCGTCACTAATTAACCATCGGAAGCTTTACAATAATGCTGGAGGTATATTGAAGCGTACTTGCAAGGAACACCAACTGACTAAGTGATGCTGGTTGCTCTGAAATTATCCCACTCCCAAGTGTCACAGAAACCAACGCACTATATGACATAATATCTGGTTCATACCTTACCCAACATCAAAAAACAAAAAAAAAAAGAATGTTCACTATCCAATGGGTTCAGATATTAGAGGAGGATCGTTAAAATAAGAGAAATATATTTTCGGAGCATAAGCATAAGCTGTGAAAGTCTACTACGATCAATGAAGCTGATGAAACTACCATGAGGGAGGCTACGAGGGGGGGGAGGTAACTGGATAATGGCCAGCAATAATATGAAGGGTCGATTGTAAAGAAGGAACTAATATACTGTTTAAAGCATCAGAAGGGCTAAATGGATATCTTTTATTGAAGCATAGCAACTGTCGGCGCAATAAAAAGTGATAATGATACAGAAGGGGCCTAATATCTAAGGCATGGAAAACTAATGGGACATTTTTTATAAATAAATAAACATGACATATTTTATTCAATTGTAGATACAAGCTATGGACATCTAACACTAAACTAATCTAATGAAGGCTACAAAAAGCCTACTATTAGTGGCCCCCATATCCTGGATCCAAAATAAAAGGGCTTCTCCATGTATGTTATAATCCTGAGTTTGGGAATATTGTATTGGTCTTTGTTGAATGTTGTAAAAGAAATAAAAAAAAAAATGCGTTCCCTATTCTGAATCCACCAATATAAAAAATACTCTCCAAAGACCTGCCCCACAACGTTTCAAATCCCGCCCACGTGGATTTTTTATTTTTCTCTCCTAATTTTTATTTTTTCCTTCTCTCTTTCTTTTCACCATTTTTTTCTTTTTTTTTTTCTTCACCATTCAACTTGTTTGAGGTCATGATTATCTTAGGTTTGTGTCAGGACTAGTTTAGAAGCGTTTTCAGATCAGAGATTACAAGATGCATGGCGAACCCCTTTCATTTTGGATCTAGGATCTCAAGGCACCATTAGTTCGCTTTTTGGACCCTTCATTAGCTTAGGTCAGTGTTAGTTTGTCCGTATTTTGTATCTACATATAAATAAAATATGTCTATTTTTATATATGCTTCAATGAAAAATGACCCATTAATCTCTCTCATGTCTTGAGATTCCTCTCTACCATCGTCTCCCTTAGATTATTGGGTGTTACATTTCAATAAAAGATACCCATTTATATTTATTCCCATGCCTTGTTTAGTACACCTTTTCTTTTTTAAAATTGTTCTTTTATATTAGTGTTCGTCAATCTTTGGATCCCCCAATAGTCTACCTAACGCTACACCCAATAGTTTCCGTTGTAATATGTTTTTGATGTGTGTCACTGGCATTGGCTACGCTTGATGGGTGGAGTATTTCGTTACGCGATTATATTGTTTTTTACTGGTTTTGCCAGTATTTAGGGTTCTCACGACGGTAGTGTTGGGGTGAAATGGGAAACGTTAGTCTATATTTTTATATTTGTGGCGAGGGGTATGACTTGTTAGGCATCATACTATAACAGGTCGCTTTTGAGCGGACTAGGTATCTGTACAGAAATTGTTTAAATTTTCATTATTTTTTCATTTAAAAAAATCTGGAAGTCGATCGGGTCACTGGTTACAGTGTGTTGGTCATTTTCCACATTGCTGATGCTTTTAGCCGAACACTGTACAATTTCTAAATCTTATTGAAGCCCAATTCAACGCTTGAAAAGGTCTATAATCATCTTCCAGCTCCATACACAGTACCCAATTCTCGGTGCCATAATCAACACACAAATATATATATATATATATATTGCTGGATTACTAGGTATATATATATATATACCTAGTAATCCAGCATTTTACAACAAGCAATTCAGTAACATAAAGCATTGATTCTGAAAAATTCATGCAGAGTGCAGAGCGCTTTATTAAAAATAATAGGTTCATAAAAGCTAAGTAGAGGGGAAGTGCGAGATTTATCTGGCTATAGATGATAATATATGTGAGTGTGAGATAAAAAATGATACTATGGAGAAGGGAAATTATATATAAAAAAGGGGGGTAGAGACGGTATAAATATAGGTCAAGGCACGAGGTGTAGAATATTTACATTAATAAAACGAATGAATACAAAGATAAAAATATGGGAGTTAAATAGATACGTAATAGAGGTGGTATGTAGTAAAGTAATGTGGGGTAATAGACAAAAGGGAATATAAATACACACAAAGTAAAAACTAAGGATGTTCAGTGATAACAAACATGGGCACATTGTCGATTTTCTTGAGACCGTCATTTGTGTCGGAAGTGTTTGACGGTAAGGATGAGGATGTAGATTGACTAGATTGGAAGGAAGACGCCGTTGTCTTGTTCGCTGAAGATCGTGTAAGGACATGAGGTAGCCAGCGAGGACTGAATGTTTTGGCACCATGTCGCCACCGTCGGATAGCAAAGAAAAGGCCAACACACAAAAATAAGCCAAAAACACTAAACCCGATGGCGAGCCCTTCGGTCAATGCTGTATTATCGCTTGAATTTGGATTGGACACCACAGTCGAGTCATACGGAAGGCCATACCCATTGGATCCTTCGTCAGTACCGTCACCATCGCCGCTGTCGTTGCCATTTTGAGAAACACGCACATCAAATCGACATCCTGGATTGATTGGTTGTAGTACTGGTGTAATCCCGGCCGGTATAGAGTTCACCCATGTCCACGTTAACATATCCAAAATTGCAACATCATTCGCATAGGTGAGTGTGTGTGCGCTGTCAACATTCGTAATACCTATGGAAAAGTATGAATCAATATCATATTTCTATTGAGACCGAAGCTCTCCATTATTTACCTCCAATGATAATCATATAATGTCCAAAAGTAGTAGCTTCATGGCCAGCACGAGCAGATGGTGGCGTGCCTTGGATGTTGGGGGTAGACCATGATAATGTGCAAGTATCAAGAACATAAACGTTTTGCGTCGGAATAAATGTATGTCCGTTGTCCAATGTTTTCCCTCCAAAGACAACGATCGATCGTCCATCAGGTGCTATGGAAGAGAGGGAGGGAGGTTAATATAGTTTTGCCCTTGTCCTTGCTCATGCCCACACTTGTAATAAGTCCCTTACCATTTGTCGCCGAGAACCTAAGGAAAAAGAGGGAAGAAGAAAGATAGAATGGCACAGGTTAACAACAACACTAAACATTTTGCTACATAAGTCGCTCATGAGAATAATTTCAAAATACCTAATCAAGCCTGGAGGAATGTCATTGATAGTTGCCATACTGATGGATGCCTTCGCGATAGTATCAAAAACTAGAAGAAAGAATAAAATTAGTCTCTGATGCCTTTCATCTTTGTCTTCCCGTTTCTCATCATACTTACCAAGCACACTTCGAAAATCTGCCACTCCCACAATCCAGTTGTTATCCGTTTGATTCAAAATGGCCGTTTTCCCACCAAGAATAAACAATTGTCCCATGCTAGAAGAAAATAAAAAGATGAATAATTGGTACAGAGCCTTTAATTGATGCAAGGCTTACAGTAAACTAGAAGTGTGGCCAAATCGGGAAGGACGAACACCACCAGTATAGTAGACATTCGGCCAATTCCAAGTATCAGTAAGAGTGTCCAGGTAATAAAAATCATTATACTAAAAGCACACACAATAATACAACGCATCCCCGCCGGTTCCATATTTATATTAATAAAATATAATGTTAACCCCACAGATATCACCACATGTGTACTTACGTAGCTGAAGTTCCCAGAGGCCTGCTGACTTTGAGTGTTGCGTCCTCCATAGTACCACACTTGATTTGATGTTGAGTTCTGGGATGCAGTCATTTCAGCCCGAACCGTAGGAATTTGTCCTTGACTATTGACTAGAAGGTGGGTATGAAATATATGTATAGAAAGAGTGTCAGAAGAAACGTTCCGTGGTGCAAAAGAAACAGAAAAAGAAAAGGAGAAAAGTGCAGTACGTACCTGTCGTCCAACTATGAGCTGTCGTGTCAAATTTCGTTCCGTTAATCATGGAAGAGGTCCCACCGTCGCCTGTTTGTACTATGAGATTATCATCCGGTGTCTTAAAAGCCACGCCATACATATAAGGTTGTATTGTTGAATCGGTCTCGCTGGACTGCTGCAAATCAAACCAGGGAAGACACTGTGTCGTATCCAAACCCGCCGTCAGATTTAATGCCCAAATGTCGCTCGATGTCTAAGTATTTTTTCAAAGAAAAAAGAGTGAGTCATTGTGTAAAAGATCGCTCGCTGTTGGTATATCATATATCGTTACCGGATTGCCACCAGTCAAATACAAGGTGGATTGTATTTGAACAATATTAAAGTCTGAGAAGCTTTGAGGACCAGCAACATCGCAAACGTTTTGAGAGTAGGTTTCTGGTATGTACTGTAATAGAATCAAAGCTATTATGTAGGAAATAGCCTGGTATAATAAGATCATGGTGAAGATTGATAGAACAAAAGGAGAAAAAAAAAAAGATAAACGAAAAAAAAGGAGTAGCTAAGGCTATTCGGCAATTTTTTAAACCCAGATCTGGGCATTGCGATTTGCGTACCTGTGCCTTTTTCGTGTGGGCCTATGTCTATGAATATGAAATTAGTTTTCGCCACTTTCGAAACATTTTATGTTTTCTGTATGCATTTGATCGTATATTTTAGATTTATATAATACCGCGCCAAGCAACAGCCAATACAATTATTACCATTTCCTCGGACTCGGGTCATGCAGCCTTGCAGATATACAGACAATGCCTTGCTTCTTCAAGCTACCTACCACAGGGAGCCAGTGTATTAAAATCATCGGAGACAACAGAAAAGGGGATGAAGAAGATCGGGATTTTCAGTATTATTAGCCAGTAGTTACAGAAGATTGCCTTAATGTAGGTTGAATAAGGCACTAAAAATAGATCTATTTCCAGTTGGTCGAGACCATATGGATTTTAAATCTTCTCAATTTTATGATGATGTAAGTGATGGCAGATTTCTGTTATCATGGTATAAGATACTTCGCTATGGATTAAGGTCAGTATGCGCATACATATATATTTTTCACTTACAATATTTGCAATGTCGCTATCCAATTGGGTTGAAGAGTGACAGAGAGATAAAGGGGAAAAAGCTTCTTGGACATGACAATATTCTTTTTTTGAACTGAACGTGGTACAACTAGAGTTTAGTTCAATCGCCGCCGAGCCGATAAAATTCCTTACCTGATAGTTTTTTTTATTTTTTACTTCACTTCCTTTTTTTCGTTTTATCTTTCGCTCTCAAAATATTCAATGAAAGTGCTCTTATTTTTATTACTGACTCTCCAACTCATTGCCATTGTTCAATCACAGGCTTCTGGTGATGGCTCTTCTGGTGGCCCTGCTTCCGGTAGTGCCAGTGCTGGTGGCGGTGACAATAGTGTACTACCTTCCCCGTCTTCTGATCCAACGATTCCGGGCGGTTCTTCTCAAGCTCCAGATTCCTCACAGCCAGCTCAAAGTAATTCTCCAACTTCAGATAATCCTCCAGCAACATCAAAACAGGAGGAGACGCCTACTGCGACTGCGGACAACACACCTTCATCAACACCAACTGACAACAACAATAACACGAACAACAATAACAATACTCACTCTCGATCAAGCGGGCAAACAAGATCTAACAATCATAACAGTCAAGGCAACAACCCTACTAACGCTCCTACAGGCAGTGGCTCCACAGGTGACAATAATGATGATAATTCTAATTCTGGCTCCAATAATCAAGATCAAAACCAAACTCCAGGTGGTGAACCAAAACAAGACAACGTAGGAACGATTGCTGGGTCTGTCGTTGGTGGTGTCGGTAAGTCTGACAAAAGGGGGAACTTGTCTAAATTAGGTTACTTCGCATTCACACATTCTTATTTTAATACTTGTATGTTATGTTAGTTGGATTGGCTCTGATTGGAGGTCTTTTAACATGGCTGAATCGTCGTGGAGGATGTACCAGTAGAACTAAACGACGAAACCACGATACCTTTGATGACTTTGCAATGAATATGAAGGATCCAGAAAGTGCAAATATGGGTGCTGCTGCTGCCGCTGCGACTGCTGGTGCTGGTGCAGGTGCTAGTGGCAATGGTATGAGCCCCGTCTCACCGTTCCAGCGTCGAATGGCCCCTATTGCCCCACAAACAACTGGTTACATGAACTTGGGCAATGATGAATTCTCGGAAACAAGTACAGCGGTCCCCTTGATGAATCAGGATATGGCTGGTTATCCACCTGCTGGTGCTGGCATCAATCAACATGGTCAGCCAGCTGATCCTTATTATGGCTACGGAAACACCGATTACAAAACCCAACTTTATCATCAAAATGACGGCGGCATGGACCATTGGCAACAACAACAACAACAACAAGATCAACAACATTATTATGGTGCTCCAATGACTTCCCCACAATCATCAAATCAGCATGATCACCATCAAATGAAGCCTGATGCTGTAGATTATAAACCCCATGAAATTTAGTGTATCTCTTGTCATTTTGTATATTCATCCCATTATTTATTTGCCCCTTTTTTATTTATTTTGTATTATTATCATCGCCACAGTATATCTTTTTTTTTTATCGATTCAAATAAAGATCTATATACTTTACAATATATTGAATCAATTGATATCGTCTTTTTGTTATCTTTTTGCTCTTCTTTTCTCTTCTAGTATCATTCATGTATGTGTGCCCTTTCTCTTCTGTTACATCACCACCATATATATTTTCTTTTTTTCAGAATCACCACAGCTGTATATTCCCTCTTTTATATAGTAACACTTGCTACTTATCCCCAAAAAGAAATCACTATCAATAATCATAATCAATAATAAAAGTCTGTTTTTTATTCAAAATATATTTGTATATATACCAATGTCAAATAACTAATAACTAATATCATAGACTAACACCTTTCAACAATAAAACAATTGGCACATGGTCACTTGCACCCCACAACTCATGCCTAATCGTACTGTTGATCACCTTTGGAAGCAAATCAGGTGTCAAGCAAAAATAATCCAGTCGCCAGCCAATGAGTTTTTCCCTACATCGAAATCGGTAGCTATAATAAGTAAAGTGACCTTTGGTGTTAGGATGTAGATGACGCCATGAATCCACTAGTCCAGGAATAGTTGCATCCTTTTCATAGGGTGACAAGATTCTTGTAAAATCCGTTCTTTCTTCCAATGTAAATCCAGCAGATCGCTCATTCGTTTGAGGTTTCGCCAAATCGTCCGGTGTATGAGCCACATTCAAATCACTACATATAAAACAAGAAGTAAAAAATAATATCAGTTGTCATATAGATATAATCGTTACTTCTTTTTTTTTTCTTTCGTTTAAATCCTAACCCTGCCCATATAATAGATTCACCATTTTGTTGCATCGTCCTAATATGAGATTCCATGACTTGGTCGAATTTTTGCTTTTCAGATAATCGCACCAGTTTTTCTCCAGCATTAGGAGAATAGCAGCAAATCAAAGAGAAGGAGGAAAATTTCAATGTAATTACGCGACCACGCGTTTTGGTTTCGTATCCTGGAAGTCCATAGGTGATTTGGCTAGGCTTGTGTTTGGAAAAGACAGCAATGCCACCTATCAAATAGAAGTGTTCATATTAGTATATTGAGTTATTCTCTTTAAACGTATATTATAAATATATATATATTACCATAACCCTTCTTTTCTTCAAAAGACCAATATCGATATTTGTACACCTTGTCGTCCACAGCAGTGGACACGGGAGCATTCACTTTTGTTTCTTGGAGACATACAATATCTGCATCTTCAGCCTGGATATAATTGTGGAAGCCCTTCTTGATACAAGCATTCAAGCTGGCAACATTGTAAGAAGCAATGGTGATACACCCCTCCATTTGTTTGTCTTGATCATCGATTACCACTGGGTCAGGAAAGGTCATGTTCTTGGGGAGGGTCGGATCAATTGGTACAAAAGCGGTGGATTTTTTTGCTTTCTTTTCGAGGACGGGTGCTTCAGCGGTATCTGTCTTGCGTTTGGGTGCCATGATCTTGGTAGAATAAAAAGGTGGTATAGAGCGGTGTAAGAGTGGAGAGAAGAAAAGGGGTTGGTAAAAACGACGCGCAAAAAGGATCATTTGTGAACAAAAGGCATAGTCGGATATTTAATTTTTCCAATTTTTGACCTCAGGGAAGAATCAGCAATGCAAAAATAGGATAGGCTTATTTTATTTGTTATGTTGTTCGAATGAAACTACAAAGGGATTCAGTGTTTGGATATACAAATAATTGACGGTCTTATCATAACTTACCTGACGGTTACAGTAGCAGACAAATATCTGACAACACAAAAGCTCTCAGGTCGTTTAGTGTCACCTGTGAGAAAAAAAAAAAAAAAAGGAGATGGGGCACCAAAACCAGGCTATGCGGCAGTTAAAAAATATCTTTGTACAAATTCACAAAAAAAAAAAAAAACTTTCTCTTCGCTTTCCTTCACCTTCTTACATTCTTCATTTATACAACTTTATTATACAGTATGTCTACACCCAAATCTATCCTTCATGGTGGCTATCATCATCCTCTCAGCAGAAGTTGGCAAGCAGAACGTAGTGTGACAAAGGATATGTTAATGTATCCCATATTTATTACTGATGACCCTGAAGCCATGGTACCTCTTGAAGCCCTACCTGAACAATATCGTATTGGTATCAACCGACTTGAAGCATTCTTGGCTCCTTTGGTGAAAAAAGGTCTGAAATCTGTTATCATTTTTGGTGTGCCACTCAAGGAAGGTGTCAAGGATCCTGAAGGTAGCAAAGCCGAAGATCCTCAAGGCCCCACTATAGAAGCAGTCAAGTTAATTCGCCATGCATTCCCCAATGTGTTTGTCGCCTGTGATGTCTGCCTCTGTGAATATACTTCCCATGGTCACTGTGGTATTTTGCGGGACGATGGTACTTTGAACAATGATTTATCCATAGAACGCATCAAAAACGTGGCGGTGGCATATGCGAAAGCTGGCGCTCATTGTGTTGCTCCCTCAGATATGATGGATGGTCGTATTGGTGCTATCAAACAAGGACTGATGGATTCTGGTTATGCTCACAAGGTGATGCTGATATCTTATGCTGCCAAATTCGCTGGTGCTTTTTATGGTCCCTTCCGGGAAGCCGCCAATTCTGCTCCTTCCTTTGGCGATCGTCGATGTTATCAATTACCCGCCAACGGTCGGGGTCTGGCTCGTCGTGCTGTACTACGGGATATGGAGGAAGGCGCTGATGCAATCATGGTGAAGCCTGGTACACCTTATTTGGATATTTTGCGTGAAACTGCGGATCTGGCCAAAGATTACCCTATTGCTGTCTATCAAGTGTCTGGTGAATACTCTATGCTTTATCAAGCGGCAAAGGCCGGTGTCTTTGATCTCAAGGCTGCTGTTTTGGAAACAATGACTGGATTTACTCGGGCCGGTGCTACTTTAGTTTTGACTTATTACACCCCTCGCTTATTGGATTGGCTTGATGAAGAATAAAAGGTAGGCATTTTGTAGTTTTAGAAAATAAAAAATTTGTCATCTTCCTCCCCCACCCTGCCCCCACCCCTCTCTCCCCCTGCTGTCGGATAAAATGATTTTTCCTTCCCTTAAAAGTTACTCCGTCTCAAAAATAAAAATATTGATTTTCTGATGTTTTTTTGTTTCTCGTCTTTTTTCCTTCCTTTTTTTTTTATTTTAGTCGTGCTCTTCTAGATAAACCAATACATGAGCCTCGTTTCCTACTCTTTTTGGTGTCAAGGTATTGCACAAAACAAAACAAAAATGTGCATTTATGTTTGCGCAGTGTATTAATTATGCGTTCATTTTCTGTATTATAGAATACTACGGCTAACTCGGAATACAACAACTCTATACACCAAAATCTGGAAATCGGAACAATGGAGCAAGAAAATGACCCTTTGCTATTGGAAGAAAATACAGCGGATACCCACAATACCAAAACCAATGGTCAACTTGGCAAGTCAGCAAAGGCCATCACCAGCTATTGGAGCGGCACTGTATCATCATGGAAGCGGGTGTTATTTGGGTCTCACAAATCCCGAGCGGCGTCACAAGAAGTTCAGGCAAAACTTTTGGAAAATAGGGACGACAACACTGTGGATGATTATGATATCGGTATCTATGAGGATGACAACTGGTATGCTGACACGACGACACGATCGCGACCATCACGGCTGAAGCGATGTATGCGATATGTTTTCTGGTTCCTTTGCATTTGTATCGGTGTTCCTTTGGGTTTACTGCTTCTTATTTTTATTGGGTATGCCTTGGCCTTCCGACCTCCACCTGTAACTGGTCCACCGTCTATAACAGCACTGGAACGCACCAATTTGACGCAGCCTGCCCGACTATTGACCTACAATATATTCATGCGACCTCCTGGAGTTAAGAACAATGAAAACGACTACAAGAATGAACGACTGGAGCACATCATCAAGACCATTTTGCCTCGCTACGATGTCATTACGTTTCAAGAAGCATTTGCCTTTGGAAATCACCGGGTGGATCAACTGATCGACGCTGCGCAGCGACTTGGGTTTGGCTACATTATGTCTCCGAGACACGGTCCATGGGAATTGGCGGCAGATGGCGGACTGTTACTCTTGTCTCGATTCCCTATCTTACAGGCAGATATACTGGAATACCCACGTGGACTACACAGCGATTGGCTCTCTTACAAAGGCGCACTGCATGCATTGATTGGATTGGATCGTCGCATGTCCTTGGAAGGACCACCGCAAGAAGAATACCAAACAATGGTGCATATTTTTACAACACATACTCAAGCATCTTATGGAAAAGGTGGCACACGAAGTCAAAAGGACATCCTGATGCGCTTGGACCAATTTGCTCGGCTACACCAATTTATTTATGACACGGTGACCAATGTGGTATATGGAAAAGACGGGGATCATACTAGCGGGGATACAGGAAGCGACAAAGCATCAAATGTCAAAAGTATACCGATTATAGCGATGGGCGACTTCAACATTGACAGTGTGGACCATTCAGCAGGATCGATCACCGACTTACCTATCAACAGCTCAATGGCATACACAATGATGATGGATGTACTACAAGGAAACGGAATCGACGGTTCTTATTTTTCAACTGACGACCACAGCAAAAACGAACTATCGACATCTGGCGGACAACAGAAATGGTTTGAGCATGACTGGCGTCTATCATTGACAGATAAGGCCTACAACACATTTGGTTACCACCCTGTGACTTTTGGAGACTACTATAGGACAGACAACGGCACCATTCTTCCAGCGGAAACAGTTCTAACACACGCAGAACAAGTCTTAACGGTGCAAAGTATTGATCAGCTTTTATATTCGTCATCACCCGTCCAATCGTCTCCTTCTACCAACTTATCCCTTTCCAACGTTACTATCGTCAAGTTTTTGGTCTCCGGGCAACCCTATACGCAGTTATCGGATCATTATGGCATCAGCTGTCTTCTTTCGTTGTAGTTAAAATTTATCACTTTATTGTTGTATAGTATAGAAATTGTCCATTTATTTTAGTTTATATCCTAATTTACATTATATATTGAAATAAAGTCTCATCACTTTTTAGTATTCTTATTATTATTGTTGCCTTTTGCAAGGGGTTGAAAATATTATCTTTGGGTTTTATTGATGCGCGACTTCCGCTACTGTATATTAATGAAACTGGTTGATGCTTGTCTGCACCCTAGGAAATAAATATTGGCTGATGAAATTACGAGGTTCAATACAAAATATGAATTCAATCAGCCAAAAGAAAGATTCACCTTGTTAGTAGAATACTTTTTCTTCTTATTTTTTTGGGGGGCCGGCATGGAAACATAGTGAGAATATAGTAGCTTAATAAGATACATTGAGGAACTAGCTGAAAGCCTTGAGGAATTGATAGGGGAAAAATATACCAGTCGTTCTTTTATTAAAAAAATATCTACAGCTCTGTGCTCCACCTAAGGAACCACTTTACAAAAAAAAAAAAAAAAAAACACGGCAGCTACACTCGTGACTCGGCCTTGGATAATTGGAATGGTTAGTGGAGCTGGATTAGTGCCGCATTTTATTTCAAATGACCTAGGCCTGTCAATTCATTTCTGGGGCTTGAGCGAGAGTGGTAGTGACTGTGCGTAGTAAAAAGTAAGTGTTTGATAAGGCATTCACAAAACAGCTATAACAATTACACTGCCATAGTATCTAATAGGTCAGAGGATGGTATACAAAAAAAAACATATTTTATTGAAGCATATTGATGGATCTAGAAATAAAGAGGATGGATTCATTGTCATTAGGGATCTATTAGAAGGATTTACGGGAGAAAATGAGAGAGACTACTGTAAGATTTGAAGAATGGTCAGCGCTAATCTAATAGGACAATCATAAAACGGAAGCTAAAATTCTGTACAAGACATGAGAAAAATAAAGGGGCACCTGCTATTGAAGCACAACAATGGTCACAATAATCAAAAGGGGTGATTTTAGTACAAAATGGATCTATTGCACAAGACATGAGAAAGACTAATGGGATATCTTTCATTGAAGCATGTAAAAGGATACACATTTATTCAGATATAGATACAAACTATGGATAAACTAACACTAAACTAAACCAATGGAGGTTCCAAAACGCCAACTAATGTTGGTCCAAAAATCCTGAATCCAAAATGAAAGGGTTTCCCCATGCATCTTGCAATCCCTGAGCTGAGTCCCCTTCTAAACTATCCCTGACACTATTGTAAATTCAACATAGCCCCATAGAAGTTGAATGGTGAAGAAAAAATATAGAGAAAAATAAAAATAAAACAGAAAGAGAGCCAAAAAATATAAAAGGCGGGAGAGAGAAAATAAATGTTTCACGTGGGCGGGATTTGAATTGTTTTTTGTTGGTGGAGGCGTTGACCACTCGTATCGATTCAAAACAGTAACCGTTACCATTCAACAACGTATACATGGTTATCTCTTCTCTTGATGCCTTTGCAGATTGGAGCTATTCGGACCTAGTTTAAGGTTGCCCTTTCACTGTAGATTAGTTTACCATCTTAAGAGTTGTCAACGCCGGTCTAGACTTGGCTAATTTGTTTGATATGGGTGAATTGATGGTTTGGGCCACAGGTGCGTGAATATGCCGCAGTTCAGCCATCATCGTCAACTTCTACTTCTCCGACTTCATCTACTACCATTATACTCCTCCACACTAAAATCCTGTCGACGAACACCATGCTCCGCTACTTCCATTTTAGTATAAATAGCCAGACATTTTCGAAAAAAAAAAAAAAATCTTTAGTTTTTTATCAGTTTTCTCATTTTATCAAATAAAACTTAGTACAAAAGGTTTTTTTATAACCATCAAGTTATTTTTTTATTTCTATTTTGCTATAGAAACCCACTTTATTTTATTTTCAGAGTCACTTTCCAATTTTTTTATTTTTATTGAACCAGCTAAGGTCAATACTTCTACTTTATTTTATTTTATCAAGTTTTACTTTTCAAAACTTCTTTTATTTCAAGTTGGACTTTATCTACAAAAGTTCTGATGCCCACTACTTATTACCAATAACATATCTGGTACTTTCTACTGTTGATACTGATCTTGAACTTGGCAAATTGTTTGGTTGGGACAAATTGATAACCTGGGCCATGACAGAAGAAGCCTAACCCGACGTTCACAACCTGATGTTCATAACCCGACGTTCACAACCTGACATTCATAACCCAACGTTCACAACCTGACATTCATAACCCGACGTTCACAACCTGATGTTCATAACCCGACGTTCACAAACTAACATTCATAACCCGACGTTCACAATCTGACATTCATAACCCGACGTTCATAATCCGATATTTAACATAAAAATTTAGTATAAATACCTCTAAAAAATTTCAAAAGAAAAAATTAATTATTATATTTTTGAATCACTTTTTACTCTTTTTATTTTTTTAATAAATTCATTACAAAGGTTTTTTTAAACCTCCCAACTTGTTGGCTTCCTTTTATTCCACACTTTGGAATATTTTTATTATATATTTTTGACAGCTGAGTCTGAATCTCGCTTCACTTTATTTTTTTGACTTGATTTAAGTCACTACTTATTTTATTGACCTTATTATTTTCATCTTTGAAAATAATACATCCTCACTTGGACTCTCAAGTTTAGTCCTATATTATCTTTAAGCCTTTGAAGCTACAATCGGTTGAACTTAATCCTAAAAAGTTCTGGTGCTCACTCTATAAAAAATAAAAACCTACAAAAACAAATTCCAGTTACGACCTAACAACCAAAATTAGCCGTAACACTACTTATATCAAATAATATATTTGGTGCTCTCTATATATTTTCAAGACTACAAGCCAATAAACAAAAAAGTACATTTCAAATTCCGATTCAGGGGAAAAATATTTTTTGATGCTTGCTACAAATCTACTGCAAATCCGTTCAAGCAAGAACAATCATACACTTATAAACTATACAGTTGGTGTAAAATATAACAAAAGCATTAACAAAAGGTTATGTGACGGTTGACCTCAACCTTGAGAATTGTTCGCCTGGGCAATGAATGAAGGAGATTGAAGTGCTGAAACAAATGATGAAGTTTACAACCTGACACTCAGTACCAGATGTTCTAAACAAGACGTTCAGTACCAGATGTTTCGCATAAAATAAATTTTAGTATAAATACCTCAGAAAAACATTGAAAAAGAAAAAAAAAATTATCTTTGAACATATTATCTTTGATCACTTTATATTTTTTAATAAATTCATTATAAAGGTTTTTTTAAACCTCCCAACTTGTTGGCTTCCTATTATTCCACACTTGGAATACTTTTATTATATATTTTTGACAGCTGAGTCTGAATCTCGCTTCCTTTATTTTTTTGGCTTGATTGAAGTCACTACTTATTTTATTGACCTTATTATTTTCATCTTTGAAAATAATACATCTTTACTTGGACTTTCAAGTTTAGTCCTATATTATCTTTAAGCCTTTGAAGCTACAATCGGTTGAACTTAATCCTAAAAAGTTCTGGTGCTCACTCTATAAAAAAATAAAAAACCTACAAAAACAATTTTCAGTTACGACCTAACAACCAAAATTAGCCGTAACAGTTAATACAACACCGTTTCGGCGTATATAAATCAAACAAACCATAGCATACTTGGTACACTTTACTTATAACAACTCAAAAATACCCGTAACACCTATATATGACAAAAGCAAAAAAAAATAAAGCCATGAAAGATGACTCCAATGTCCAATTCACCAGCAAAGCACTCTTTCTGGAAGCAAAAGATGCGCGGTCGGGGAATCGAACCCCGGCCCTTCGCGTGGCAGGCGAAGATTATACCACTTAACCAACCGCGCTTCGATGAAGAAAAAACTGACGAGTATTATTAATGCCAATTCCATAAGGGAGCTCACAGCGGAAAAAAAAATTGATTTTATTGATTGATTATTGATTGATTCAGGGCTTAAAATAAGGTTCAATCAATATTTAAAATATTGATTGACTTCTTATAAATCTATCAATTTTAATCAATAATTCAATCAATAAAATCAATAAAATATTGATTGATCCTCGTCTATATTTTTCTCATAATGGACAATGTCATTGGACGATAAATGAGTATTTACAGGTCTATGATGATCACTTATTGGACGATACAAGGGTATAAACGGGTTTATGATGGTCACTTATTGGACGATACAAGGGTATATACGGACTGATACGATGACTCATTTGAAATACACACTCCTTGACATCAATACTATAGCTTCCATACATTCATATAATTGGGTCAACAAACAGGGCTTCTTTTATTCAAACGTAATAATAACGATACTATCAATACTACATACAAATAATAACAATAATAATAAAATACAACGAATACCAACTATACTACAAAGTAAAGAAGAGATACTACATACTACATACTACATACTATGTTCTACATACTTAACAAAAAAAAAAAAAAAAAAAAAAAAAAAAAAAAAAAAAACTACTACTAAATAGCTTCTGAGGGAGCTTCCTCCAACAGAAGCAAAGATATGCCATTATCACCTCAGACGCAGCAACATTTCAGTATGAAGCAGGGGAAGTTGTGCTATAAGAGAATAGTATGAGTGTACTGTTTTGTTGAAGGTAATGTTTTGTTCGTTCAATTACCTTACCTCTTGGGAAATATTTGTAATGTTGTACAAGGGAACCGAGTCATATCTACTGTAAAAAAGAAAAAGAAAAAAAACTTGGTCTACGAGAAAAAAGGATATGAAAAACTTAGTATGTGTGAAAAAGCGACACGTAATGATGTTTCACCACCCAGTTTTCTTACCTTCTAGTTATTCTTCACAAAAGATGACAAAAGTAATGTGCAGCTCTAAAGGATAAAAAGACAAGTATAAGTGAGAATGCCTTTTTTTTTGGGGGGAGGTTCTACATTCAGATGTTTACCGGGCTGTAAACAGAAATGAAGAAAAGGCAGAAGTGATATGTGAGAATGCCTTTTTTTGGGGGGGTATACATTCAGATACTTACCGGGTTGTAAACAGAGATGAAGAAAAAAGACAAGAGCAATGTACAGCTCTAAAGGATAAAAAGGCAGAAGTGATAAGTGAGAATGCCTTTTTTTTTGGGGGTTCTACTTTCAGATGCTTACCGGGCTGTCAACAGAGATGAACAAAAGAGACAAACAAACATCACCGGTTGCTGGTTGGAATGGTTCATAGCAGTTACCTATTCAAAAAACAAAAACACCTTACAAGAAATCCATGATGGCTAGGGTGATGATAAAAAAAAAAAAAAAAAAGGAAGAAGAAGCAATATAAAAAATAAGAATAAAATAAAGTAAATAAAAAATAATGGCGGGGATTGAATCATCGGGCTACTGTGAGGAATATGATAAGAGTGCTATAAAATTCCTCTCTTTCCTTCTCTTTCGTCTTTTTTTTTTTTTTTACTTTAGTGCTCATCTCCATCATCCCCTCTCCACACTAGTGAACTTAATTCCCATTATTTAGTGTGCACATCATTCCTATCATCTGCCCCTTCATCTTAGTATCCTCTTCATCTCTTATATGTTACTATAAATTGTCTTTTATTTTACTATTACTGTCTATTTTATCATGTTATCACTGCAATAAAGAAAATCACATTTGAAAAAAATATTTGTGTACGTTGTTTTTGTGGAATACGTGTGTTGTTTTCGTGTTAAATATATTATTCTTTGAGGGATATGTGTTGTTTATCTATTGTAGGGTATGTGTTGTTTTTGTAGGGTATGTATTATATTGCTTTTTGTTGGATATAGTAGTGTTGTGTTGTGGAAGAGAAATACTCACAGTAGACATGTTGTATTTGTGAATACTCGTATGAAGGGGGAAGAGGGGAGGGGGTGTTTGTAAAAAGATGACTCATACAATATCTTCATCTATTGCCTGATTGGGGTATATTTGTAAAAATATACATCAACTGAATCTTCCGTTGACATAGGCGACATGTTCAATCAATATTCAATCAGTTTCAATCAATTCAATCAATTTTAATCAAAAAATATGGCCTTTTATTGATTAAAATTGATTGACCGATTTTTTTTTCCACTGTGGCTCACGTGTTGCTCCTGACTTCAACTCGAAGCGTCTTTTAGAAGTTATTTTACCGTACAGTCAAGTATGTTAAATACATATTGAACTAATAATATAAAATCCATGTCATATATAATGTTGCATCTGTTGTTATATAAGTCATGATTGACGATTAGTGGAGGAAATGATTGACAAAAGTACCCAAAAAAAAAAAAAGATATAAAGACGCAGTAAGAAGTTGACGTTTTCGAGTACATGTCGTACTATGCTACATAAATACACACACAGATATATATATACGCACACAGAAAGACATATACATACATAAGTACACATTGCAAAGATATTGGGATATTTTTTTTTATTTCAATTTCATCTAAAAGTATATAAGTATAGCATAAACGTAAGTACTAGAAACTAAGTAACCAAGAACTAATTTCAATCAAGACCCATCAATTTGTAGACTTGTTCCATTGTCTCATCCGCAGTGACTTGAGCCTTCGCCGCACCTTCCTTGAGAACTTGTTGCACATATGAAGGATCCGCCTGTAATTTAACATATTCCGATTGAATGGGATGGATACGAGAAATAACTGCGTCGGATACTGCCTGTTTCAATTGTTGTGAATTATGTAGTCCATTCATATCCTTCAAAGCATCGTCCACCGATTTATTGGTGACCGCTGCATAAATATTGATCAAGTTGGATACACCAGGTCGATTTTCCGTGTCAAAGCTGATGCCTTTGTGTCCGTCTGTCATTGCCTTGCTGATTTTTTGCTGAATCACCTTGGGTTCATCAAACAAGTTGATTCGACTAAAATCCGATGGATCACTTTTCGACATTTTTGCAGAAGGATCCCGAAGTGACATGATGCGTTTTGTTGATGGTGCTAAGAAGAAAAAGGAAGAAGGTTAAGCCTTCGGCGATACATGAATTTCTTTCTTGATAGTTCCTTCTACTTACGTGAAATGGCTTCCGGTTTGGTAAAGTACTTTGATTTGGTGTTGTTGTTGAATAGTGTTGCGATATCACGGCAAAGTTCTAAATGTTGTATTTGATCGTCCCCAATTGGGACATGCGTTGCCCTAATACATAGACAAAAAAGATGATCAGCGATAACCTAAATATAACTGTATATTTGTGTATGTGTTTTTCTTCATTACTTGTATATCAAGATATCCGCTGCCTGTAATACAGGGTAGTCAAATAAACCCATCTTGAGACTAGCAGTACCCGCAGAAGTAGAGGTTTCCAGTAAGGCCTGAGCATGAGAGGTATGTGATTTTTCAATTTTCGATTTCCATTGGGTCATTCGTCCAAGCCATCCAACAGGAGTAATGCAGTTGAATATCCACGCCAGTTCACTATGTCCCCGGACTTTGCTTTGTTCAAATAAAGCGCTTTGCTTGGGATCCACACCACACGCAAGTAATGCTGCAGCCATGTCGTGTTTGGATTGACGCAGCACCTTTGGATCCTGCGGCAATGTAATCGCATGAAGATCAACCACCGAATAATAAGTGACTGAATCCTTTTGTTGAAGCTTTGCCCAGTTGTCTAAAGCACCAAGAAAATTGCCCAAATGAGGAGAACCGGTTGGTTGAATCCCAGAGAATACGATGCGTTGGTGCTTTTTGGCCTGGTTGACTAAGGTTCTCTATTTCATATTGAATAATTAAACGAAAACCGTTAGAGAAATATTGATTCATGTAAAATATTGATATTACCTTTAACATTGCGTGCGATGGAAATATCTATACAAAAAAGAAAAAAAAAAGGAAGACAACACGGGAAAATAAAAAAGGGATTTTTTAATATCCGCTGTCATTTTTTTTTCTTTCAGGGGCCGGGGTCAACTTACGCTCATCCAGACACAATCATCATCCCATAATGCCAAATAAGTCCCACCATAGAAGACAGTATATGATCCATTGTCAACCGTGTATAATCAAATAATAAATAAAGTAATAAATAATAGTGTTTTATTCAGTCCAATGAAGACGCATACAAATTTTCTAAAGGGATGGGTTCAAAATTTTGTGTATCTATCCCTCTGGAGGCTAGTTCAGCTTGACAATGGTGGGGCACCAATTTGTGAATAAAGTCCGGTCGAATCGATAATTCTAGATAATCAATGGCAACAATAAATTAGCATCAACAGAAAACAAGAATGGTAATAATCGTGTGTTATCCCTCTTTTATCTTACCTTCTTTTGTAAAGTCAAACAAGATTGGTAAATCCTTTCCATTCGCCATTTTCGTATCAGGGTTTCGCAGTTCATCAAAGAAGGGATGCACCAACGCCTCGCTTGCAGTAGGTCGAGATTGGGGGTTGTATTGTAAAACATGAGTGATCAAATCGATAGCTTCAGGAGGCGTTCTGGATCGGAAAACCTAAACAGCAAGACGGAAATAATAAAAGGTTGGTACCAAGTAAAACAATAAATCAGTTTCAATAAAAAGCACTTACTTTTGAGAATGGATGTGGTTTGATAAGGGGGAATTTGTGGTCTGTATAATGTGGATTCATCATCATGATTTTTTCTTTGGATGGGGTGCCCAAAACCTTGATAATTTCAACTAACTGATCAATACCACTTTCACCTGGGAAGAGAGGTTGACCTAATAACAGTTCCCCCATTACACAGCCAACAGACCATATATCAATTTTTGTTGTATAAAGTGTTGCGCCGAAAATCAATTCTGGTGCCCGATAATAACGTGAGCAAATATAAGATACGTTTGGTTCACCTTCCACCAATACTTTTGCACTACATTCATCAAGAAGGAGAATAAAGAAGTCAATTAAGCAAAGCACAAAAGAAACAAACCTCCACTTTTTTTTCTTACCTTCCAAAATCACATAATTTCAGCACACCAGTGATGGGATTGAGTAGCAAGTTTTGAGGTTTGATATCACGATGACATATACCAAGTGCATGAGTGTAGGCCAAAGCACGGAAGAGCTGATACATGTATAATTTGACCAAAAGGGTAGGAATAGGTTGTTTGATTTTAGAGTAATGACGAGTGACACGATACACCGTTTCTGGGACATATTCCAACACAAGGTTCAGGTAGATTTCATCGTTCTAGAAATATCAAAATAATAATGATTGAAAATCAGTTCTCCATTTGGCTCAGTTATGACATTTGATGCTATTACCTTTTGATCGCCCTTATTGATAAAGTAAGCTTTCAATCCGCATACATTTCGATGATTCATCAGCTTCATAATTTGTAATTCCCGATTCTAAACAAAAAAGAAAAAAAAAAAAAAAGGACGGGGTCCATTTGTTAGAAAACTATATGTCCTAGATAGGTACCTTTTCCTCTTGACTTACCTTGAACCGCTTGTCCTGCAAGACTTTTTTGATGGCAACATCTTCACCATTAGACACTAGTTTTGCTTGGTAAACAACCCCGAAAGACCCATTTCCAATAACCTTTTGATGTGTGTATTGTAACTGCATGTCCTGACCAGTTCGTCCATCTTTAGCTGCCACTGAATATAGTCGAGTTGTCGTGTCCTGTTCACCTAGGGAAAAAATGCATTCGATAAAAAAGGTGTCAGGATAAGGTCATGGTGCATTGTGTCATCGGTTCCATTATACAATGTCATTAGGAATAACGGGAGAGGAACGGGAGATGGTTTTTGTTTTGTTTTCTTCTTACCTGGAAGTTTAAAGTTGTACGGGGACGTTTGGTTTGATATGTCAAAAGAACTGCTTTCCTTGTGAGTCATGAGGTTCCAACTGAAGAAAGTGGGGGGCGAGAGAAGGGAAAATACAAAGAAAGATGTAAGTATACACAGACAGTCGGTAAGGAGGGTGAAAGAAAAAGAAAGATGGTAAAAAAAAAAAAAAAAAATCGGTCCAAGTAAGAAAACCGGCCGAATTTTAAACACCGAACGGGCTTTTCGTTTTTCACGCTTCTGGGAATCAAAAAAAAGGTCTTGGTTTTCCAAAACAGAAAAAAAGAAGCGTAATATGTCAATAGATGCCTCTTCCAAGTGAGAGTATAACCTTTTCTTCTCTTTTCTGTTTTACAGTGGCACTAACGTAAATAAGATTTTTTTTTTGCTCTTGTTATGAAGCCAATTTTTTTTACTTTTTTAGATATATATATATATATTTCCAATGATCTCCATCCGAACCCTAGTTACATCATAGTGGAAATTAGATACGCACTGCAGTTTAAGGAAATTATCCTATTCTAATTGGCAGACGACTAGAAAAAACCACGCCCAAATATTGGACACCCGCGGCCCATTGTCATACCCCCCCTTTCACTGACCAAAGTCACATGCATATTTTTTAACCCCTCCTCGCGCCTCGGCCAATATTGCACCGTACTTTCCTCTGCGGTATATATGTTCGTGGCAATGGCCTCCTGTCTGGGATTGTTCAGCATATGCATTTTCTAAATTTCTCGTTTACGTAAAGATAGGGCAATCACAAAAATTAAAAACTAAGATATTGTAGCTCGAGCAAAATAAATCACCAAAGAAGAGGGAAGATATTCATATGTATATAGACAGATATTAAATATATAAAACAAGGTATAAAACAAGATGCTAGCATACCGGAATACCATTTGACCTAATAAAATAACATAAGCAGTAAACCTTTTCCTTATCACATCGCTTATAAAATGAATATGCAAATAGACTTTGAGAATAAAAGAGTATTTTTTATTAAAAAGAGAAAGAGACAATATAAATATAACTATAAACCTATAAAACTATGAACTCCACCTATTCTTGCCCAAATCCGACTGTTTCTTCCACCGAGAGTGCCAATTTGCTTACTAGAGACTCATATGATCGGTATGGTGGCATATCAATACGGTTAAAACTAAAAATGATTGTTTAGCATATGTAAATTGATTGTGTGTGTGATTTTCACCCTGCCCCTTACCATGTATGTGCCTTCGGAAGCTGATTGACCTATTTTAAAATATTGAAATAATAATAATAATAATGCTTAGTATAAGCGTATTACAATATATTATCCCATTTTTTGTTTTCTAATACCTCTCCACTTTTTTCAATAGTAAACCGCCTTGGGCCATCGCTTCCTTGCAAATCCTTGAAGCCATTGACGGGAATACGGGAAGTACCAGTGGTGAATTGGAGCAATCTTGATTTTTTTTCATTATCCCAGGAGCGGACGCATTCCCAAAACCATTGAATTACGTCGTCTTGTTCAGAATAACCACGGTAATCGGTATGTTTTTTCCAGTCATCCACATCAATTTCCGCAATGCCGCCCACCAAAAGTTCCAGCTCGCGCTCATCAAAGACATTGACAAGGTCCTGAGGTATCAGTTGATTAAAACCTTCCTTGAATGCCTTGAATTGTTCCTCCACACGTTTTGTAATACGCCATTTGGCCACCAATCTATAATGAGGGCATTGGAAATGATGATATTGAATCAACTACTTTTGTTTTCTTGACTGCCGGTCACCTATTGATTTACTTACGCAACATATTCCTTCTTGTTTTCTTCGGTCACTTCGATATTCCGACCATCAGGTATAAGATCTATTGTCACAAATTCTCCAAATCGGTGGTCTTCCGCAGAGAAAGTGAGTTCCAAAACGTCGGTAATATCGTTGTTCCTATTGCAAAATAATATACATCAAAAAAAAAAAGAAAAAGGGGAGTTAAACGGCATTCTACCACCAAGCATACTCCATGGTTTTATACATACATGATCCACATCAAACTTCGATAAAATTCATTATCCACACTTTCCATATCTGCAACTGTCACCTTTTTCCCCAGAATCATCTTGTAGAATGAAATGATAAAAAAGGCATCCAAGAACCGACGATGAAAGATTGACAATCCGACTACCCGGCCAATGAATTTGAAGTAGTTCAGGTGTTCAGGATTTATACTGGAATGAGGGTTGATTTGCAGGGTGTAGTTGTCATGGGCAGAGTATTCAAATAAGCTAAAATAAAAAAGAGTATTTTCAATTGATACGTAAATTCCTCTATGAGTATATACTTTTAGCCTCTTACCAGTAAAACGGATTAAACATTTCATGTGACAGCAAGAAGAAGTATTCCCTAAAACAATCAATGAAGGAAAAGTATTAATCGCAAATAAATTTTATATGCCATCCACCCTCTTCTGCCATTACTTACCTTGACAAACCGCCATAATCAAGGCCATCTTCACCGTCAAATTTGACCATTAGTCGTTTTTTCAGATCGGACGGTGAGTGGCGCATCACCTCAGCATAGGAGTCCTCGAATAAATATTCGCGCCGCACCTTGATATAACATTGGCCAGGAACAGGTCGTAAAGCTGGTTGTGAGCGAAAGTAAATTAATTTTCGTCGGAAATCACGTTTGTATTGAGGTACGTTTCGATCAAGACTACTAGGTAAACGAGGATCTACAGGTAAAAAAAAAAAAAAAAAAAAAAAAAAAAAAAAAAAAAAAAAAAAAAAAAAAAAAGGTCAGAAAAAGTGGATATATATTCTTATTTCCTTTTTGTTGATTGCATACCGTCCCATGTGGTAGTTTTGGTGTTGTGATCCACAAAATAAACACGGCCCGTGGAAGTCAACCGCATTTCCCATCTATGTAAAGCACATCCCCCCCCGCAAAACAAAAGGAGTCAGCCATATTGTATTTTGTTGTTCATTCATTATCGTATTTATTACCCAGATGGCAAAGGTCCAAGTGTAGATACCGGCTGCGATTGCACTTGAGTACCCGAACCAGGGCCAATGGTACTAACATACTGTTGTCGTCGAGGATCCACCCAAGTTGTTGTACGAGCGTTGTGGTCAACAAAGTACGGTCTATCATCGGAAGTTGTTCGCATTTCTATATAAAAAATTAAATCAAAACCATACCCTTCAATATCTCTTCATTGAATAAAGACCGATCTTACCCCAGCCAGCTGGAAGTGGACCGGAGCCTGCAGTCGTGATGTTGCCATGGTGGTCTATATCGTTTTGAGACGCAGTGTGTGATGCGGATGATGGCCGGGATGTTGTTGAACGCTGAGGGGGGTGAGGTAATTCTAGTTCCTGTGATGATGATCCAACTCCGTGTGAAGGCATCGATGCTGAGTCGGTCGGAAATGCGGATGTATTCAATAATGTTAATCGATCTGGTGACAGCCTTCGAGCATTATGATGACGCTCGTTCAAGTCAGGAAGCAGTTGCTGTTGCTGTTGCTGTTGTTCATTGAAAGTGGTAGCACTATGAATTCTAGAAATTTCATATCAACCTTCCCACCAAGTCAATCAATCAACCTTTTTTCCCACTTACGATGGACGTTTCCATGTTGTCATACGGTTGTTGTGATCCACATAGTAAGTTCGGCCTGTCTGATCTATGCGTCTTTCCCATCTATCATTGTATATGTAAATTCGTTAGTATGAGTAAGTTAGGCAAAGAGAAGAAGGATAATAAACGTACCCAGGAGGCAAATCGGTAGACTGTAATTCCACTTGATTGACAGTATTGGATGTTGAAGCAAGATTGTTCGGTGAAATCAATGCAGTGTTTGAAGTATATATTTCGGCGTTTGTAGCAGTGGCTGTGGTTGTAGTAGCAGTGGAAGGGTTGGGTAGTGTTGGTAAGGACCCACGGTCTGAAAATGATGCCGAATTACTGGTGGTTCCATTCTGAATAGGTGTGGTGGTGTTGGTAGACAAATTGAGAACCACTTTTCCGTTGATCTGATCATTACTATTGGGCGATGGTTTCAAATCGAGAGTAATCGTTTCTATTATACATATATAGATAAAAAAAGTCCAATTATGATCTAGATCATCGAATCATCCTCAACTTGCCCCTTTCCCCTTACCATCACCACCAATATCAAGATTAAGGACTGTCTTTAATTGGACATTGATCGCACCGAGAAACCCTTGATCACTTTTCTTGAATCTTTTTTGATCGAACACTTGAATAGCTATGTTGCTTTCACTATTGGCTTTTCTGTTTTGATATATGTATATAACGAGTGTGAGATATATAAGTCAAGTACCAGCTCTTTTATTTATGTTCATACTACTTACATATTAAAATTTTCGTTCCAACATGGGTTGAGTGTCTTCTTCATCACCGTCGTCGTATGAGTTTGTTCACCATCGATATTTACAATAGCTGTTGTTTTGCGATATAGTAAATAAGTGTAAAGATAAAATTAGTAACGGTGCATTATTTCAGCAATACATAGTATTAGCAGTATGCTTACCAAAAGGGTCAGGCAGTTTAAAGATGTTGTTTTTCAATAAACCTTCAGCAGATATGATAACCAGACGTACCGTTCTAATATCAGAAGACATCAATAAGAGTAGTAAAGTGTGTAATGTGTATGTGCAATTCGGGATATTTCAAAAGAAGGGAGCGTGAGACAAAAAAGTAAAAAATAAAAAAATAAGAAAAAAGGGGTGCGAATGGTGGTAAAAATACTCGAACAAAATAGCAAAGCGCATATAAAACAATTTATCATTCCGACACGCCACCTCCTCCTTTTCTCAGCGCAATGACACCTGACCCCCTCATCCGTCCACCAGAAACAAAAATCCAACATTGAATAATCATATCATGCCTTTTATTTTCATCAAAATCTACAACACTAAATAAACTAAAACTAATAGTAGTAACTTGACTAATTGTCTTCAAATGGATATTCAAAAGGTTCGAAAGGAGCTGCCTCATCATTTCCAGTATCTTGGCTATCCGCTATATTAATATAAAATCCAATTAGTTACAATAAAGGCATTAAAACTTTTTTTTTAATCGTTATTCATTCTTACCTGATGTTGGTGCACTTGGTTCAATCAATACTTCTTCTTCTCCAGGTCTTCGATCTTGCATTAAGACAATACCACTGACAGGTCCTTTTTTAATTGGTACATACCGAGAGTCGTCCTTGAATGTGATTCGTTTCAATTGAGCAGGTACCACCCGGGCAAGATTTTCCAGCACATCGTGATTTTCTTCTTTCTTCTTTTTGCCTTTTCGCCGTTGGTCATCTTTGGTTGTGTCTTCTTCTTCCTTGATTTCTTCTTCCTTTACAGGCTCCTTGTCCACGTCCATGTGATCGCCCTTTTCCTTTTCAGATTTCTTCGCTCTCGCTTTCGCCTTGGCTGTGGTAGACAATACTGCTGTGGCAACCTAAAGAAACAAATAAGCAAGATCGTTTTAACCAACTGATGTCCATATCCTTATCCACACTTGCATTTTGTAATTTTTTATACTTTATTTACCTTTTCGACAACTGTGGCAGAAGGTGGCTTCAGAGCAGGTGGGTAAGCAAACAAGGATGGTTTTGCATTGATACAAATTCAAACTTGGGAGTCTATATATAAACATTTATACATAAAGAGCGTAAGTAAAATTAACTTTAAAATTTGTACAATTAATTCTATTACCTGTAAATTCTTGTTCAAGCCAATAATAGCAGTAGGAGTAAAGGACAAACTCAGCATGTGTGTTAAAGGATGCCAGTACCAGAATTGAGTAAAGACAGTCATACCAACAATAGCAGGCATGTTTGCATGACCCGAGCGAGAAACCAAGGAGATGGTCACATTGCGTCCACCAGCGTCGATAATACCTTGAGCCAAAACAGCACCAAATTTGGACATAGGATCTTCATGCTTGTCGCCAATGATCTTTTCATAAAGTTTACGGACACCGGCGACCTTGGGATTTGTGTTTTCAGTTTGTTGGATAAGAATCATTGCTTGAGAGACCAAAGCACCTTGTCGAACGAAATCAATGGGATCCTTTGTCATGGGTTCCAAAAGATCCAAGGCATCCTATTATTTTTCAAATAAAAAATTAGTAATGTATTGCATTCGTACAATTCTCATCCCTATCACTTCCACTTACCAAATATCCTGTACCAGCACAGGAGATACCCAATGCCAAAGTCGCACCATATCGGACATGAGGATTGTAACTTTCAGCCAAAAGTTGGACAATGCGGGGTACTTGCTTAGGATTTTTCAAAAGAATGAAGCCCAATGACGTTACAGCGGCACGACGGACATCATCGTTCACATCACTAACTGCCACATGAAGAAGGCGACGAATTGCCTTGTTGTTTCCGGTTCCACTGTAAGCCATAGCAATTGTATAGATACCACCATAGCGAAGCACAGGGTCCTAATGTTGATAACATAAAGCGTCAGATCATCGTACAATATCAATATGTTCGTTTTACTAACTAACCTTATCATCCAGCAACTGATCGATCAATACATCAGCCTTTTCTTCCTTTCCGTACATGATGAATGAGATACCAACAGCCAAGCCACGAATGATCTTTTCATGCTGCGTTTCGTGTGCATACTGAAGCATTTCTTCAACGGCTTCTTCAGACGCAGTACCCAGTTTCACCAAACCCATAGCAAGACCAGCAGCTTCACCAGCCACAGCACTATCACTGAATAGGACGGTCTTCAGTTCGTTGTAAATGTCTATAATAAATGTGACGATGGAGAATTTTCTTAATAGCTGTTCGATTGAGTGAGCTTATCTTATTTGAATTACCTTCATTATCAGTAGCCATACCAGCTACACCGAGACCAAGACTTGCACCATGTTGAATAACTTCTTTGTCCGTATCTTTCAAAGCTTTTTTCAAAAAGCTGAGAACATCCTTGCCGTAGTTTGCGTTGATGAGACCAAGAGCGTACAAGGATCCACCTTCAGAATACTCGCTTCCACCTTGAGCACCTTCCTGAGGCAAGTAGGGAGCCAAAAGATTCATTGATTGTGATAATTGTCCCTAATAAAAATGCGAGTTAGTACATCACCTACGGTTCGTTTTATTCTCCACTGGTTCTTTTATTTGTTTGTTCTTTGTACCTTGTGAATGACACCGAGAGCAGCTGTTGCACTGAATTTCGTCCAATTGGTTGCACGTGATAACCATTCAAGATTTTGTCGCAAGAACTCGTCGCTAGTGGTACCTGCATGCATGAATGCGTTGGCGAACGTGAGAGCTGAATGATAAACTGAATGACGAGATTCCAAAGCATTCTAAACAAATACCATTTAGTTATAGTATTCCATCCCCTTTCTAAATTTCCTTTTTAATGTTACCTTTGTGTTCTTGAGGATCATGAGGTCAGTATGGTTGTTGCGGTAAAGGAACTCCAAATACAAACGAATGGATTGTTCACCGGATAGGATGGATGCGATTTTCTTAAAGGGATCATTATCGTCGACCTATAAAGAAACACACAAAGAAAAAGGCACTTGTCTAGTAACATTATCATTTTCACCATCATTTACCATCTTCATTGATGAATATTCACTTACTTCAGTTGTGGCATCAGCAACTTCTTCCTTTGCAGCAGGAACAGGGAGATTGTTGGATACTTTGGATAAAAAGTCTTGGGTTGCATTTTCTTCCAAATCAAAGGCAATTTGATAGGCCATAAGCTGAAAAGAAAAGATAA
Organism: Absidia repens; assembly: GCA_002105175.1. Taxonomy (NCBI): domain Eukaryota; kingdom Fungi; phylum Mucoromycota; class Mucoromycetes; order Mucorales; family Cunninghamellaceae; genus Absidia; species Absidia repens. The sequence continues at coordinate 236,514 of MCGE01000041.1, read as the reverse complement.
GGGTGTTCAGTATACCATCTGTACCTCCTAGGCGTTACGAATGATACCGATTCTATCTTCATCCTATTTACCTCATCATTTTTTTCAATCAATTCCTTCAACATTTGTGCAGCAGATTGGGGATCGTTCAAATGCACAAGACAATGGCTGATGGAGATATAATCAGGTTCAGCCAAATTTTGATAGAGATTGACCAACAATTGTAAGACCTGTTTAAATCAAAAGCATATATACTTGGTTTAGACTTCAATATCATCACTACCAGCAAATCGATTCTTTTCACTCACTTGATTTCTAAATTCCAAATGTTGAACCAAGGTCATCGATACTTCCAAAACATAAGGGAGGAGTTTTGCCGAACTGCCCTTTTCAATCATAGACTTCACCACATCCAAACGTCTGGATTCCAAAGCAATACCAATGGCTTGTTCATATTCCTCATCTTGTGCACATCGTTGGAACATACGTTCGACAATATCTTGGAGTCTGGCATCAATTGCTTCCGTCATACCGTCGGTATTGGATTCCTCTTGTTGTCGAAGATAGATATACTTGTCGATGCATTTTGCTAAAGGGAAAGGAGGAGAAAAAGAAGGTTCAGTTCGTCGGTTCATACATGCATACATATTCCAAAATATTGTCGTATTTTTTTGCGTCCTTACAGATAATGGTTTCAACGTATTCAGATTTTTCAGAAAGATCGAAACGTTTACCAGCACCAAGAGCAAAGGTCAAGGAGTCGTCCAGTTCGCCTAAATAATAATAGACCTATTGATGATCATAAAGCACTAGTGAGTCAACCTAAACAACATGGTATTCCTTTACATTGTTTGTTCTTCTATCCTACCTTGGATGCAACCAAGGCGGCTAATTCGATATCAGGGAAATCGCTATCTTCGTAGAGAATTTCACTAAAAGGCAGAATACAAAGTGAAATAAAAATTAGTGCGTCTCAATATCGAGGTAAAATATCGCTGACTTACATTTTTGCAACTGAATCAGATATTTCAGCCCAAAATTGATTGACCAAGATGTTCAATTGTTGTAAAGCATATACTTTCAATTCAGGTTGTTGTTCATCTAGTAGGGCAACCACACCACCTACAAAAAAAAAGTATCATGTTAGTAATAGTTTAGTACGACTATAAAAGGCGTATCTATATTTATTTTGACATTGAAAGACATACTTGCTGAAGTAAGGGCAGCCATTGTTTAATCTTGAAAAGAATAATAATAAAAAAAAAAAAGGAAGACAAGAAAATTGTCCACGCGTATTCAATTTCACTGCCAAAATAAAAAAGGACGGAGTTTCATTGGTACGCGTAGGCTAAATGACGTACCCCTATTGATTTTTTTTTGGATTTGACAGTTGCGCCGGGCATTTAAAATAGGGCAGGCGGGCCATCAAGTTGCATTCATTTTGAGGGAGCAAGAGAAAGAGAATATAGATATTTAAGGATGGAGAACACTTCCAATTGGAGACCAGAAAATACTACTAATGCAAAAATGCTTCCCCGTTTTTGTTATGGGGTGCTGAGCATGACAGCTTTGTCTAAAGTGGGTTTCGCTAATACTCTCCTTCATTTTTTATACCCATTGGAAGTGCACTGAGTACGACGGTTGCGTCCCAAAGGATGTGCCTACCAAATTGTGAAACGCTGGGGGTTGGCATAAACACACGCACACACATGCACACGCAAGGACACTCATGCCTTCTTTTCTCTCTCTATCTACCATTGGGCGTGACGTCTGTTCCCAAGGGCTTCCCATAATGCAAGGCGGCGATGACCTCTAATTCCCATCCTGTTTTATTATTCATTTGCATACCCTAAAGTACCCAACCGATGGAGAGTCGGACTATATTGGGTCGATTACCAAAGTGTAATATGTCAGAGGTACCAAAAAAATACCCTGCCCATTTGTATCCATTTTGATATCCATGTAGAACTATAATAGTTGAATAAAGTCGCTTGATAACCAACCTACTTTTTTTTGCTCATCCATACAGATATACACATCAGTTGTTTTTTCTACCCGCACATACAATCCATCCAAAGGTTAATAAACTAGAAAAGTGGTAAAAAAAAGCAAAACACATTTTATTCAGACGAAGATATAAACAATGACAACAAACACTAGGCTAATCTAATATAAATCCAAATCACTATTTCAAAATCCAAAATCACCAGTACCCCGAAGGAGACTTCAATGAAGATGATATCTGGAGAAAACAATAAAAGAAGAGTTTTTTTTTTTTTTTGTAGAAAAATTTATGAATTTTATTCATAGGACCCGTATCGTTGAGTGGCGGGCCCCGAAATCAGCGATGTCACAAGGGTGGATAATTGTATAAATGAGAGTATAGTGTGGAAAGAAGAAAATGAATAGAATAAATGAAATAAATAGAATAAATAAAATAAATAAAAGAAATAAAATAAGTAAAAGAAATAAAATAAATAAAATAGATAAAATAGATAAAATAAATAAAAGAAAGAAGGAAATATGGGCGACAGGAGTATGCTAAATTGCTATGGAATCGAGGGTCGGGGGGGGGAAGGGTGGTAAAGACCGACTAATCGTCTAATGGTAGTGGCGTCAGGATGTGTAATGTTCCTCTGATGGCACGCTTGACGAGGTGTTGTCGTTGGAAGGGTATATCATGAATTGATGATTGCCAATGTCCGATCCAGATGCATCTAAGCGTAGTACCTATGACAACCAGGAGATGAGATGGATTCCATATTGTGGAGGGCCAGGTAAGTGTCGTCATGATTGTGTAGAGACAATCTATCGAAAAATGTAAATGCGGGAAGAAATAACCTAGGACTGACGTCCAAACATCATTTTTGGTGGGGCAACCGACCAGAAAGTGGAGTGTATCTTCAAAGCTAGTGGTGCAGAGATGACACAGGGAGGATGTGGATCGTCCTATCTGACGCAGGAAGTGACGTAAGGGAACTTTGCCAACCAGTATCTTGTACCAAATGGTGCGGGCTTCAGGGGTCATTGGAGCCTTCCAAAAGATGTCGGTGCCGGCGGGTGAGAGAGGAGAGGATTTCGTTGAAAAAGGGGGGTAGACATAGCGGAGGAAAGATGTGGTCAGTAGTTGGTTGGGTTCGACGGACCAGTGAATGATATCGGCTAGAGGGGCGGTTACTGTGGAGACAGGTCTGGTGGTGATCAAATCCATCGCCCAATCGTGGAGCTGTATGTTGCCTCCAAGAACGTCCTTGAGAAGGTGTTTCAGTAATCGTGGGTATCGTCTTTGATCGGTGTCTACTTTCGGTCTTAAGCAGTGGAGGATTTCATCAATAACAAAAAATGTGTGACCTTGATCTTTTCGGTGACCTTTTTGAAGAAGCCAGTGGTTGGTGGAGATGTTGGAGAAGAATACGGTCAGGGGGAGGTGGAGGCACATGTCGGAAGTTGCCTTGGTAAAGTCCAGGTCAAGTCGTAGCCCGTCAAAAGCCTTGAATATTAAGGAAAGAACGTGGCGTGGGGATGTCAAAGCCCCGTAACGAAGGTGAGGGAAAAGAAGGGGCAGCAGTGATGGTGAGTCAGGAGGGCCAGCCGAAGAGAGATGGTGATGGAGCATATTGGTGATCAAAGAGGAGTGGAATGATGGAACCAGGAGGTTCTTCAGCCAGCGAGCTTGTAGTATCAGTTGTTGTCGGGGGAGTCCAGTAGGGCCAATCCACCATCGTATTTTGTCCGGCAGAGATGGACGTACGAAAGCATAGGAGTTTTCTTTTGCCAAACAAAACGATGGACAAGGGAGCGAAGCTTGTTGAAGAAGGTTTGGGGGACAGGGGTGAGGCGGAGACAATACCAGAGTTTGGAGAGAACTAGGATGTTGGTGATGGTGACGCGTCCTTTGATCGATAGGTTGCGTTGGCTGTATATTTGGAATTGTTTGGACATCCCTTCCAAAAGCTTTGTCAACGATCGATCTTGTTGGTAGGGGTGTAGAAGATAGGGAAACCTAGGTATCGGAAGGCGGAAGGTGAGTGGCGGTGATGGTATACTTTGATGTCGTGTTGTTCCAATTTGGAGATCCATATATCCTCTTGAGCACCGTTGAGAGAGAAGGCTTCGGTCTTGTTTTCATTGAATTTTGCATTGGACACTGTGGAGTAACAAGATAAGTGGTACAGAAGACGATCGAGGTGGTTGGGTGTTTGGAGGAAAACGCATATATCATCAGCATAAGCCAGGAGTTTGACAGGGGGAGGGGGATCAAGCGAAGCAGGAACGTGGGGAGGGAAAACATACCCAGGGAAATGGGAGTCATGTAGAATGGACAATAACAGGGGTTCGAGAGCCAGGTTGAAGAGCAGAGGGGAGAGTGGGTCGCCTTGCCTAAGTCCACGCTGTTGCTGTATCGTGTCTGTGAAGAATCCATTGACATTCACCGTGACCTGATTGTTGAAGAAGAGAGACACCAAAGCAGTTACCAGGGACCTTGGAAAACCAAATGCACGAAGACATTTATGGAGATAGCGTGGGTGAACCCGGTCATAGGCTTTCTCTTGATCCAATAATAAACCTAATCCGGATGCGTTGTGTAGTTGACTTTGTTCCATGATGATTTTGAGGGCCATGCCGTTTTCCGCAATGAACCGTCCTGGTACAAATCCTGTTTGGTATGGGTTGAGGAGATTGTCGGTAAGAGGAGCCATTCGTCGAGTGACCACTCTGGTGAACACTTTTGCATCACAGTTGATCAGGGAGATAGGTCGCCAGTTACGGAGATTGGTAATATCCCCTTTCTTCGGTAGTAGCCGTACCTTGATTCGTTGCCAGGATGCCGGGAACACACCAAGATCAAGAGCTTGATTGTATACTTGGAGGCATAAGGATTGGAGTTGAGGTAAAGAGAAGAGAAGTGAGAGAAAAGGGTAGCCAAAACCATCTTCCCCCGGGCTGCTGGTTTGGTTTACTCGCATGGCTTGTGTTTGGAGGTCCGCCATAGTAATTGGTCGGGTGAGCCGGTGATGGTCTTGTTCGGTGAGGCGTGAGGGGATTGTTGCTGAATCCAAAAATTCGTCAATCATTCTGTCGTCCACCGGTTCGGCTGTGTACAAGTTTTGATAGAATGTCCTAGTGATAGCACGGAGGGAAGCTGGATCGTCCGAAGTTGTGCTGATGTTTTCTGCTGTGGTAGACAGGGAGGACATATATTGTTGGTTTGTGCGAGTCGTGTGAATGGCTTTCAGGTACTTTGGTGAGCGTTCCCCTTTTTCGCGCCATCTTATTCCCGCTTTCATTGCTGCTATGTCGGTCAGTTCCTGCTGTAATTGGTGTATCAATGCATCCCAGTTCGGAAGAATTTGTTGGCGTAGAGCGGGTGATGGCTTGGTGCGGAGAAAACGGTTGCGGCGGCGTTGTAATTGACGTAATGTTGAGCAACGCCATGAAACGTATTTTTTTCCGAATTTCTTGGTAAAGGTTTGACATTGAAGTTTGAGTTGGTCCCATTGTTCCTGTGGTGTCATGTCCAAAATTTCGGTAGTAAAGAAGGTGTTCACCAGGTGTTCCAGTTGCTTTTGGTAAATTGGGTTGTTGGTGTACAATGGGTTGGCTCTCCAGAGTCCGGGTCCAAACTTTGATTCCCCAAAATTGAATGATACCGTAAGAATGGAGTGATCAGACCAGTTCCTTCGTAATGTTTCGATGTTGTTGTCCGTGATAGTGGGGATCAGACTGTTGCTGGCGTAGAAGTAGTCGATGGTAGAAACTATTTCACTGGAACGTTGATAGGTTGGAATCTCGGATCGATCGTGTAGGAGCATGCAGTTGTAAAAATGGTGATCCAGAAAGGCGAGCCATTCAGTAGATGTGGTGTATGAGAGATCGTCTCGAGTGAGAGAGTAATTGAAATCGCCGACAATAAGCAGTCTGTCTAGATCAATCCTTTGTTGTTGTGACGTAAGAAGTTCTTTGATGGACATGAATAATTGGCGGCGGGCTGAGTCTGGCGATGGTGTAGCGTAGATGTTGAGGAGATAGAAGGGTGTGTAGAATCCATGAGGGTGATGAACTTTGCATAATATAGTCCTGTTGGAGACTTCCGTGTTGTTGTGAGTGAGGTTGATTGGAGTGAGAAGGTAGTCCGCAGAGAACGATACAATGCCGCAATGTTGTGTCCAGATGGTTTGTTGGCTTTGGAAGAGTCTGTTGAGAGTGTCGATATGGTCCGGTGTGCAGTGTGTTTCTTGGAAGGCGTAGATTGTTGGAGGTTGAAGGCGTAGGTAACGAATGTAGTCAGATTGAGTTTGGGATGATGTGGTCTTCACTAAGCTATTGCAGTTTAATGAAGAGATGTGGCAGGTAAGTTTCGGACTAATCATGAATAATAATTGGCAGGGGAGTTTTGTTCCTGGGGGATCTGCGTGGGGGCGTTGGTGTCGATGGGTCGCTAGCAGTATATTGTCCATCAGTGGTGTCAGTAGTGGTGGCGGCGAGTTGTTGCTCGAAATCCATCTGTTGGGTTGAGTTGGAGCTGCTGTTCCCTGCTTCCGGTTGATCCTTTGTGGGTTCAGTCGAGACAGTGTTCCTTTCCTGCTCATAGTCCATTTGTTGAGTGGGAGTCTTGTGGCCGTTTGGGGTGGGTTGATTCTCGCTATCGGCAGCGGTCGTCGTGTCACCTTCGTAGTCGCCGTCATTCATTCCCGGATATGATTCATCTATCTCTTCATCGGAGTCGTTGTTGTGATCATGGTGTTCCGTGGTTGTTGTTTGTGTTGCTCCTGGTGGTGTTGGTGTCGGTGTTGACGTGGGTTCAGGTTGTTGGTAATCGCTATGTTGATTGTTGATGTATTGTGTCTCGGTCGGTTGGCGGTCCTTGATGGGGTTGTGTCTGGTAGAGGCTACAGGAGAGGGAGAACGGGGGAAGGTGAGAGCACGCTAGTTTTCCGTTTTTTCTGTTCTAATTCTGTGTTCTTACGTGGGCATTCAAAAGAGCGATGACCAAAGTGTTTACAGGAGTAGCAGAGGATGCTGGCTTTGGATTTTTCACATACGAACTTGGAATGGCCTTCTTCGTGGCAGTAGCGGCACCAAGTGGGCATAGCGGCCCATGTAGCGTGGAAGCTTTCTTCTTCGTTGCACCAGGAGATCTTGTGGGTAAGAGTTCGAGTGGCTGCGCCGGATTCTGTGGCTGAGATGTCCAGGAGAGCATAACCAGTCCCCATGAAATACTGTGTTTGCGGTTCTAAAAGGATCCCAGCATCCAGGAGTTCGCCGTATGGTGCCAAACTTTGCTTCAATCCTGCAATGACCTTTTCTTTTTCTATCATGGGGAGATACGAGAGGGAAAGTTTCTTGATGTTGGTTGCGTCAGGGATAGATTTGCAGGGGAGAATGCGAATTGAGGTGTTCTTAGCTACATCGTTGTATACGATTCCGGTGTCTTTGATGTTCTGGACGTCTGCTGTGGAGGTGGGATATACTTCAAGGTACGGTTGTTTGCCGTCCCTTTTTGGAATGGCGGCGAAGATGGTGTCGATGGGATATTGATCTTTCAAAAGAGTCATATGATATTGCTGAGTCTTATCGGCGAGGGGTGTCATATCGAAGAAAAGGGCGCCTTCGGTTCGTGCTGTTTTCCAGATTCGAGTTGTCAGTTGGAGTTCACCTCCGCCATCCGAGGTGTGATGTGTTGGTTTGTTCATGAGGGATTCCCTCGTCTTCGCTACGACTTGAGCAAAGGTGCGGCGAGTGGTGGTGTTGCGTCCAGGAGGTTGATTTCCTGAATCGCTCATAGTATCCGAATTAAAAGGAGGAAGAGCCATGAATAAAAGAAGAGAAGAGGGAGACCAAAAAAAAATACAAATTCATGTAGGTCGGACCGTGAATAAAAGGTTTTTTTTTTTTTTTTTTTTTTTACCTGGGCCCAAATTTGTCTCATCTAACCAATATCAAAACACATGACACCCCTGAGACCCTATAAAATCTATGGTTTCCCAAAGCTCCAGCAGAGCAACAGAGCGTTTATTAATGAAGTAAAAATAAATAAAAGTAAATCATATATACGTAAATATATCTAAATCGCTGACCAGAATAAACTAAACACTAAACTAACCAATCAAATCCACAAGTTTCCATTAACTCAGTTGCTTGCATGCTTTGGACCAAGGGGAAAGCTAAATATACCATCCAGTGCGCCTTTGAGCCCTTTTCCAAGCACCTTGAGCGCCTTCGGTTCCAAAAGAGACGTCAAGACTTTGCGATGTGAGCAAGTGGGAGTGATCGGTTGTTGCGTACTGTTGTTGGTGGTTCTGTTGAATCCTTGTTCCATATGAATAATCATATTCGGTAAGCCTGTCACATACATCGATTGGTGGTCCCCAAGTTGATCTTCAATTAATTCAATGCTAGCGCCGTTCTTGCACCATTCGTCGTACACCGCCGGGATCACCCTAAACGGAGTGACAGGGTCCATGCTGGCGTGATACATAAAAATAGGAATATGCGGCGGCATAATTTTGTTGCTTAAAGAGATGTCGTCTAGTATATTGCTGAGCAGCGGAGAATCGAGATAGTCAGGGCGATTGAAATATGTGCTGATATCCTGGAAAGCATACGTTCGAACCATTTCTGGGAAACAGAGATTGAGTGAGTGATAAAAGGCATCCTTTTTCTCAGGCAGCAAGACGGAGTCCAAATACGCAGACACATTGGGGTATTGTAATGCCACGCTATTGTAGCTGGTGAAAGCCAAACCTGAATATAGTCCTTCGTTGACGGTTGCTAGAGTGACATTGACGTTGACAGGCGTGCCACCCATGAAGACACCGACAATGTTCAGTTCCGGCGCATAGGTCTTTTGAATATACGTTGCCCATCCCGTAGCCAACGCACCTACACTATAGCCCCACAATTGGATAGACACATGAGGATCGAGACCAATGTGATCACTTGCACCCACCGCCGCACGCACGCCGTCGAGAATCGCATGCCCACCCATAGCGCCAATGCCAAACAAAGACTGCGGGCCCTGGTAGTCGGGAAGATTGAGATACCAGCCACGTTCCAGAAGGGAGTCCAGAGCTAAGAGTTCCACCTGGGCCACTAGAGCAGGCAAGTCGTGTGTTTTTCGTAGTGTGAATGATGTCGAGCAATCCCATGATGTACTGGCTTGCATTGCCTGATAGGTAACCATCTTGCTGTTGTCAGCATTGTAAGGTACTAAAATAGTGGTGACAGTTGCTGTAGGAGCGCCAAGTCCATCAGCTGTTCGATAAAGGATTTGATATGCATGCTTGACATTTTGGTATCGGGTATAGATAGCTAAAGAGAGGGACGGCAATTCTTGAATTCGCAAAACTGACCCAGGCGCCTGATTTTCAAATCCCGCCGGAGGCTGGAAAAATGGATCCTGGCTAGCCACAAAAAAAAAAAAAAAAGAACGTGTTAGCTTAAAAAGTATAATTAAATCCCATTGAATCACCTGGGAGGAACAGGCTTCTCAGCATAAACATAGATCCCCATCCATGTTATACATATAAAAAAGATCCTGATCAATATATGTCTAGAAAGAAAAAACTGGCAAAGAAATCAATACATGACCGTGGTTTGGCCTTTTTTGATCTCATCATCGTAACCACATACCATATTCCCTTGCTTTTACACAAAATAAAATAGAAAATTCAATTGTAAAAAGGTGATTTATGCTTTTTTTTCTCAAGACTTTTTCCCAAGTCGACCACTTTCAAATATCTTGCATTCCTCTGCTACTTCTGCTGAATTTTTCAATACAAGAATCTCAACGCTATTTAATAAGCGCCATTTTATTGTATCCATCAAGTATATGAATATATATGGTCTCAGGAAATGCGGATGAGGAAAGAAGAAATCTGCTACACCAAGGGATAAAGCCACTGTCGCTAGAAGCGACTGCCGATATGTTTTTATTTAACATAGAATTGTTTGTTGTCATGTCCCTTCCTCAATCAAAGTTTTTATAGTTACCTTCAGTATGGAATGTACCACACGGAATGACCAGCATTTTCCGTCCCTGATGATGGCTTTTAGGAATCAAAGCAAAAAACCAGCCAAATGAATATATCGAACTCAAAAAAGGAAAAACACTCCTCCTCTATATTTTTTTTGTAAAAATTCATGTGTATTCCCTCAAGCTCTGGTAAGTTTGAACTGACAAGGCAAGGGCGCTCCCACTTTGCACTCCCAGGTTGGAAAAAATAAAGTTCTGCTGAATTTGAGCATCATCACATTTAAAGAATATAGATCTAAGTCGATTGATATAAATGAAAGATCTGGAATAAGGTCACGTTTAATATTATAAGAAATCCTGAACTGATAAATAGTCGCTGAGATACTGCAAGAAAAGTAGTCAAAAAAAAAAAAGGTGATGACAGTAAGAAAGGGATCTCTTGCATAAGACATGAGAAAGAGACTTGATGGACAATTTCATTGAAGAATGTAAAGAGAGATGTATTTTATTTAGATGTAGATTTAAACTATGGATAAACTAATACTAAACTACACTAATGTAAACTTGAAAACCCCAACTTATGGTGGTTCTAAATCCTGAATCCAAAATGAAAGGGCTTCCCCAGGCATCTTGTAATCCCTGAGCTGAAAACGCTTCTATACTAGTCCTGACACCAATCTAAATCCACTGGAATCCCTAGGAGCCACCATTGTGAAGAATTAAAGAAAGAAAGAAAGAAAAAAAGAGAAAGAGAAGGAAACGTTGAAAATGGGTCTAAATAAAATTCACGTGGGCGGAATGTGAAATGTTTTTTGTGAATACTACAATAAACCAAAACTCTTGTATACCTTTAATGAATGTCTTCAAAGCATATAATGCATCATTTAATGTTTTGAGGTAATATTAAGAGAATAATATCCAAAGACAATTTGATATTGCTACCACAAGAAAATAAAGTCTACATTTTACCACAAAAAAAAAAAAACCTCTCAGAAATAAAAAGGCGATCACTGACCCATCCTGCCATCATATTTTGACCCTTGATCTCATTTGAAGTAACTGATATCATCATCCAACACTTTCAACGTTTCATCCCATTGCCATAACTAACACATTTCCAAAAAAAAGAGTGCAGTATGTACTTGAAAATGAATTTTGTGGTTTCTAAAAGCGTCAAATCGTTTATTTCAATTTAAATGATAAAGGGACACAAGAGAAATGGACGGAAAATATACAATATAATAATGATAATAAATGTGAATGGTCAAGGAGAAATATAAACAATAAGATAAATACTATGATATAAATACAATGATAATATGTGTGTATGATGTATAAGAGTGTAATATAAATAAGCAAAGATAAAGGGGGGTTTCAAATATAATATGTAAATATAATAATAATAATAATAATAATAATAAAAAGGTATGTCCATCTAGTCTTCGTTTTGGAGGCTGCGTAACAGAACTTCGGCAGTCAAAGGAGCTTCGTCGTCATTGTCATCTAAGGAGGTACTAGCATCCGACGTGGAGGAAGTGGTATTTGACTGAGAAGGTTGCATCAAGGTTGTCGTCTGAATATTCAATTGTCGTCTTCGTTGGCGTCTTTGGCGTGTTCGATGTAAACTTTCACCGGATCGCAGTCTATCAAGCAAATCATCCATCATGCGCCGATCCTCCTTTCGTTTACTACCAGGCATCGATTCATTTTCCTGTTCATCAGGTGTGTGAGGTCCAGTGGATTCATCGTCGTCGTCATCGTCAACGTCATCATTTTCATCGTTATCGTTTGCTGTAGCGGACTTGACGCCGCAATTGATACCATCGCCGGTCATGTCATCTGCACTCTTTCCCTTTGAGAATTTCTTCTTTGTTGCTGCCGATTCTTTTTGCTGTCGTTGTCGTTCCTCGTATTCCTTTCGATCACTGTATTTTTGTTCTTCAATAGCTGCACGCTATATGTAAAAAAAAAAAAAAAAAAATTGTCAGTACATGCAATTACAAAGGCAGGGCAAACAATGATTTTTCCCATAGGATGCTTAATTACCTTCCAGTTATTCAAAAAGTCGACGAATATCGAGAAAAAGTCATCAGGACGCATGGCCTTGGGATTTTCACCATAGAAAACCATTGTATTCTTCCATTTGGCATCCATATTCAGATAAAGTGTTTCCAAGTCTTCAAATCGATCGGTGGCCGCCTTGTGATGGTCCGTCATGACCTGTAAAAAATGATCATTTTCGTCCAGTTGCTTGGTCTTTTCGGGTACCCAATGTGACTTCAGCTCATCATCCAATTGTTTTAGTGTTTGTCGCATATCTGTGTACTGTTGAATGATATCGTTCACGCTAGCCATAACTACATGAGACAAGGAAAAGAGAAGATCAGTATTTTTCATATTTCAGATATGAGCCCAATTTATCCTATGGCTTACTTCTTGCTGCACTTCCGACATCCTTCAGGTCATTGATAAATTCCAAGACAGATGGGAATTCCCGACGAACGGTTCCAACAAGGACATGGAGCAGTGTCAGCGACGTTGTATCGGAAGCTCTTGTATCCATTAACTAATAATAATATCGAGAAAGATGTGAGCATGGTTTTTAAAGGAAGAAAAACGAGAGAGTAATAGCAAAACATAATGTACCAACCTTATTCAAACCAGAAATACGAATACCGAATGCACCGCCTTGTAGACCTGATCCGTTCATATAATTTCCCATCAACAGGATAATCTATAAAAGACGTGTCATGTTAATAGATCTCTATACAAATATGGCCCCCTATCTTCCTGTCTTTTTTTCTATCACATCCTATATATATGTCACTTACTTCGAGTAGTTGCTTCAAGTGTTTCGATTCCCGTATGGCGTCTGATACTTCCAAGATAATGGACATGCTCTAAGTATAAACAAAAAATATGGTCAGTTTGAATATGAATCTTAGATAAAGACAAAACCCAAATCCACACATGATATTGTTCGAAAACCAAAACAAAATATTACTTGATAAAGTTGATCCAGCTTTTCCCAAAATTGGACTCGGAAAAGCATGAAGCGAAGCCGTTCTTGGTAGCGATACATTTTGTTCATCTTGATTCCATAAATAACAAAGGGAGAAAGAAAAAAAAATCAGTCAAAAAATCATCGTCATCATCATCATCATCATATCTTGATAAAAACTGGAGGGGGGAGGGAGGGCAGCTTACCTCAATGGTGAATTGTTCGGGGATATCAAGCAAGGCGCATTCTTCCGGTGTAGCAACCATATATTTGTGCATTGTGATCAGATCATCTTCTTGAGAGGGAGCGTACATCAACAGATTGGTCAAGAGTGTTTCTTTACAAAGAGTATCATCCAATTGCAAAATGCTTTGTCGCACCGAAACAAAGTCATCAAATTGTTTGAGTTTTGGTATAACGGCAATATCTATAAACATATACGAACAAAAATAGATCAGTAATCCATATCAATTCGTCAAGTAGTTGTCAACATGCTAGCCGGGGCGGGTTGTACTTACTGATACTACGACTTTTATTTCCGGATAAAAATTTGACAGCATCCTTCTTTTCATTGGCCATGGCTTTGAGCTTGCGGTCAAACGAATTGTTTGTTTTGGCGGCAAACATGATGTCAATGTTCTGGAAAACACCTGATTGATATAGCTTTTCTTCAAGTTCATCAGATTCACCATCATCTTTGTTGTTTGTCGACCATATCGTTTTTTCTACGTTTTTCACGTCGAGTTTCTGCCATTGAAGGTTCTTCAGCTTCAATTGCGGTTGATGTTGCATTGTCTTACGAAGTGGAGCTAATGGTACAGGAGGAATGATGATATGAGGCTGAGCAGGCACTGTTCCCGAAGATCCAGGGGGAGGGGGAGGAGGCGGCGGAGGAGGAATCCCTAATATTATAAAACACATAATGTTAATTAGATATGATATTGTAGTAAGACTTTTCTTTCATATACCTTGCGTCGACGGAACAGGAGGAGGAGGAGGAGGAGGAGGAGGAGGAGGAATCGCTAAATGCAGAGTAATTCAAAGTGAGTATAATTGCTTTATCAGAATAATTCTATTTTTCTTTGCGTTTCGTTCATTACCTGACATATGCGAAGGTGGTGGAGGGGGAGGGGGTGGCGGAACGCCGTCTGACATTCCTAGTTAAGGAGTTTCCAAATTTGTGGATTCTTATTTCAATACGCAGTTGGAGTTTTATTATTTGTTTTTTACCTGGTGGCGGAGGAGGAGGAGGAGGAGGAGGAGGTATATCATTTGAGTTTTCTGTAGAAAAAAAAAAGAGAAGAATATATTAGTAGAAAATATTAATATGACTATTTCTAATTCGCTTTTATACCTTCAGTTACAGGCGATCCATTAGTCGATTTTTGAGTATGTGAGAGGTATGATGTTTTTCGAGTAGAAGGTAATGATTTGTCGGTATGATCTGATGTTGTCGATGAAGATCCTGAGGATGATACCACTGATCCTTGTCGTTTTGCTGTCAGTTTCCATTCAGAACCAACCACGATCCGAGATTGGCCGTATTCCAGATCGTCATCCTTGTCCATCATATCAGTAAGTTCAGATACCCTCTTTTCAAGCATAAACATTGTGTTTTTGGACGTTCGAAGTAATGCACGCAATGATTCATTTTCCTTTTTCAAATCTAGAGACCCTATTTTTGAAACCCAATATTAATAAAAAATCATTACCATCTTCAGCATTGTATTCTATTCCCTTTCACTTACGTCGTCGAGGCTGATTTTCTACTTCACCTTGACTATGTCGACTTAATCGTTGTAGTTCCATCTTGAGTTCCAAATTTTCATTTGTGAGTCGGGATTCGTTTGCCTCGTTATGTAATGCTTCTTCTTCCAATTGACGTAACCGATCCAGATCACTAAACCGCTGAATCAAGTTTCCCACAGAAACACCAAACGTTGCAGTAAAGTCCTGATCATCAGATGTGATCCGGCGATTCATCACAATTTGACCAACCAGAACATGGATAATATGGTAATAATGGGTTCTAACAAAAGAAAAAAAAAACGCTTATTAATGATTTCTCCCCCCCCTTCTTCCAATTGTTCAAATTAACTTACATTGTATCTGAATGCCCCTTGATAAGCAGTAAACTTCTGAGAATACCCAATAAATGTTCCATAGACGTTGGTGAAGAAGAATCCAAGTGTGAAGTGAGTTGCTCCAATAGTTGAAAGGGGTCCGTGATGTCAGCATATAATGTCAATTCATCACCAAATGTTTCGTCCAAATCTTGTTCCGCTGCAAATTCATAGGTATCGACTTGATATTTGAGTTGACTATAGTCCAGGGCATGAAGTTTTGGTAATATACGGCTTTCCATTCCAGAAGCATTGAGTTGGTTTCGTAATAGAATTCGCTGAGAGGCTATTTTTGGAATTTTTGTCAATGCATTGATCAAAATCATATTGGATACCTATTTAGATAAATAAAGGTTGCACATGAGCATTAAAGCAAGTCACCTTTTGTCCCTGAAAATGATTCTTACCGCGTATTCCATCAAGTGTTTGTCTGGTGCGTTCATCACCCCAAGTTTCTTCAAATCATCATGAGCACCCACCAACGATCCCATCCGACCGCGACCATCCAGAGCAGATTCCACGTTCTTCAGCCATGCATCAAAAAGTCCCATATCCTTTGTATATTGCTTCAACATTTCAAAGCCACGCATGACATGCTGATATCCGTGCTTGTCGTCTTGTGTTTCGTTATCAGCATCATCATCATAGTAGCAAATAAACGCCAAGATTTCACATACAAGCTTCTGGGTTTGCCAACCAGGACTTAATAATGAGAAGACGATAGTATGGATATAGTTCGGATGACTTGCGGTTTCCTGTCCACCAAGCTGCAATGATAAATAAGGATCAGTGTTATCCGTCACTTTAACAGACAATGCCTAATTTGTTTTATTTGTTTGTTGTTGTTATTGCTTTCTTTACTTACTCTAGTGTTGATGAGGGCTTTGATGCATTTCACAATTTCGAATTCAATATCAAGAGGCTTTTGGTCAGATCTAACAGTAGGAAAAAAAAAAAAAAAGAGACATGATTAGCGCAGCGCCAAATGTGTGATTTTTTTCTCTCTCTATTTACTAACCTGTCCGCTTGATGATTAATATGAGATAAGGATGACACCAATACATGTAAACCTTTGAGGTCGATAAACTTGACCAACCATCTATAAAATGCAAAAAGGAGAACCCAATCAGTAAGATATGACATGATATTTGATTTAATATTCCTCCACCCACCCCCCATTTTTCATTCTCTCCTTTTTTTTTTTCTTTCTTCCCACTTACGTGATCGGCCGAGTTCGAAGACTAACTTCAAGACGGGAGGCATCGGCTACAGTGACAGCTCGTAAATTGGATTCCATAAATTTTCTAATGAAAAATTCCGGCGAGTTGTGGTCTTCAAGTTCTTGAATTAATGGCAGAGACCCTGCTGAACCACTGCCAATACTTCCAGCCGTAGTGGAACTGCTTGATGGGCTGAGGGATACATTTCCATCTCTTTTGGATGTAGTAGATGACAGGGTTTGTTGTATGGATGGGATGTACTTGAGTTGTTGTTGCTGCTGCTGTTGTTGTCGAGATCCACTTATACCGTTCATACTAGTTGATTTATCCAACGTTGATCGAACTTTTCCAGCCTTGTCTGCCAAAATACTGATAAAAAAAGATTGTTGCTGCGGGTCATGATTGGCGGTTGATACTGTTGTTGACGAGGATTGCAAATGACTGGCCGCCAGAATTTCAGCTTGAGTGTCTTGATTAACCATGAGCCATTTCTTTTCAAGGGCCAGCATTTCATGGTTTGGAGGATATTAGAATCATGGACGCCTCGTCTTGCCTAAATAGAGAAGAAAATGAGAATGAGATTTCTTTCCAGCGACTGTCATCACTACGCATGGTGTTTTGTCCTACACATACCAGCATTTGGTCAAACAATTCGTTGATTTCATCTTCCGATGGTAACACTTGGGAGATGTTCGCTGAAGTCTTGTGATTGTTGGTATCGGCTGAAAGACGGCGAGAATAGCCCGGTTGTTGTTGTTGTCTGGAAGGTATAATGGTGTTCACTAATAAGAATAAGAAAACGATGACGTTAAAAAATAATTCTGTAAAAGCATACATCCCCCAAAAAAAGCACATACTCGTTTGAGCCCTTGTTGAGCCTTGTTGTTTTGAAGGACTGGATTGCAGTTTCGAGAATGTTGAAGCTTTAACCTGATCACGAGTCGCGTTTATGGGATGTTGTTGCGGAGGAGGTTCAGACGGTTTGATATTTTTTCTACCAAGACGATTAAAGAAATCAGTCATGATAAAGATAAGTTTAAGAGGCAAAAAAAAAAAGAAAAAAGAGAGAGAAGAGAAAGAGATTGGGAGAAAAAGGAAAAGGTTATTTTTATTTGCTCTTGGTCCAATTCTTTTTTTAGAATTTTTTTTTATAAATGTTTGAATCCCCGCACCTTGAAAGTGACAATATAATGAGGGTATTTCACAACTACTACGCTAATATTTGATGCAATGCAACTTTGCTCCCCTGTAGTTTGACGTTTTGCAAAAGCATGTGTTTCGAGTATCCTTGATTGAAAAATATCTTGATTAAAAGAAATTCCATAAAAAAGGAGAGAAGCCACACGGCAACCTCTGAAAACTCAGGTACGCTCCGTAAAAAAAAAAAAAAAAAAAAAAAGGCGCACTTTTAAATGTGAGGGTCTGTTTTTTTTTTACCTTTTCACTAATTTTCACCAATTTTCGCTTCCCCTTCTCTTATACTTATATAGTTATTTATCATGTCTCTCGATACTAGCATGGATTCTTTTTCCAATGATACCCAAAACTATTCTTCTCTATATACAGATACCGCTGAATACACGGACCACAGCATTGAATCACTGACTCGAGCATGGATGAATGAACGAAACGCACCAGAACTTCTTCCATATGAAAAACACCTTATAGACACCCTCCTAGAAATGGTGGAAGATCAGGTATATATATGAAAAAGGGGTGGTAGTAGTAACTAGTTAGGAAAAACGTGTTACTAATGATATTTATTATACTAACTCTTTTTTCTTCTTCTCTTAGTCTAATATCGTTATGGATGAAATGACGTCAAGTCTAGAAAACAAGTTTGCGTCTATGGTATATCAAACCGAATTGGAACGGATACGCTATTTAATCAAAAGCTACCTACGAACGAGGTTATTTAAGGTAAGAAATTGTAGCTATTACTGTTGAACCTATGTGTTGCGAAACCTGATACTTATTGATGGATTTTTGAAATAGATCGAAAAGTATACGTTGGAGCTATTACGAAAATCAGACATCACAGATATCATGTCCTCTCAGGAGATTGTTTATGCACGAAGGTATGCTATTGATCGACTTTTTAGTGACAGAGAATGATAAATATGACTGATGCTTTACTTCTTTTTACTTGTTCTTATTGTGTCAATAGATACCAAGAACTGATCGAAACACACAACCACGTATCGTTTTTGAATCATATGCCAACAACACAACATAAACAGGATGAAAAGACAGCAGATTTGAATATGAGTAAGTCAAGTGTGGATCGGAACCCCCTCCAAAAAAAAACAAACTGTTTTGTAATGAGTATTTAATACCCTCCCATTTTTTCACAGTTGTTTCGGCCAACCTGGAGGCCCCTGTATTTTGTAAAGTACTAGCTGATATCGGTGAAGTACAATGGATGGTGTAAGTACAGATTGGGTGATGAGACTTGCGACGATGATGATACCATATGGGTCACTCACTTTCACTCACACGCTTCTTTTTTCTTGTAGAAACGATGATTCGACGGAGACAACGGAATTGGAAAAAAACGGAACTTACATTATTCGCTATCGGGCTATTGAACGATTTCTCAAGGATGGACGAGTCCAATTGATTTAGTTACTCTATTTAGTTTAGACCCCTCTAGTTTATAGTACATAGTGCCCCTTCATTATTATTTACTGTAGATTAGATTACATACGCATCATTACCATCATTTTCTTTACAATAAAAAAATTTTTTTTTACTCTATGATATTCCGTCCTTATTTTGTGAGTCGGAAAAAAAGGGGGGAAATTAATGATGCAGGCCAATCGGTTAGGGGCAAACTATAAAGAACAATGAAATTGGGTTATGATTATTATAAATAGAGGTGCTGGATTCATTAGGCTTTTTTATTATTATTATTTTGTTCTATCACTGAAATGGGGTATTTTTCAATCATCATCACGACTGTGGGTACAATTGTCCTTGGGAAATGCTGGTTATGGTTATCCAAATTTGTCACAACTAATAACGAAATGGTGTCTTTTCAAACATCCAATTTCGAAAATATACCTGAATTCAAAGACCCAGTCTGGCTTTCAATTCAAGGGAACTACCAGAATGGTTGAATGGGATCCTTTATCGTATTGGTAACTTTTTTTTTCAAAAAAAGGGATTATCGCATAGCATAGGGAGTGACCATAATTTTTTTTAAGGTCCTGGTCGGTTCATATTGGGGTCTTCAGATCATCAACACAATACAACGATGATTAGCCATACATTTGACGGTATGCCATTTCTTCACCGCTTTCAGTTATCATCTTCAACTCAGACTGTAAGGTATAATTCAAGACATTTAGCCACCAAGGCAGAACAAAACATTTGTCAAGGCAATCCAACTGCTTTTTTTGGTCATGTGTATTATGCATCCTCAACATGGGCTCTGTTTAAAGCATTTTTAAGTCGCTTTAAAAAATTTGTTATTGAAGCGAACCTTGTCTCTTTGAATAATGGTACTGGTGATCCTTCCTCAGTAATGGTCGGAGTTACAGTCACTCCCAATTTTCCTATACCCAAATCGCTATCACAATTATCATCATCCCATCCCATTCTTGTTACTAAAACGGACGCCAATGTGCTTCAAAAAGTTAATTCTGATAATCTCGGTAATAATAATAATAAGAAAATGCAAAAAAAAAAAAAAGAATTGGCTCCAATTTTTTTTTTTTTTGGCAGTACCTGAAAATATTTTCAACTACTCTCAATTCGATAAGCAACTTTCTGGTGAACTTTCAGCAGCACACCACCAGTATGATCCAGCGACTGAAGAAAATTTTAATTTTACTTTGAAAATGGGACCAACACCGACACTCATTGTATTTTCTACAACCCAACGATCGTCCCAAGCCACTATTTTGGCGAAAATTACCCATCGCTTGGATGCCGCTCGCACGCCGATTCGATCTTGTTATATCCATTCGTTCTGGTTGACGAAAAATTACATTATTATTCCGGAGGCACCACTATTTTTAAGAAATACAGGTTTGGATTTTATTGTTGCTGGATCAGTGCTTGCTGGTATGGAATGGGATCCCCACACACCTACTTTTCTCCATGTGATTAGCCGACGACCCGATCAGGGGCATATTGCCAGTATTCCGATGGATTCATTTTTTACCTTTCACACCGGAAATGCTTGGGAAGAAAACGCCTTGATGACCGATAATGATAGTTCCATCATCAATTTGCATTTGGACTGCTCAGCCTTTCCCGATGGTGATATTATGTATCAATTGCATAGCTTTGGTCAAGTGTGCCCTCCATTGTCAGATCACGAAAATAAAATAAAAACAGCGGAGTTTCAACACAGTCAACAGCATAATGGATTTACGAAACCTCCCATCCGCCAATCAACTTTTGGTGAACTTCGTCGTTACACATTGGCCTTCAAACCTTCCTCCACCAATTCAACATCTTCTTGCTCGGCAACGTCCACTCTTTTAACCGACAATTTTGAATTTTTACGTTTTAATCAAAAATACGCCATGCAACCTTATCGCTACATTTATGGAAACCAACTCGTACCGGCCTCACAAACACAAGGTGAACACTACACCATCACCAAAGTGGATTTGACAACAAAAGAAACGATTGTTTTCAAGAATGCCGACTATGTATGCTCAGAACCCATTTTTGTCCCTCGACCAGCAGCGAAACAAGAGGATGACGGTGTGTTGCTCAGTTTTGTGAATGTCATGGATCATCATCATCACCAAAATGATGGAAAAAAGCATTGTTTTTTATTGGTCTTGGAAGCATCGAATATGAAAGAATTGGCTCGTTGCAAAATTGGACATTTCTCCGCTACAACCTTTCATGGCTCTTTTGTTGACTATGAATTCAGGTCTATTTCCATCAACTAATAGCAATAATTTTTTTTTTTTTTTTTTTCACTGCCAATTTCCCGCACAATATACGCTTTTTTTCTTTTTGTCACAACGCCATCACTCTAATTCCTTCGCTCTTATCATCAGTTCCACAATAAACTTTTTGTCCTCATATGGAGTGTTTCATCAAGAACTGCCATGAACCTCATATTCTTTTCAATTTTGAGAATTCAAATTCCGCATGAATAAAATAATTTTTTGCTCTCGCATCTCTCTCTCTCTCTCTCTCTCTCTCTCTGTCTCTCTCTCCTTTTTTTTTTTTTTTGTCAACGCCATTGAATATTCATGCGGTTTCGATGAGGTTAGATCTATATTAGACTAGTGTTAGACATAGAATCAAAGGGGTTTTAGCCAGGGACATACTAGAAACGTGGGGAAACCCTTTCATTTTGGATTCAAGATCTGCCACTACAAGATTGATCTTTAGAATAGCATTATATAGCCATTGTCTTGATTTATTTTTATCTGAATAAAGTACGTATTGTTTCTTCCCATTGTTTGCTTTATCATACTTTCAGTTTGTCTTATATTTAGATACGTTTTTACACCCACCCCCTTCTTATTTGCTGTTAATTCTTCTAGTTTATGCTCATACTTCAATATAATATATCCTCTTTTTTGGAACCATCAAATATTGAGCAAACCTTTTTCTTTTGTGTATGTACGCGCTAGTGTGAGTGTGGCAAGAGGCAAATTTATTATTGGTTTAAAAAAAGCTACTCGTTGAAGCCAATTCGACTATAGGTACTGTACAAAGCAGCAGCGTATTCCTTCTTCATTGTAGAACAGCGACGTCTAAAATAAACCTCTACCATTCTTGCAATTTTTGCTTGTCCTGCCAAAATGTCCAAACACCGACCAACTTTGAACCGTTTAAATTTTTTTTTTTTTTTTTTTTTTTTACAAGACATAAAAAAAAAACTAAACTTCAATAAATATCTTAAAAGACCTTAAAAGTGACAGTTGAAGTGTTTGTTATTGATATTTTTATTTTTCAAGAAGTTCTAGCACTTCAAAGCTGAGTTAAAATAATAGCGATTCTTGATGAAATGCGTCGTATGCAATGTATTTTCTTCTTTACATTTGATATTTAAATGATGTTTATTTATTGTACTATACATTCAAATATAAGGGATAATATCGAAAAGGCGAATAGAAACTAAAAATACTAATGTCAGGGAAATTAATACAGGGAAGGGGGATGGCATAAATGACATACAAAAATGATGCGATTAGGCCCAAATATGGTATACAACGTATATCACTTTTTTTTTTGAATCAAAAGCAGTGTGATCCGCATTTTTATTTATTTGTACATTTGATATAAAAGAGGGTATTGAAAAGACAAGAATAAACTAAGGAATGACGATTCTGGAGGGAAATAATGTCGGAAAGAGAGGAAGGAGAGGGGGGGGTAAAAGGAATGATATGATGTACATGGGTAAAAAAAAAAAAAAAAAAGAAACTAATACTAAGCGAGGGAGAAACACTAGCCAACATAGCTATGATACATAGTCAAGATAATTCTTCTAAAATAAATAAATAAAAAGGCAATATAATCATCGTTTTGGAGTGTCACTATCATCATCCAGCCACGACAAACGATCCATTGATAGTAGCTTGTCATCCAAATCCATCAAATCATCCTTGTTCCCACCATGATTGACATAAATCCAAAAAAAGCACGCAATCAACGTTTGGACACCCAGTAAATAGCCTTGATCAGGACCTGCCGTACTAATGGGAGTCATGGTTGAGTCATTCGTATTGCCGCCATTACCTTCATCCTTCGTAGGCGGATACGTAAATCTATGCTGTTGAGAGATCCATTCTTCCTTGGTGATAGATTTGGCGAAGTCGATCAGTCGTACATCAATGCGTCGTTTTGGTCTCGTGGTGGAGATGGTATTCATTCCATTGGTATCAGCTGCATCATAGATGATCAACAGAGACGAGGCATATAATCGAAAGGCATCCATGGTCTTGATAATCCGGTGAATCAACGCCAGCTTCCGAATAAGTGTAGGCAGATGTATGATGTGGCATCCTTCACCATTGTCAAAATAGCGCACCAACGAGTCTCGGAACGTCTGGGGGGTCAATGAACGTCCCATATATTTGTCTTCGAATAAAAATTGCCCTTCCTTCACATTGTATATTTGCATTCCTGAGATTCGGACACCGAGTTGTAGACTAGTTGATCGTTTACATTTGTTGGTTTGACTAATCATTTTCTTCGTGGAGGAATAGACACTGTGCTAATAAAAATACGAAATAAAAATTTGGTGAATCATTGTCACACTTCTTAATCCCCGTCCCCGCCTATTTCAGTCGACTTACTTGGCGAACACCCATTTTTAAATCCAAAACACACGGGTATTTGATGTCGTCGGTCAGGTCTTCAATCAATATAAACTGCTGTATATCGTCCACATTCACTTTTTCAAGATCTCGTTGATACATTTGCACAGACCAAGGGTTGGTGGGTTCTTGTCTTGATCGCCAGTTGGTTGATCCTGGAGTTGGGCTGAAAGAGTCATCATGTTGTTGCTGGTGATGTTTTATAGAAGAAAATGCCCCTCGTATCCCTGAGTCGGACTGTGAATGTGGTGGTGCTGTGGATGGAGTTGGTACATTGGTGGAAGAAGTTGCTGATGGTGGGGGTCGGATAATTGAATTATGTAGCTTTGCTTCCCGCATACGAGGTGTTTGAGGTGCTGAGGTGGTCGAATCAATCAAGGACGGTTTTCGTGGATGGACAGTAACTTCTGGTTCGCTGTTATAATTGCTGGTCAAGCCGGCATCGTACTGATCTTTGTCGTCGCTAATATTGCGGTTGCCGTCGTTTTCAAATGTGGTGAGCTGCTTTTCCATTTGTTGATTGCGAAAATCTGATACACTGCGTGATGTTTGTATCGATGGTGATTTGCGTGATTCACAAAGAGAATCACCATATCCTGTGTTGTTGTTGTTGCTGTTATTCTTGCTGTTTCGATCCACATGTATTCTATCTTCCAACTGCCTTTGCTTCATCCCATGTTGCCAATGTTGTACCTGTTGAAGCCGTTCTTGTAAAGCGCCGGGGGAGAAGACTTCACGAAGTACCTGCTCCTTGAATGTAAGTGGTGACCAAGAAGATGCTTGTTTTGTTTCCAAATCGTCCATATGATTGCCCCTTTTCAAATCAAAAGTATCACTGCGAGTTTCCAGGGTAAACGACGAAGAATGTCTACGTAATTGGGTTCTTGGGGGGTATTGTTGTTGTTGTTGTTGACTTGGATTGTTGATTGAGCAGTAATTTTTCCAGCTAGCCAATAAGTGCTGATTTTCTTCCAGAATCACCTCCGGCAACAATGGTTCAGCTTTGGATGAGCGATAAGTGACATTGACTACACCCAAATACTGAGAGGTAAAAGGCAATAGCGGCGCATGATGTCGTTCCAGGTATTCATAAAACTCCTGTTCCTTTTGAGACATTGGTTTACAGATGGCACGTTTGCTAAACCGGAAAAAGCTGCAATGACCGCCGACCTGATTTTGGAATGGAAGGAGAGGAAATGCAGTTGTAAGAAGAGAAGAAGGAGGGTTGTAAGATTCGAGTGTTGAATGTCTATTTCCATCGCCTAGTTGTGGCATAATGAATAGAATAAAGAAAGAAAATAAACAGAAAAAAAAGGGGAAGAAAGGACGAAACCAACAAAATGGATGAAAGCGGGCATTGAAAAATGGGCCAAATGACAGGAGAGCACATTGGCTTGAAATTTAGAAATCACGTTCACTGTTCTATTAATCGATTTGAAATAAACTGTAAATCAGGTCAAGTGCTGTACAATACAATAATATGTAATGGAAAGAAAGTTTTGTTCGTTCATTTGGTCCACGTGCAGGACCACTGGTTTTTCTTACTCTACAGCTTTGTTATGAAAGGCTGGATGAGATATTTTTGGTGTAAGAGCTACATCGGAATCCATTCCACGCAATGCCATTCAGACTCATCGGGAGTACGGAATTAAACCTAAAATAGAGAAAACGTCCCACCCTTCCTTTTGCTTTATCACCACTGACGCTTACTTTCTGCAACTGGTACAGATCTCATATATATTCCCACGTAATTAGTTGATCTCCAGTTAGAACCATATAACTTTTGGTCCTGTTCATCAATATTCAATATTTGCACCATAGCTTATAAATTAGAATTTCTTAACCATTTTCAGGTTTGAAGCTTTTTTTTGAAAAATCGGATAATGATGGTAAACTGACTTTGAATACTCTCGACTTTAGGGGGGGGACTCAGCTTCTCTTGTATTGGTTGTGCCTGGATTTTTTATTTATTTCAAGTACTTTAAACTGACTACTCAAGACAAATAAAAAAACCATGATATGTATATACAGAGAAAATCGTATGGTAGTAATACAGTATATATCTCTTTTGCCTTATGTGTGTGTAGCCAATCAGCCATAATTGTTAATCCGCCATCAGCCAAATCTTCTTATCCATACTTCCTCTTTTTTTTCATGCACATACTATCTATGATCAAATATCCTGTATAAAATAAGGAAAAAATAGAGTTACAGAAATTTTTTCGAAATGTAAGCCAAAAAAAAAAAAAAGCCAGCATTGTCGGAAGTATAATTACAAAAAGAGGCTGCCTGTGGCTTAGGCTAAAATATCTCCCCCGCCTTTTTGTCTTTTTTTACCTTTTTAAAACCGAGAAAAATTTTTGACATTTCCAATCCCTTTTTTTCTCTTTTGTCACTCAACCTTTTGGATATTTATATATTTCACAAAAAAAAAAAATACCAATCATGTCATCGCTTCAATCAGAAAAAGTGACTCAAGTCAATGAACTTTTTGATACTGTCCTTATCTTGGATTTCGGATCCCAATACTCTCACTTGATCACTCGCCGTATCCGTGAACTTGGTGTCTACTGTGAACTTTTACCTTGTACTCAAAAGATGGCTGATCTTCATTTCAAGCCCACTGGTATTATTTTGTCTGGCTCTCCTTACTCTGTCTACGACAAGGATGCTCCTCGTGTCGATCCCGCTGTGTTTGATGCCGGTGTCCCTATCCTTGGTATCTGCTACGGTCTTCAAGAAATGACCACTTACATGGGTGGTAAGGTGGACGCTTGTGAACACCGTGAATATGGTCATGCCCTCTTGTCTGTCAAGAAGCACCCCCAATTCCCTTTTGTCGACAAGCTCTTCGCTGGTTTGGATGGTGACAACGTTCAAGTCTGGATGAGTCATGGTGATCAAGTCTCTGCTGCTGCTCCTGGTTTCACCGTCATTGCTGAAACTCGCACTGCTCCATTTGCCGCTGTTGCTCACGAAGAAAAGCCCTTCTTTGGTAAGTACAACTGATTTTCTATAAAGTGGATGGAGAGGGAGGGGACGGGTACAGCTCCTATATTAGATATTAATTTTTTTTTTTGATAGGTATCCAATTCCATCCCGAAGTTACACACACAGTGGATGGTCAACAATTGTTGAAGAACTTTGTGATTGATATCTGTAAATGCAACGCCTCTTGGACTATGGAAGAATTTGTGCAAAAGGAAATTGAACGTATTCGAGGTGTTGTTGGACCCATCGACCATGTGATTGGTGCTGTCTCTGGTGGTGTTGATTCCACTGTGGCTGCTCGTCTGATGCATGAAGCTATTGGTACTCGATTCCATGCTGTGCTTGTGGACAATGGTGTGATGCGTTTGAACGAATGTGCCAATGTCAAGAAGATGCTCGGTGACAAGATGGGTATCAACATCAAGGTGGCCGATGCTGCCGATCTCTTTTTGGGTCGACTCAAGGGTGTTACTGATCCCGAACAAAAGCGCAAGATTATTGGCAATACCTTTATCAATGTGTTTGAAGAAGAAGGTGTGTTGATTGAACAAGAATTGGAACGTACTCAATCCGAAGGCAAGATCAAGTATTTGTTGCAAGGTACCTTATATCCTGATGTCATTGAATCTATCTCCTTCAAGGGTCCCAGTGCCACTATCAAAACCCATCACAACGTCGGTGGCCTTTTGGATGATATGAAACTCAAGTTGATTGAACCTCTCCGTGAATTATTCAAGGATGAAGTCCGTGCTCTTGGTAAAATCTTGGGCTTGGATGATGAATTGGTCTGGCGTCACCCCTTCCCTGGTCCAGGTATTGCTATCCGTGTGCTCGGTGAAGTGACCAAGGAACAAGTCGAAATTGCTCGTTTGGCTGATAACATCTACATTGAAGAAATCAAGAAGAATGGCTACTACCGAAATATCTCTCAAGCCTACGCTGCTTTGTTGCCAATCAAGGCTGTTGGTGTGATGGGTGACAAGCGTACTTACGAACAAGTCATTGCTCTCCGTGCTGTTGAAACCAAGGACTTTATGACTGCTGATATCTTTGCCTCTGCCGAATGGTTTGTGTGCTTGAAACGTATTAGCTCTCGTATCATCAACGAAGTCAAGGGTGTGAACCGTGTGGTTTACGATATTAGCTCCAAGCCTCCTGCCACCATTGAATGGGAATAGATTATATAGTCATTTATACTTATGTGTTTTCATTAGTTTAGTTTAATCCTTTTTATTTGATATACTACATTGTCCATTGTTATATTTATATTTTTATCATCTTTGTTTTTTATACATACTCCTTCATCGTCGTTGACAATACATTATTTTTTCACTCCCAATTCACTTTAGTTTATTTTCTTGTTTATCCTTCTACCATCATCATCATTATCATCATCCATATATTATCGTCATTGTGAAATGCTTGAAAATAAAAAAAATTAGATTGATTACTGTTGTAATACCAAAATCATGCGTCCTTTTAAAAGACCGCTTTTTTATGTGTTGGAAGGGGGACTTGTATGGGTTGGTGAAGAAACAATAATGTATATACAAGTAATGCATTGTTTCTTTAAATAGAACACAAAGAGGAATGGTGGGAAGGGGTTTTTATGTACTGCAGTATAAGTAATATAAATAAACATAGGAGGAGATATATAGTATGACAAGTGGAAAAAAAAACCAAGAGGGGTGAGGGATGAAATAGGATGTAATATGTAGGATAGACAATCATTGGGTAAATGATAAAGACAGATAGGAGTATAAAACGTGTGGTGATTACCAACAGGAGGTAGATGTGTCAAAAGAATTATTAATATGCCATGTTGAAGAAACCTGGCTGCTGTTTTTCTGAACTCCCACCAGTTTAGCTACAGGGCCACTGTTTTGAATTTTTTCCCAATGCACGTATTGTTTCATGCTTGATGACAAGACATCATTCGTATCCGTTGTTATTATAGAAGAACAAGAGTTAATAAAGGAGGAGGGTACATTGGAGATTGACAACGTCGATGACGAGGCGGATGCAGGAGGACTGTGCAGTAGCATGCTGGTCAAAAGTGATCTCTGCTTCACAAGTGGGATTTCTTTTTTCTTGGTGAATTCGCAACTGGTCAGAGGCGTGTGCGAAATATAATCGTCATTATTAATACCATCCATTTCATCCCCGTAGAGTGTTATTTCATCATCGGTGAGTCCATCTTGACCTTGAGTGACCAGATCGATATCAATTTCGGTCTTAGCATCATTTTCGTTTCGCCGATCTGCATGGTAATTTTCAAATCCCGATAAGAATATTCTCTTTGCGTGATTGCGTCGATTATATTCGTTATTGCATGTATTCGGTGCTGATTTTTTTAAGTTTATAACATCAAGAGTGGATGTGCTGGTAGCAAAAGAATGAGAGTCACTTGATGATTTTGAAAAACAAGCGTAGTCTGACCATGAATCGTCGTCCAATGTAATGGATGAAGAAAATGATGATGTTGTTTCAACGTCAGATCGTTGGCTTGGGTGCCTGCGTAGAATTCGTTTATTTGGATATTGTCTGCGTTTTACGGCGCCTTTGTATTCATCATAAGCTATATAAAAAATATTGTAGTTAGATCAACCGCCATCTTTTTCTTTATTTTTCTCTTTGCGCCATCCCACATACAAACGAGATTAATTGCATAAATACTCATGGTATTTATTCCAACGGTTGGAAGTGAAAACGCGGGTGTGTCTAAACGTTGAAGCATGCTAATTACAATACTGGTGCTGATCAAAAATTAAAGAAAAAGAATAAAATGAAAAGAGGATAAGATTATTCAAATATAAATAGTATCGCATAATACGGTCGATCTTTTTTCCCTCGAAACCTAAGAAATTCAAGGGGAAAGGGGTTGTTTAAGAAGAAAAAGGAGAGATGAGGAGAAGTACCTTTCAAAAGGAGGTATGGATAATAGGCATGCACTGCACTGTATGCAAACTATGTTGGACAAGACCGAATAGGACGCCGAGAAAACACCATACACATTTGCATGCGACTGATTCCTCTAATATTACAGGTGAAGGAAAAATAAAAGGCGGGGCTGTAATTAAAAAATTGTTCCTGTGGCGAAAGATGTGGCAACAAACATGAGAAGGTACTATATATTAAAAAAAAAAAAAGCTATAACTTGAATGATAAATATAAAATTCGGCGCGCGAATGAGAGTATGACCAGTTTACCCGTGTCATCCCACTAAAAAAACAGTTTTCTCTTTGGGGCTATCATCAATAAAGATTTTGTCTGTAGCTCTTACACGGAAGACGTGTATCACATTTACTGTTACAGATTTTTGTTTTAAATTAAGACAAAGTATAGAAAAAAAAAAAAAGAGAGATAGTATATTATCTACTCCATACTCCTTTACAAAAATATATCTTTCTTATTAGTCATCCTCTGACCCATAAAATAGAAAAGGTGATCAAACGAAGGCGCAGATCCCTTTGTCGAGCTTTGGAAAACCGTTCATTTTCTGGGCATCAGGGTCTTTATTTGTTAGATTGGGAAATATCGCCATGAGATTGACTCTGTGCTCAGCACTGCGTCATTCACATTCCGCTCACATGTTTTTTATTTCTTACTTTTCTTTCTCCCCTCCCCCTTTTTTTTTTTTTTTTTTTTTTTTTTATCTGAAGCCTCATTGAAGTGGGATTGATCTTGGATTAGTATTAGAATTTGAATCAGGGGCATTCTGAAAAATGCAATACAAAGCTCATGGGGAAACCCTTTCATTTTGGATTCAAGATTTGGGACCTCCGTTAGATTAGCCTTCATCTCAGATTTTTGTTATAAAACCGTCATTAGCTTAACTTACTATTAATTGTCATAGTTTATATCAATATGTGAATAAAATATGTCTTGTCTTTTTACCATTAGTATTTCTCATATGTTTTATTATTTTGTTCATCGAATGAACTATACAGGCGTGTAGAAAAAATAAAACTGGCGTGTGAAAATATGTATGTTGTGTGTTTATGTATATGTAGGGCTGTCTGTGTATGTATGTATATATGTGTGTATGTGTGACTGTGTGTGCACAAAAGTAAGCGACTATACTCAATTGTAGTGCTCAGAGATCAGTTTACGGTTTGAACTGTGAGTGTGCAGAACAAACAGATGTGTATGCTTGTGTTTAGAAAAATACACGTGTAGACAACGCATTTGTTGCTGTCTTCTTTTTACATTTTGAAGGGCTTCTCCTTGAGACCCAGTCGTTCCACTGAATATTCTCCATACAGTTAAAAAGTTAAAACACGGCGTTTTTTTTTTCGCCTTGCGAAATTCGAACGAGAGCATTAAGAAGAATAGCGTGGATTTGAAGCACGTGTGCTTGGGTAGTTTCTACTTAACATCAAACAGATAAAAAAATAAAAAAAAGACTTACTGGGTGACAGAGACGACGGGCGAAGATCATTGGCGTGTGGCTTTCGATGGAATATGACCTCCTGCCATTTTGTACCTTAATAGATCCCTGGGCACCCAGTAGACCTCAGTTTGGGAAACCCTTTTTTATAATATCATAAAAAAGAAAAAAAAAAGTGCTATATAGATATAATATGCCCAGTCCACTGGAGGTTACGCAGGCAGCACGGTCTTTAATAATTGATATGAATGTAGAACAAGAATTGCGCAGCCTTCATACCAAGTAACTCAAAACTTCCAAAGAGTTTCTCCAGGAGGTTATTAACTAATAGTAGCAGAAACATCGTTTCGTCCATTAGTATGCAGAGTGAAGTGAATTGAAAAAAAAAAGCATTCTCAGAGGGTTGTTGATTTTTTTTGCTATGGATTGGCCAGAAAGCAGAGGAAGATACTCTGTAGTACTATACAGCAAAATGGCGACTACACTCACAGTTCAACCTAGATTTATTAATATAGCTGGTTAAGTGAAAATAATGTCACATTAATATTCAGTGACCTAGAACTGTGGATCAATCGCTGGAACTCTGAGTCAATGTTGTCGTAGTGCGAAGGGAAGCGAGAAAGCATACATTACAGGAGACTAAAAAAAACTACTACAATAGCGACATATTACACTATTCAGTAATTCCGAGGATGGTTAATCAAAAGACATATTTTATTGAGGCATACTGGTAGATACTAAAACTATAGGGGGGCTCATTGCACTAACGGATTCAGTGTGAAGATCTATCGTAAGAAGGATAAAGGAAACTAACGTAAAATTTGAAGAATGGTAGACACTAATTTAAAGAAAATATTGTAAAATGGGAGCTAATATATTGTACAAACATGAGAAAGACTAGAGATATCTTTTATTTGAAACCCCACAGTGGTCGACACTAATCAACAGAACAGATGGCTGTAGAAAACAGAGATCTACTGTATAAGACATGAAGACTATTGGGACATTTTTCATTAAAGGATGTAAAAGAAACATCTTTTATTTAAATATAGATTCAAACTATGGACAGGCTAACACTAAACTATGCTAATGGAGGCTCCAAAGGGCCCAACTAATAGTGCCTTCAGATCCTAGATACAAAATGAAAGGGTTTCCCCATGCATCTTGTAATCTCTGTTCTGAAAACGCTTCTAAACTAGTCCTAACACTAATCTAAGTCCAACATAACCTCATAGACGTTGAATAGTGAAGAGAAAAAAAAGGAAGGAAGGAAGAAAGAAAGTGCGAAAAAATAAAAAATTGGAGCAAGTAAATATTTCACGCGCACGGGATTTAAATAGGGGGTTTGCTCTCATGAGGATTTGGTTTGCAATTATTTTTGGTGAACAAAACACCATTCGAGACGAAATAGCCTATGCTTATAGGAACACTATCCAAATAATTTTTGTAAAGTGTTAGGAAATTTCCGGTTTTCGGTTCTAGATCGTTAACCGTGCAGCTACAGCTACGGGTCACGGTCGTCTCATGTAGAACGTTGTTCTACTATTGTGGCATTTCACTTGCCCACACCGCTTTACAGAAGACGCTAACCCCATCCAGTATTAAATATTATCATTAATTGGCAATAATACCATATACTTCACGGATTACAGCAACAACCTTAATCGGAACCCTGCCTCCTTTGTAAGCAATAGATCAATAGCACGTCGTTAACGGTTCTCCTTTTTTTCTCTGTAAATGGATTCATACATGCCAAGAGTTTTATTTGTAAACTAGATTACAATGAATACGTCCCATTCAGTTGTAATACAAAAGGTTATAAGATTAGTCATATATAACATTGCTGTAAAACTGTTTTATTCTCCATCATCCTTCCTTTGTTATTTTACCATTAGGTTTTTGTCAATTTTCATTTCGATTCTATATAATATTTAAGTTTTTTTTTTTAAACTGACTTGTATCTTTTTTTTTTTTCTTGAGCCTGGTAAAGTCATCTTTTTTTTTTTCGGTCAAGGATCATGTTCCTAGTTAAAACGATTGGAATTCCGATGACAAATGTGTCCCCTGAGTTTAGGCCCATCTTTTTTCCCCCTCAGTCATTCATCTATTTACTTGCCGACATATCTAGCAGATCGCAATGCTTATGTAAAAAGCAAAAGTTAAGAGTCGCAAAAAGTTTGGCCTCGTTTCTAATTGATAGCTTTTTGATATATATTCAATGTTTATTATTTTCTGCAAATGAGAAATTTGTGATAAATAAAGGCAGGTTTTTTCTCAACATCTTTTTTGACTATGGTTTTTAAAAATGGACCAGTCATTTTTTGCACCAATGATGCCTTTAATCATTAAATTTGTTGCTTTTAAAGTCTTGATAAAGCTTCTGTATGACAAAAATGAAACGATGAAAAACTATTCCGGAATGTAAAGAATCGTTCAAACATTTTTTTGTTTTTTTTTGAAGTGTGAAAACGAGATTCCGGTCCTGATCCATTGTTGTTGAAAATAGCAACTTTTCCCTTTTAAATGGACTACCCCTTGTGTCTGTAATTCTCTTCAAAAACCAATAGCAACTTTGAAAAAATCACTGATCCGTATGACAAAGATGATCAGATAAATATATAAGAGTTTCTTCAATAATGCCTCCTTCGCCGCTGCTCCCCCGCTTTGTTCGTGCGGCGATTTAATTATATGAGTCGAATCAAGAAGCTTTTATTTTGTCTTAAAAAAAGGGGCCATGTTGAAGTGGAATATGTGTGTCTATATATATATATATATATATATGTACATGAACAACCAAATACATCCATAGCAGGAATATATACACTTTATTGTCATTAGAGTTGATAGTCCTTAATATGAAAAAAGTAGGTGTAGTATGAGTGAAAGACGAATACACTTGTGTGGCACCAGCTCTTTTTTTCCTTCTTTTTTTTTTTTTGCGTGATCTCACATGGTCTTTCCTAATAAAGCATAGAATTGACAATCACTCAAGATAGTATGATAGTTTATTATCAACTAAAGAATCTTGTCATTTTTTTCAAGAAGATATTATTTTTTAACAAATGGAAACCCTCAGATCGCATCTTTTTCTGCTATGAATTTGTTTTTTTTTTGTGATATAGGCCCGGGTGACGGGATCAAAAATCAACCTTTTTTGATATCGTTCATAAAAGACCCTTATCAATGGGTAACCTTTAAATCAAATCACTCCATTCAAATGCATTCTACGCCCCACGAGACTAATTCTACATCTCTTATTGGTTGCTTTAATTCAGTTTGCTGTTTGTACTACAATATCTCCAAAAAAAAATCAGTTCTCATTAGTGTTGTTCTTGGTGTTGTTCTCTTATTTTTTTTTTTTTTTTTTTACGTAGATTCATTGACAATAGTGACCATTAAAATCATAAAGAATAATATAGAACTTTTTAAATTATTAATTGAGAATAAGTGTTTAAAATAGGTCGAGAAAAGGTACGGCGTATCTTACAAGCGGAAGTTTAATTGACCCAAACTTACACGCCTTTTTTGGAAACGCGGGATCTTTTATAGTAGACTTTTTTTTTTTTTTTTTTTTTTTGTTCGCTTTCTTTCACTGATTCACTTATATATATATATATATATATATATTCATATCATGCCTTCTACATTACTTTTTCCCAATATTATTCAAACAGAAAACAAAAACAATAATACTATTGTGGTAACTGATCATTGCCAATTCCCATCAAATTCAACTCCTTATCAAGAAGACCAGACATGGATTACATTCCTGGCGACAGCTATTGGATTTGGAACACAAAGAAAGCATGGTGAAAAAGGATGTCATCAATGCGACGCGATGGCATTGCATTATCGGCAAGTATTGGTGGAATCACAGAAGCATGAATTGAATGGTTTGGTGCTCGAACTCATTTGGCAAATGACAAAAATGCTATTGGAACATATGGAAACAAGAATGTATCACTCACTGGGTTGGTTTGATGCCATGGCTCAGGATCTCTTTCGGTATGCAAAACAGTTGAAGGAAGGCCAAACGGAAGGTGAACTGGAAAACGCGATAAGAATCACTATCTATCATTGTCGTGCAGCATTACATCAACATGACGGTGGAAGGGATGACTTGATCAAAGCCAGGGTATATTATCGAAAATGCGTATCTCTTCCTACTGAATATGAAACCCAACAATCCTTACAACATACAGCTTCTGTATTTTTATCCCAACACCCCTTGGCGTTATATACCTCATCATCCATTTTTAGTAGTAGTAGTGTTAGTGGTAGCAGTAGTCCCAATAGTAGCTCCTCATTTTTTAGTCTTCCTCCCCCATTACAACCCTCGTCTTCAATCAGCTCCACGCCATCCTCAATATCTTTATCATCATTATCATCGTCTACTCCATTGATGACCCCTTGTGGTCACTGTGGATTGGAAAAAAAAGCCATGCCTGTATGTGCTAAATGCAAATACCAGCGTTATTGTAGTGCCAAATGCTTGAAAAAACATCAACCTACTCATGCTTTGGTTTGCCAAAACCAATAATGGTAATGATGATGGTGACTTGACTTCCAATTCTCTTATATTTTTATTTCCCTCTCAATCCACAATTCCCCTATCTCTACATATTCCTTTGAACCTTGATATATTTTCTCACATGCTACGTTTTTTTTTTATTTTATTTTTTTTTTATTTTTATTTTGTCAATAAAACAAATAAATAAAAATTTACTTATGTACCATTGAACCCGCACACACACTTTTCAAGCATTAAATTACATATCATATATATGTGAAGTCCATGACATCTTCCCTGGTTCCATTGCAACATTTTCCACTGCCTGTTTTGTCTTCTAATGCACTTCTAATATGATATGTATCCCAGCTGATTTTGTCAAAATACAACAATATAAGCGCCGATCTTTTCTTCCCAACAACTACTTTTTTTGGTAAGTGTGAGACTAATTTTCGCTAACATCAACCAATCAATACATTTTTTTATTACAAGACATCACATGATAATGCAATACAAGAGAATCACACAATTAAAAAAAACAAAACACACTTTTCTAAACTATAAACTATAAGCTATATACAACAACAACAATAATACTAATAATAATAATAAAGCATCAATAAGCAGCTTGCCAAATGCGCCACTTCAGTTCGGTTTCCTATCCAGTTCTACCTAAGATTTCTCAAATATGATCCAAGAAGCGCTGCCAAAAACGAAGACATTGATTCAAAAATACCCCAACTGACTGAAGAGTTTTCTCCACCCATTCTAAAGAGCATTCAACACATTTCTGGAGCCACCTTTGCACTTGTTGAGGTTGTTGTATCCACAGCGGTTCCAACAGTCGACTGTATATCGCCTCCTTTTCCAGGTAGATCCATGTTTTTGATCGGTTCCATTGGTCCTTGCTGATATAATCTTGCCAGTACCATAGAGTATTTCCACGATTCCATGCATCCTTCGCGAATTCTACGACATTGCTGATCTTTGAAGAGTATTGATTCATTCCATTTCCAAACATAAAGCATGTCGTCGCCAACACAACAATAATAAAAATGCACCAATAATATCGTATTCCGCGTGATTTGACGATGTTGTCCTTTTCTTCTGTATCAGCATTGTCCTATAATATAGTCCAAGTCAAATCTGAGTCAATTAATATCGAAAAACCCGATATCTTTAATATAATACCTTTGAGTCTTCTGTTACGTGGTCTTCCATTGTTCGCTTTAGCCGTTGTGCCTTTGCCTAGTAAAATAAATGTTAGCCTTCTAATGACCAGTCGCAGTATCAAGACTTTTACCTTTTCTTTCTTGAAGGAAGCGAGATCAATCTTATCAGTGGATATAATAGCATAAGAATATTCTTCGCCATCATTGTCAAGCTTGTCCTGTTCAAACACTGGAGCTACTGGAGAAGGTGGTGAAACCTGTTCATATGTTGTAGATGTTGACGTATGCGAAGTTGATTTGGTAACAGCTAGGTTGTATAAAACAGGTGAAAATCAAATTAAAACCAACACAATTACCTAAATTGATATTTATTCATTATTTACCTTGTAGTATTGATAAATTTTCGTTGCTATAATACATGACGCCAGATATTGGAGGCAGAAGGAAAAGCAAAAAATAGAAAAAAGGGATTTAGTCAATTTTTAACATCCGATTTGACAATTTTTTTGTTTTTGTCTTTTTGCTCCTCCTTTTATGCCACCACTACTGGTACTGAACAGGCTTATTTTACGGCCGCGTTCATTAAAGGTAATACTATTGATAATAATAGTAAAACTCACTGACGACTGTTTTG
The DNA here is from genome assembly GCA_002105175.1 of Absidia repens. Lineage (NCBI taxonomy): Eukaryota > Fungi > Mucoromycota > Mucoromycetes > Mucorales > Cunninghamellaceae > Absidia > Absidia repens. Next base: position 199,220 of record MCGE01000041.1, on the reverse strand, counting down.
TGGTATTCACTATATATATATATATATGTATTTTGTGTAGACGAAGCCACTACCACATTTTCCGACAACATTATGGACAATTTATCAAACTCGTCAACTCCATTCTTTTTTGAAAAATGCAGGAACCCAGATTAAACCTCTCAACCGCTTATTAAGGTAATAATGTAGTTATCTAGATTCGTCAAGTCTGCTAATAGTATTAACTCCCGTTATACGTAATCATACATAGAACCGATCTCTATGACGCCCTTCAACACCGTCAACCATTAACGTCCTCCTTTTACAGTCAACTTCAGGCACGGTGGTCTCGTCAAATCAACACCTCCATACCAGCATCAACCCTTAATCATCATACCTTTATTTCTATTGGAACAGCCACAGTATTTGCCTTTGGGGTCCGAGGTGCTTTCAGACCTGTTCAGTGTGACATGGCTTTCACTCCTGACCAAAGAATTCCGCAGCTGTCAACCACACTAGTTCCAGCAAAAACGAAGGCAACACTGACGATAGAACTGGATGCGAACGTTAAACCAATACCTCTCTGGCGTGATATTTGGGTTCTAATTAAACCTGACCTTCTACTTCTCGCCTGCATAGTATTGACTGCGATTGGGGCGGCCATTATTCACTTACAAACACCTGTGATTACCGGTGAATTGATTAATGTCTTGACTGCTAGCGTTCAAGCCGCTTCTCATGGCCTGTCATTGTCTATCAACGATTTAAATGGACCTGCAATCAAATTATTCGCTCTTCTATCTGCTCAAGGTAAGGCAAAAGAAAGACAAAAAGAATAATAAAGATACTTTTGTTTAATCTTTCTTTCCTTTTCGCTTGACATATCTTACCAATAGGTTTTTTGACATTTGCACATATTTCTTTGGTCGCTGTGTTTGGTGAAAATGTAGCTCGAAGACTTCAGGCGAAACTCTTTGCTGCCATTGTACAACAAGACATGTCCTTCTTTGACCGTCATAAGAGTGGTGAACTGGTGGGTCGACTTACTACTGATGTGGGCGAATTCAAGGTAAGATAGATTATGAAATCATCTACAAATAACCAACCCCCGAGCTGATAACACATAATATATATATATATTCTATTAGAGCACCTTCAAACAATTGGTCACTCTTGGACTGAAATCAATCACGCAAACCTTGGGCTCAGGGATCCATTTATTCCAAATATCATCATCTTTGACTTTTACCATGCTTGCCACAATGCCATTTTTATATATCATACTCAACATATATGGTGCCTATTTGCGCAAATTGTCCAAATACAGTAAACAATTGAATGGAATCTCAAGTGGGGTTGCTGGCGAAGTATGAAACAAACCGGTGTGGTGAATGTAATTCGTTATATTTTTACCAACTCCTTTTTTTCTTATTATTTTTCCAAGGTCATATCAAATATGCGAACCGTTCGAGCATTTGCAGCTGAAGAACGTGAAATGGATCATTATGCTGATGTATGTGGTGATGTCTCAAAAGCCAACCAACACATGGGTCTCCATATTGGATTATTCCAAGGTATCAACAACAGCCAAAAAAAAAAAAAAAAAAGGATACATTATTTACATTACTCACATGTTTCTTCATATAGGTATGACCCATATTTCTATCGGATGGATGGTATTGATTGTTCTGTATTATGGCGGGTCACTGGTCGTTCGTAATGAACTCAGTAGTGGCGATTTGATGTCGTAAGTCTTTGATATTGCTATATATCTAATATGTCTATTTTTACATATACTGACCTTTGATTATCACTATTCCTGCTTTTTACTACAGGTACATGCTCTCAACACAAACGGCACAGCAGTCGTTAGGTAAAAAAACGAAAACATGTGATACATTGTTTATGTGATGCTAATATTATTTAATGTTCTTCTTCACTAGTGTCACTCGGTGTGCTTTTTGGACAAACCATTAAAGCTCATGCTTCCGCGACTCGGGTGTTCGAGTTCATACATCAATACCCATCTGTGCCACTACATGGAGGTCGTACTTTAATGAATGTGAAAGGCGATATTGAATTTGATGATATACACTTTTATTACCCAACACGACCTAACCACCAAGTTTTGAATGGCTTCAGCTTACAAATTCCTCATGCGACTACTATTGCTCTTTGTGGTCAATCAGGTAATTAATCTCCCCCAACAAAAAACTGAATTGAATATTTTTTTGTTATTAAACAATACCCTCTTCTGTTCTCAAGGTGCCGGGAAATCCTCAATTGCTTCTTTGTTGGAACGATTCTACGAACCGACTCATGGGTATGTGTACTTGGATGGCCATAAACTAACATCATTAGATCCTTCTTCCTTGCGACATCATATTGGGTTTATCAATCAAGGTAAAAGAACCAAACAGAACCCCAACACTCAGAGCATATGTCTTTTGGGAAACCAATAAACACAAGGATTTTAACTATGCTGTTTATAGAGCCTATCTTATTTGCCACGTCTATTTTGGAAAACATCCGATATGGACGACCAGATGCTACTATGGAAGAAGTACGTGAAGCTGCGAGACAAGCCAATGCTGCAAACTTTATTGAAGACTTTCCTGCTGGATACGATACTGTAGTTGGTGAACGAGGTGCCTCTTTATCTGGCGGTCAACGCCAACGTATTGCAATTGCTCGTGCCATTCTGAAAGATCCAAAGGTAAAATAAATATATTATATATATATATATATATATATATATATATATATATATATTCTGGAATGGGATTCACTCATAGACCATCATTCACCTTCTCATTTTATCATTGTCATTACTATTAGATTCTTATTTTGGATGAAGCTACTTCCGCGTTGGATAGTAAGTTTTTGTAGAAGTTGCGCCTATTCTTGTAAATCCCGCTGATCGAATGGTTTATCTCATCGTTTTTTATTATATTATTTTCTCAAATTAGCACAATCCGAAAAACTCGTACAAGAAGCTCTTGACAAATTGATGAAAGGAAGAACAGTATTAGTGATTGCTCATCGACTCTCTACTATTCGCAAAGCTGATCTTATTGTTGTAATGGGTAGAGTGAAAGGAAACATTCTCGAAAAAGGTAATTGAAGCACGAATTTGATACGTGAAGATATACTAACTATTTTTTTTATTGTTGTTGTAGGTACACATGACGAGCTAATGGCAAATCAGTCCACTTACTTCCAACTTCACAACCAGTACATGAATGACGAAAACGAATACTAGCTAGCTTCACCTTATATTTTAGAATAGTTAGATTTGTAGACATAGAAGCTTTAGATATAGTGCTTTATTGTATATTTTGTCATCGTCAATCAAATAAATTTAATACTACATATTATTCCTTTTTTTTTTTTTTTTTTTTTTTGCTGTTGTATTTTGATTTGTATCTCAGTTTATTACGAGATGTATGCATATGTGTGTGAATTGACAATTATGATAAGCAAGATGAAACATTAGTGATGAACTATGATTATCTGCTCTAACTAGAGGGGTTGGGGTTACATGGCATATAGAGTTTGAAAAATATGTGATAATGACAAATTTAGTGTAATCTATATACCGTACAGTCCTGTACAGTACGGTCGTAGGTCAGCGTTGTTTATTGAAGACGAACTAGATGGATTGGGTTAATATCATTGTATGTGTCAATGTGAGATTTGAGTTTCATTATATTTTTGTCATTATGCTGACGATATTCCTGTTGAGAGTTATCTCGGGCTTAAGAATAAATATCAAGAAAACATTGAATGTTAGATGTATATTATTCTTATCGAATTAAGAATAATGGACAAGTTTCAGGATACTCTCATTTTACACTCCCAAATTCAAAAAAAAGCATACAGGATTTGAACATTCCAACACTTGCGAACAACAACAATAAAAAAAAAAACGATCTATTGGGTGTCAGAGGGACTGTTGTTGTTATTGAAGTGTATGTTTTGATGGAATAGGATTAGACACCCACCATATTTTACACTTTAGTGGACGGCACATCAACTGAGGACTTTTGTGTATTGGGGAGAACACCGAGAAATTCAGGGTGGAAATTGATACCCACCGCCATTTTGCACTTTCGTGGAATCTTCTCAAGGCTTCAGTGATTTCATAGGAGGGCTGTTTATTATCATTGTTATGCCATACGTAATAAAAACAATGAAATGATGTCTACAGTGTATCAGTCTGGTGAAGACAATATTTCGCAAGGAAGATTACACTGGTGACATGTCCCAAGTTCGTTAGTATTGACAAGTATAATAACAACATACTTGCATTTCATATTTAGCGATCTAGGACTGCCAACCAATCGGCTGGGCTTTAAGGGGTGGGGAGTAAAAGTGAACAAGGCAGACACACTAGAAAACAAGTATTCGATAAGGCATGCACAAAAAATCAACAATAATGACATTTATCACTATCATATGAGTCATAGAATAGGCAACTAATCAAAAGGAATATTTTATTGAAGTATATTGATAGGTGCTAAACTAATGGCGACATGTTCATTGTCACAAGAGATCTATTGGAAAGATCTAATGGAGGTAATAAGTGGGAGAATAACATGGAAACTAGTTGGAGTTCAAAGAAATGGTCAACTCTAATCTAAAACAGAATAGCAAAAAGGTATCTAATATACGGCAAAAGACATAATGAAAACTGGAGTGACATTTATTTATAAAACACAACAATAACATGCAATAATCAAACAGGGTGATGGTAGGGAAAAAAAAGGATCTATTGTACACGACATGACAGAGACTTATGGGGGACATTTTTCTTTAAAGCACCTAAAGAGAGGCTTAGTTTATTCAGATATAGAAACAAGCTATAGACAAACTAACGCTAAACTATGATATTGGAGGCTCTAAAAAGCAAACTAATGGTGGTCCTGAATCCAAAATGAAAGGGTTTCCCATGCATCTTGTAATCCCTGAGACGAAACCCTTTCTAAACTAGGCCTGACACTAATCCAAGTCCACCATTACCCATAGGTGCTAAAATTATGAAGAATTAAGGAAAGAAAAAAAAGAAAAAAGAAAAAAGAAAAAAGAAAAAAAAATTGGGAGTGAATAAAAACTTCACGTGGGCGGGCTTTGAAGTACTTCTGGTGAATTTTTCATGGCTTATGACCAAGGGATGAGCGCACCAAAAAATAAACAGCGATGGGAACATAATAATGTAATAGTTCAAGCGCATCGGGGAGGGGGTTTGAGAAGAATGCACTTGCTCATTCACCATCGATCTAAACCCGTTTTTCTCAAATGCAATTCATAACACCTTACATGTAAAACTACAGTGCAGCTTTTTTTTTATTTCACTTGATAAAAAAAATAAGGATCGTAAGGAAACTCAGCTAACTAACTTTAATTTCCGCTTCCTTGTCCCTCCAACTCTCTTTTTCAGACAGACCCCTGAGCAAACCACCGTTGGGTCCCAAGGCGCTGCCCACCATAGGAGCCGTCCATCCTTTTTTTTCTCAATCGCTGCCCACCCAAACACAGAATCTTCCATCAAAACCCACACTTCAGAAACCCCCTGCCACCCAGTGGCTACATAATTAATATTATTCTCAACTTTGTTCTTCAATATACTCCACCACAATAAAATACACTGTAATAGCTGTTTTTTCACACAAACACATCCCTTATATATATATATAGACGCACTTTTTTTTTTCTATGCATATGTAATACACATTCAATGAAGCTCATAATGTAAACGTACAACAGAGATACTAAATATAATAAAAAGAACATATTTATTCAGTCGTAGATATAAACAATGACAAACTATTGCTAAACTAATGAGTGCTAATCTACTGTCGTTCCCAAATCCTTCATCCAAAATGAAAGCGTTTCCCCATGATGTTTGTTTTGCGTTTATTAAAACGCCCCTAATTCAAGTTCTAACACTAATCCTAGATCACCAATTCCCCAATGAGCCTTGCCATCATATCATTCAGACTATCATGAAGGAAAAAATAAAAAAGAAAGAAAAAGAGAAGGAAAAAAAGGGGACCAAAAAAAAAAAAATAGAAAGCAAAATGCGGAGCCTGAATCATCCAGCTTTTTTTTTTTATGTCAAAAAATCAGGGAACTGCAATTAAAAATAAAATAAGGGGCAATCGCCATAATAACCGTATAGCATAATTCGTTTTATCTTCCAGTGGAAAGGCAGTTGCAATCACTACATAATCAAACTCTAATCTCTCCGACGGATTTCAAGTAAGCTATTATTTCAGCACACAAAAAACCCATTGACGACGCGCTGAGCACGACGGTTGGGCCCCAAGGGACCGCCCACCACAAGTGCGAAATGGCGGAGGCTTTAATCCTATCCCATCGAAACCCACACTTTAACCAAAAACTGTGACACCCAGTAAATCGAAAGAATTCCAAAAGCTCCAGCGGAGCGCCAGAGCGTTTATTTCACTTAATAATTTGACGGGGTCGTATGTCATCTAACTAATAAATCAGCCTAAACCTGAATCTCGCCCCCACCTTTGGGAGCGACTTGCGGACGGGATTTGAATTTAAAAAAATGTGGGTTATTTTTTTTTTACTTTTTTCATTCTGCTTTCCCTTCACTTACTGTTTGCACAGCCAGTGACCGACAATCTTTCCCTTCACTTGGATGCGTAGAAACATGATCCCTATCAATCACTCAGCAAAGTTTTATCGGTCAAAACCAACAGCATAATATTGCCGCTTCACATACTACTACTGTTTGGGTGGCATCATCAGCGAACTTGTGTAAGCGATGTCGAATTCCCCATGAGAAGAACCCACACAGCATCTGGAACAATATTCATTAGCGGTTGGCCAACAAAACGGACAAAGACGACTGTACCATGATATATGCCTCGTACTGATTTCAGCCTCTCAAGACATACGAATACAATGTTTCATATTCGTGTCAGATCTCATTAGCAACAACTAGGTAGCGTTATATTCACCATTATTCTACCACCATCTTCACGACCCTCGTTGAACTGACAAGATCCTGTAATACAAACGGGGTCAACTTACTTTTTTTCACTTTATAGCATGACTCTGCGGGATGATCGTGATTGTCACCTGATTGGATACTTTTTCCGTGGACAAGGAATCCTCGGAAAATTACAACGTGGTAGATATTTTGACTCCTCGGGCCAATTACAGCAGTATGGATTTGGTGGATTCTTTTCAGCATATTGAACAAACGGCAATGGTGTGGTTATCTGAGGGCACAAATGACATGAATATAGGATGGGAACTGTTTACTATGATGAATGCTCGGTATGATTGGATTTCTGGACGTTATGGCTACGAAGGGATTATATAGTGAAGTTTAGCGTATTGCTCGCGTTGGTGTAAACTTAGTCTAGTTAGTATATAGCATATTAGTCTTTTTAGTTTATTTTATTTTTATACTTCTTATTGTGTCTTTTTGTGGATGAATAAAACAGAATGTTGAAGATTTGATTATGATTTATATGGGTGTTTATGGGATGGGATTTGTTGACTAATATTTATTGGATGTGGTACAAATTTAAAACCAAAGGGATGGGTGCTACCTTCGACGGACGGAGAATAGGGAAGATCGTAAATGGGTTTAGTGGGGATGGGGAATTGCGGGACGGTTTGAAAAATGAGGGGACACGAAATGTAAGCAATAAATGCTTCTCCACACCAAGTTGTCAGTGAAAAGTGGGGTGAAAATGATGTTTATTGGCTGGTCTATTTTGGTCGAGCTGCCAGAAAAAAAATTTTTTTTTCTCCACCCGATTTGATGAGAAAATGCGGGAAAAATAAGGTCATTCTTTTTGTGAACCCTGATTTTTTTCGTTTCTTTTCTTTCTTTTTTTATTTTTATATAATCCCCCTTTTCCCCTTCCTATTGTCCTTTTTTTTTTTTTTTTTCTTTTTCTTTTTCATTTTTTCTGATTTATAATGAATGACTGTGCATATGCTCCAATGGAAAAAGAATCATCAGCCTCTTCTTCGAAATACATCCCGTTATATCACCATGAACAAGTGCCATTTCAATCGTTTCAACTACGACCTTCCCAAACAACCAAATCAGCGATTCAACAAAATCATCCATCAACTGCCATTTCGACTATGAACAACACCGACAATAACAATAACACCAATTCTTGTGACCTACAAGACATTATCATTTGTTATCAATCGCAACCTGATTTATTACGACTTATTCTATCAAGCAAATTGGAGGAAGACAAACGACGAGCGGAAGAAGCCAAGCTGAAAGCCAAGGAATTGGATCTATTATTATTACAACAACAGCAAATGATGACCCCTGCATTGTCTTCGCCCTCGACTTCTTCTTCTTCAACGATTCCCACTCCGTCTGTGACATCGGGTGATAATTCGAATTTGGCATATTCGTCGTTTGCTTTCACATCGATGCATCATCAACCTTCAATGGATACCTCTTTTACTTCTATTAGTCATCCATTGGGTGCCTCTGTAACGTCTCCACCATCACTTTCAGCGTCATCACCCTCTTCACAAAAGCGACCTACGGCAAACCAATCATCATCATCATCATCATTCTCAGCATCTCCACCCTCGCCACCGTCCATGTCCTACGGTTTAAAACGAAATGATATGAACTCATTCAATATACATGATCATTCCTCGGATGAAATTGCTCAGCGGTCCTTTCAGCCACAAAACTGTCTCCCCGCATCTTCCCCATCATCCTTTTTACCTATATCAGCGGAGTAAGTATATATCTGAAACAACAAAAAAAAAAAATCCCACGAATTAGAATCTAATTTTATTTAAATTACAGATCAAATGGAATCAAACACCACCAAACAGAAGAACAACAGCAACAGCAGCAACAGCAGCAACAGCAACAACCATTTATGGATGACAATACGATACCATTAACCAATTATGACTCTTATTCATTCTCAAATAGCAGCAATAATAACAATCATCACTCTTCATCTTATCATCCATATCAACAACAAAATCATTCAAATTCTCACTCTCAACAACGACCTCGACGACGAAGGGAAATGCAGGCCATTACTAAAATTGTGGAAACGAGGGATTACCCATATATTGACGGTCATTCATGGCGAAATAATGGAAACACCGTACAAAAGAAGACTGGAAACAAAAGTGTCTATTACAAATGTGCAAATAGCATCAAGGTATGCCATTATCTTTTTTTTTTTTTCTTGGTTTACTGAATGACTGATTGGTTTGATTTGATTTTGTTTCTGAAAAATTAGGGTTGTGCGGTGAATAAAACTTTGACATGGCGTGGAAATGGAGAATATTTGATCAAGTATCGTGGTGAACATTTACCTGAATGCAGTCAAATGGAACATTCTTTGGATATTTAATTCATTACATCCATTTTATTTTTATTTTTGTACTTTATATAGTTTAGATACCCCCCCTCCTCTTTATGTAGTTACTTTTATTATTCTTATATTTATTATATTATTACTATTATTATCATATATGGTTGGATTTGCCCCCAATTGAATGTCGCTCCTTACTTAATATGCTCAAAAAAAAAAGATGAAATAAAAAAATTACTACTACCGATCGCACAGGTCGATCAACAAAATCATTCACAGCCTCGTGTCTGTTTAGTTTTATAGTATAGCACTTTGATCTATTGTTTTGCTTCCCCCCCCCTGAATCAACTTTCCTTTTTATTTAACCTCCGCCACCAGATCCCTAAACAAAATAATTTTGCTCCTTTATACTGATCTCTTATCATTGTAAATCTTTGACACAGAAGGAACATTGGTGTTTCATGATGGGCCACAAGCTATCCAACATTACGACTTCCTCCCTTTCCTATTTTGATAAATGACCTCCTAGAAGAAAGCCAATCTGTATCGCGTTATCAGCAAAATAGGCAAAGGTATGATTGCAAGGAATATGATAAAGGAACAGGATCATTCAACTCAAGTTTTACTTTATATTATTATATTGTTTCAGACGATCGATTTGCTTATCAAAGGTGGCCACTAGGAAGACACTCTCACCAAATTACATCTTCGTGATATCTGCTGTTACGGTTATAAAGGTAGGCAGGCATAAGAATCTAACATTTTCTTGACCACCATCAATACTAAATAAAACAAATACTTACTATCAATTTTGGATCATAGCAAAACAATCAAAATAGTATGAATGAATGCATGCTTCATGGATGACAAAGGACGGTGATTCAGCAGTATCGAACTACCTGTGAACGGCGCCTTTTTTTTCGACCATAAACCAGCCCGATATGACATCAATGCGTTGTGATTATGACTCAGCAGCATATTTGTCGAGAGGAAAATTCGCTAGAGCTATCGGCTGCTATCTACATCAACATCGATATCGACAAGTAGCATTTTAGAATTATATCAAATGGATCAACTTCAATATCGCCATTGGCATCAGCTGGATCAACTGACATGAACACATTATAGGCTGACCTCATCCTTACCGACTACATACATCAAAGTATCATATTCCAGGATCGGCACCATTGATGGATATACTTTGGATGAATGCGGGAAATGCGCGGTGATGAGAGTGATTGACGTGGACGCATACAATAACGAATGACGATGCAATTGATTTTTGGATATATACCGGCATAAATGATACATGGATCTCGGTTTCTACAAGGCGCATTACTACGGTGACGAAAACGCAACCTCTAGATCACAGTGGAAATACGGAAATGGGTGTTTATGATATCTTTTTGAATTAAAAGTGTTCATCAGGGAATGGCTCTCTTTTTTTGGGGGAGGGGTATCGCTTATTGGTCTTGTATCGCCGACAATTTCTTGTGCGTGGGTCAAAAATAGTGACCGGAATCTTTATTCTAACTGGTATGCATGATGGACACTTCATCAGCTGTGGAATTTGCAAGGGCGCAGGACTGGTGGTTTCTCTATTCATGGTGGTTTCCCTCGTTGGGATGACCTCCCGATATTCAACAGATACTTTTGATGTCGTCAGCAATCATAGCGAAACGCATGGACAGAACAGCAATAACACATATATCTACGTTGGCAAATGGCAATCTTTCGCTGGTATTTTTTTTTTCAGGTGTACAACAGACAGCAGCAAATCTCAATTTTTAATGGGTACCATCTCTGTACCCCAACGGTGCAACACTTATGGAATCGACAATGGCAACGGCAACGGGAACAGAAAAATGTGGATGGAATACACGATGAGGATTGGCTAACTGTTCACCACGACTGACAACTTTTTATTTTGACCAATGTTATCGCGCCTTTGTCTTTCATGCTCTCCATTCATCATCAACGACTTTTTATCATGTATCAGCAATGTCATCAATGTATGACAAACAACAAGAATACACTCCTCACATGTCCTTCCGAATGCAGTTTTTTCGCCAATTAAAACGTATACACTCAACATGATGGCTACATTCAGCAGAAAACCAGCGAAGAAGTTTATATCTCCGACGTCACTGATTATCCTAGGTTTTATGTCTACCGATGACCTTCATCAGCATATAATTCCATACAACAGCAACAACATCACAACACAAAGGCAATGGTCTCATTACCGTACTATTGAACATATGATTCCGATATTGAAAACTGGATTACAGTGGAGGGGAACTATTTGGCAACGTTCTTTGACGTCTGAAACCTGGCATCATATGGAAATCTAAGTAGTATGATATAGAGCAGTATTAGAATTTAGAATTTTAGTTTATAGTTATTATGTTGTCCGCCCATTCCTTCTCTCTTGCATATGATAGTTGATTATTAGTTTCCCTTTATATCAATATTAGATACCAATAAAAAAAATCATCGTTCTTTTTTATTAATGTTATTACAGCATTCACTTCAATTAGTTATCAGAAACAATATATTCATGTCCTAATGATTTTATAGCTGGTGGCAAGAATGTGGTCATGGTGAGGTGTGCGTTTTTTTTTTTTTTGTAATTAAAAGTGACTTTCCCTTTTTAGAATCGACAATCATCTCTCGTCTCCGACCAGTAGTCATTTAATTTCTATAGAAATCGCTTGGATCCGATCAAACCATTCACATATTTTTGTTTACATAAACGTGTCATGACATAAAACATATCTGATATCATCCGTCATCTTCATTCATGGGTCATCATTTACCAAAATATGGAAAAGAAAGAAAAAAAGGAATGACTAAAAACGAATCAGAGTAACATTATTCGATAATGATGAAAAAAAAGGGGGTACCGAATGAAAAAAAAAAAAAAAAAAAAAAAAAATTGGTGGTACTCCGCCTATAAACTCAATTACTTAAAGCTAAAGGTACTTTAACCTTATTGTTGCTCTCTCCATATAAAACCACTACCTTTTTTTTTTTTTTCCTTTGTGTTTCCTTTACATTTTCCTTTTTCTTTCTTACTTTATATTTCACTTTAAATTTATTTTTTCTCGTCAACACTACAATAGTATGAAAACATCATTTTTGTTGTATGCTGGCTTGGTGGCTACTCTCGTTTCGCCTATAACAGTTTTTGGTGCAGAATCCAAGGCATTGACTGGCAAATTTCTTCATATTACTGGTAAAGATCAACTCATCTAAATTGGAGTCATTGAGCGGACCTTTAACATCTCATCTTTTTTTTTTTCTTCATCCCTTGATTGTAATAATCATAATGGATAGATATTCACGTGGATCCAAATTACCTTGAGGGATCCAATCCCAAAAAATTGTGTCATCGAAAGAGCAAGAAAAGTCATAAGAATACAGCTGGAAAATTTGGAGCGCTCCACACAGATTGTGATAGTCCGTTGGCTTTGGTAAATTGTTTCCCCAAAATTCGGATAGCGGGCTTTGAATAGTCTAAATGTTCTGTTCCTGAATCATTCATTACTGTTTTTATTTATATTTATGTTCGATGATAGGTGGATGCTTCTTTTAAATTTATGAAGGAATCTTTGCAGGACATTGATTTCATCATTTATACAGGAGACACCGCCAGACATGATCGGGATAATAAGATGGAACGTACCGAATCCAATGTTCTTGACGATCACAAGACGGTGGTGGATTACTTTAAGAAAACATACGATGTGTCATCAATTAAACTGGTAATAGGCAAAAGAAAACTAAAAATAAATTACCCTCCCCTAATATCCCTCCCTAAAACTAATAATTTTGCTTCTCCCCACTATCCCCTTATTTTTTTTTTATACAGATCCCCACAATTGGGAATAATGATGCGGTTGAACATAACGACGTAACCACCAAGAGCAGCATATACAAGTCACTGGAATCTATTTGGAAACCATTCAATTTGAATTTGGGCGGTACTTTCCAAGACGGCGGGTATTTCATTCAAGATGATGTTGTTCCTGGGCTTCGAATCATGAACGTCAACTCAATGTTTTTTTTCAAGAAAAATGATGCTGTCAAAGGCTGTGATAAATCGGGAAGTCCAGGTGCCACTCAGATTGCATGGATGAAGAAAAGCTTGGAAGCCGCTAAAAAGGATAACGTGATGATCTATGTCATGGGTCATGTCCCTCCTAACGATGACGATGGATCAAAACTCTTCACATCCAGCTGCTTGGATCAATACTATCAATTGCTTGGTGAATACGGTGACATTATTGCTGGTCATTTCACTGGTCATACCAATAGTAAGTCGTAAAAAATAAAAATAAAGCGGAGAATGAATGTATTGATTTTAAAAAATTATTTTGCATTATTGTGTAGATGATATGCTTACAGCGGTTGTCCCAGATGGTAAATCCTTTAAACCTGTCCCTGCCATTGCTGATAAAAGCAACTTGAAGAAATTGAAGGTGAACAATGTCTCCACTATGCTATTCAATGCGCCATCCATCATCCCTGTAAACAATCCTGCTATTCGTGTTTATGAATATGAGACTGGCAAGGGCAAAGAGTAGGTTTCTCAGTTTACCTCCTACTAGATATTTATCTAATTTTCTCTCTCTTTTTCTTAGGCACCCCATTGGCACAATTCTCGATTGGAACCAATACTATGCCGATCTGGAAAAAGCCAACAAAGAAGGCAAAATCAAATATGAGCTTGAATACCAGGCATCAAAGCTCTATGGTGTCAACAAGTTTGATTCGCAAGGTATTGCCCGAGCCTTCAAGGAACTCCGAGTCAACTCAAAGGCTAGACAAGATTACAGTGAATATGTAACTGTTAGTAGATCATAGATTATTATATTATTAGAATTTTTATATATGTATTCTCAAGTGTAATAAAACTATATACATTCATGTCTTTTTTTTTTTGGATATATATTCAATGCCCGCTGTGAGCGAGCCTCAGCCACTCTTTTTTTTTTTTGTGTGTGTCAAAAAAGAAATACCGACCTTTTTTTGAATTTTCTAAATTTTTCTTTTTCTTTTCAACTCTTCTTATTTTTTTTTAAATCATGGTCAAAAGAAAATCCGAAGCTGAGGCTGCTGAATTGGTGACTTCGACCTCTGAAGAAGTGAATTTCCCCCGTGGAGGTGCTAGTGTGTTGACTCCTCTCGAACATCGTGAAATCTCCAACAAAGTAGCAAAGGATCTATTCTCAACAAAGGTAATTAATTATGAACCAGGCTTTAGATGCAAAATACTATGGAAGGTATTTATTATTTCGTTTTTTTTTTTTTTTTTTTTTTTTTTTTTGATTCCATAGAAATCTTCGACAGAAACTGAATCAGAACCTGCCACAAAGAAGCGAAAGGCCTCGAAAAAGGATGCGAAGAACTCCAAATCAACCGGTGATACTGACGATACTGACAAGCGTGTGATGATCGAAGATCTCTCATTCAAGGTAAGTAGATATAAGAAAATAAGTCCTAAGTAGTATCAACAAACAGGCATAATGTGGCCATGTATTAATTCATTTCATCTTTTTAGAAATTGACTGTTGGTAGTATTGTCCTTGGCTGTGTTACTCAAATCAACGATCTGAATATACTTGTAGCTCTTCCTAATCAACTGGTGGGTACCTTACCTATTACTGAAATCTCTGACGTTTTGACTAAGCAAGTGGAAGCTGCTGCTGCTGCTGACGAAGACGAAGACGAAGACATGGACAACAACACTGAATTACCTGATTTAAACACCTTGTTCCATATTGGCCAATGGGTACCTTGCTCTATTACCTCAGTACAAGGAAATGACAGTGGAAAGAAGCGTATCGAATTGTCATTGAAGCCTTCAATTGTCAACAGTGCTATTGCTAAAGTGGATATTGTATCTGGATTGGTAAGGATTTTTATATACCGAAAAAAAACCAAGTGCGTCGATTTGGATTATACTAAAAACTATCTATGCTTCTGTTTTCTAGGTCATCGGTGCGTCAGTGGAAAGTGTGGAAGATCATGGCTATGTTATGTCTATGGGTGTCGAAGGTATGACCGGCTTTTGTCGTCATGCTGATGCAAAGTCATTTATCGAGAAATTCAACCGTGGTGAAGAACTTGCTGTCGGTCAATATGTCGTTTGTGCCGTGAAAGATGTGGCGAAAAATAAGCGTACTGTCAACTTGTCCTTTGACCGTCAATCCATTGGATCAGCCCGTGTAAGTAGTACTCAGTGATAAACAAAACAAAACGAAAAAAAAACCATCGATGGATGATGATTTGCTGACATTTTGATTGTCCATTTTAGATTGAATCCCCTTACTCCAAAATGAATTCCATTACTTCCGGACAACGTATTTCTGGTTTGGTAGAATATGCTGGTGCTCGTGGTTTGAAGGTCAAGTTTATGGGTCTCTACGAAGGATATATTGGCATTTCTCAATTGCCTTTTACCACTGACGTGTCGGAAACCTATCGTGTTGGCTCTAGTGTGACTTTTCGTATTTTATTCTCTGATATGGTGACTGAACAAAAGCTCATTCTTGGCTCTTTACTTCCCCATGTTGTTAAACTTGATCAACCCAAGACAGCCAATGACGAAGGTATTTCCAAATATGTTGGCGAACTTTATCCTTATGGTGCCTTTTTGGAAAAGGTGACTGTGGTGCGTGTCACTCCCATCGGTGTAGTGGTTAGCATTGATGGTTTGGAAAATGTGATGGGCTTCATTCATGTAAGTGACGACGAACCATGATTATATATTGGAAGGGGAGGGGATATGAACAAATCAATTAATTTTTTTTTCTTTGCTTTTTTTTTGGCTAAAGATCTCCCAACTTTCCGATGAACGCATCGAATCATTGTCAAAGAAGACTGGAAACTTTATTGTTGGATCAACTCATCGTGCTCGAGTTTTATCTTACAGTCCTGTGGATGGTGTTTTATCGCTGACCACCAAGCCAAGCATTTTGAAGGACGCATTTCTTCAACTCTCAGATGTAGTGGTGGGTGAAGTGGTCGATTGTACTGTGGATAAATTGACGAACCAAGGGCTTGTGGTGAAACTCTCTTCTCGCATCAGTGGATTTGTGCCCTCTCATCATTTAGCCGATGTCAAGCTTTCCAGACCTGAATTGAAGTTCAAAGCTGGTGGAAAAGTTCGTGCCCGTGTTCTCATGGTGGACAACGAACGAAACAAGTTGGTGCTTACTTTGAAGAAATCACTACTCAAGACTGACCTCCCTTTGATCAAATCATCAAGCGATGCGAAACCCAAGATGGCTACTCATGGTATCATTGTCAATGTCCTCGCCAATGGCTGCATTGTGGGCTTCTACAACAACGTTACTGCCTTCTGCCCCGGTAGCGAAATGACTGAAGCAAAAGGTGTGAATCTCCAGGAAGCATTTCAAAAAGGCCAAACTGTCAAGGTGTACGTGCTCTCTGTGGAACCGGAAAAGCAAAAAATGATGGTGTCCATGATCCGTGATACTATACTTACAGATGCTGAACGGGATACCAAGAAGAACAAGAAGGGGGACAACAGCGACGGAGAAGGATATCAACCTGGATCTATTGTGGATGGTGTCAAGGTGACTGATGTGAAAAATATGCAACTCTCTCTCAAGATGCCCAATGGAAGCTCTGGTCGTGTCCATATTACCGAAGTGTTTGATAAATTTGAAGATATTCCTGCGGATCAGCGCCAACATGCTTTGGAAGTTTACAAGGACAAGTCACTCAAGGTCAAGGTCATGCAAAACCGCAGTGTCAAGAAACACACCCATCTCGCTCTTAGCCATGCACACAAAACAATGAACATCATCGAATGCACTTTGAAATTGGACGACAAAAAGGAAGACGCCACCAAGCACATCAAGTCCGGTGATGTTATTTTAGGTTTTGTTACCGATGTGAAACGTGATCATTTGTTGGTGGCTATCAATCATCATCTCAAGGGTATGGTCCGCAAGCAACACACATCAACAAGCGTCTCGGTCGCCAATCACTTGAGCAAGCATTTTGTCATCGGTCAGGCAGTGAAGGTGTCTGTGACTTCCGTGAACAACAGCAAGAAAACACTGGATTTGGTGATTGTTGATGGAGAAGCTGTGCCTCCTGTAGTAAAAGATATCAAGTCATTGAAGGTTGGACAAGTATTGAATGGTTTGGTGCGCTCTGTGGACAACAAAACTGGCTTACTCGTACAATTAACCACTGGCGTTGCAGGACGGGTGCATCTGACCGATCTTTCTGATATCTTTGTGGAAAACCCAACCAACAACTTCAAGGAAAACACTGTCGTCAAGTGCAAAGTGCTGGGAATCGATGTATCTCGAAAACGCGTCGATTTGACTTTACGTCCCTCTTGTATCAGCAACGTTCCTGTCAATACTGAAAAGAAACATCAGCGCGAAATCAAATCCTTCGATGATCTTCATGAAGGCGATGTTCTCAAGGGGTATGTGGAAAATATTTCAAACGTCGGTGTCTTTGTTGCTTACAACCGCCATATCCGTGCTCGTGTCAAGATTGCCCAATTATCGGATGACTTTGTCAAGGAATGGAAGTCTTTATACACTGTTGGTGAACTTGTGGAATCCAAGGTCCTCAATGTGGAAGCAGATTTGAAACGCGTAGAAGCCTCATTGAAGAAGAGCGTGGTTACTGGTATCCCTGCCTCAAAGAAGAAGTCAACTGAAGAAGAAATTCCTGACGTGGATGATGACGAAGACGACGAAGAAAGCGAAGATGAACCTATGGAAGGCCAAGACGATGACTCCTCCGACGAAGACGAAGACGAATCAATGAACGAAGACGAAAGCGATGACGAACAAGCGGATCAAGCTGACGATGTAGAAATGACCAATGCATCAGAAGATGATGAAGACGATTCAGACGAAGAAGATGATGACGACGAAAATGCACCTGCGTTATCAGTGGGCAGTGGATTTGATTGGTCTGGTCAAGTAGCCAATTTACAAGGCAAGGGTGCAAGCGATGACGAAGACTCTGATAGTGAAAATGACGATGAATCAGCAGACAAGAAGAAAAAGGGTGCCAACAAGAAGAAAGAAGTCGAAGACAAGACCGCCGAACTGAATGCGTCTGCTCCTCAATCCATTGGCGATTTTGAACGACTCTTGGTAGGATCGCCTGATTCTTCCTATTTGTGGATCAACTACATGGCATACCAATTACAGTTGTCTGAAATCAGCAAGGCTCGAGCTATCGGTGATCGTGCTCTAAAGACCATCAATTTCCGTGAAGAACAAGAAAAAATGAACGTCTGGGTAGCCTTGATGAATTTGGAAAATCAATTCGGTACCGATGCTACTTTGGAACAAATCTTCAAGCGGGCTCTGACTTTCTGTGATCCTAAAAAGGTTTACCTACAACTGGCTAAGGTGTATGAACGAAGTGAAAAAATGAATGTAAGTGATCAAACGAATATTCGACATTAATTATTAGGACTGGTAAATTGACTCTTTCTTGTTTTTGGATCTATATAGAAAGCAGAAGACTTGTGGAAAGAAGCAACAAAGAAATTTGGTCAATCCCCTGAAGTCTGGACGCAATTTGGCTTATTCTACTTACAGCAAGGCAATGTTGAAGGTGCTAGAGATTTACTCCAACGTAGTTTGAAATCATTACCAAAGCATGAACGTAAGTTACCAGGTTAACGGGATGATGATGAGTATACGCTGACAGTATTATATTATATTTTTATATTATAGACATTCAAACCATTGTAAAGTTTGCTCAAATGGAATTCAAGCATGGTGAGGCGGAACGTGGTCGTACAATCATGGAAGGTGTCATGAATAACTCCCCCAAACGAATGGATCTTTGGAATATCTATCTGGACATGGAAATCAAGGCTGGGGAACACGATATGGTACAACGACTCTTTGAACGGGTGACTTCAATGAAATTCTCGTCCAAGAAAATGAAATTTTTGTTCAAGAAATGGCTCCAATATGCAAAGGATCATGGCTCTGCTGATGATGCTGAACGTGTCAAGGAACGAACATTGGCTTATGTAGAAAGCATTAATGCCTAGATTATATACGCACCTCACTCCACCCTTCCCCCTTTTTTGTTTTTTCACTCTTCCCTCCGCATATTTCTTTTATTTTATTTATTTTATATTGTCTTGTTTACTTTTAGCATTTACTTTTACCATCATAACTACTCTGTTTTATTCTTTACCTCCGTCCCTCCTTACAATTAGATTAGACTTTCACTTTTTATGACATTGTGTTTTTTTTGATAAAAATTAAATAAACTCTGTGTTTGATATACATTTATTCTTATATCATTATGTGTTGAATGGCGGGTATTTTTTTTTATTGACTGTGATATGTGAAGTTTGGCAATGGCACAATTGACTGTGTGTAGGTGAAATTTTTAGTATGTAGAGTAGTCATTTATCCAGTTTAAAACATGGAAAAAATTGGGTCTCACGGGAACTGCTAAGGGTATTCATTTTACTTGACAATGAAAATTTTGAATTCGTAATATGATAGTAAAGGAGAAAAGGAACAATAATGCGTAGTTGACTTTTTATCGGAAAGTCTTAGGCATTGGGGTTGGTTGGTTTAGGCAGACTGGTCAAGCCTACTACCAAAAAAAAAAAAAAAAAAAAAAAAAAAAAAAAAAAAAAAAAAAAAAAAAAAAAAAAAAGAGTTACACATGCGAGATATAACGCCAGTCGTTCAGAGTTTTATTTCATGCGCCATAGTCATTTTCTAAAACTATTCGAGAAATCCCTCTCACCTTATATTTACAAACATAAATACATAGGCAGAGCACTAAGCACGACGGTTGATTGATGTTGCCTCATATGCAGTCCTTTTTTTTTTTTACACAGACGCACATCAGCTTTCTTTTTCAGCACGCAAAAGCACTGTACTGTACTGTACTATACTGTACAATGTGGATATTCCCATTCGACAAGTCAAAATAGACGTATAAGAGACAATATAAAGACCAAGAGACAAGGCATATTTTATTCACATGTAGATATTAGTCATGACAACTAAACTAAACTGATCCAATGTTACGACAAGATGATATGATACGTTTCTAAATGTGAGGCAATGAGGGACGAGTGTAAAGTGTGGGGGATGGGAAGTATATTTTATAATAAACATAGTGTTAGATAAGCTTGTCCAATTAATGAGGCACGCTATTCTACAACAAGTGGAAAACTATTCTATAATAAAGGACCGAACTAAAGTAGAGCAAATTGCTAAGTCTCGACTGCAAATGTATCAAGCAACGAGAAAAATCATGTTGCCAATTTTAAATGGCAATGCTGACTGTAATAATAAGATACTCACTATGCTGATGGTGATGTTGTATGGCTTGGTTGTTGTAAAAAAGAAAGAGGGAGAGGGTCCTTTTTTTTGTGGACACAAAAAAAAACGGACCATTTAAATCCCGCCCACGTGAACTTTTATTTTTATTTTTCGCTCTGTCTCTCTTTCTTTCATTCCTTTTTTCCCTTCTTTTTTTCTTTACCATTCAGCTTCAATGGGAGTATTTTGGACTTTGATTAGCATCAGGGCTAGTTTAGAAGTAGCTTCAGCTCAGGAATTACTAGATTCATGGGGAAACCTTTCATTTTGGATTCAGGATTTAGAACAGCCATTAGCTGGCTTTTTCCAGTCTTCATTAGCTTAGTTTAGTATTAGATTGTCCATAGTTTGTTTTACATCTCAACCAGCTCCCACCCCAAAAAACTCATTCAAATAGATTATATATACATATAGTAACAAAAATTATTAAAATTTATTCAAATAAAATGAGTGGATGGTTTACCTGAAAAAATTCCACAATTTCTGGAATCATTCCCCTTCAACAGTTATGAGAAAAAAAGAAGGCGGTGGCAATATTTATACTCCGCATAAGTCTTTTTTATATATCATGCCGTTTCCCTTTTTCCCATTCTTTCCCCCCCCCCTTTTTTTTTTCTTCATGAAATGATGATGATCTTGGATTAGTATTAGAATTTGAATCAGGGGCATTTTAGAAAAATGCAATACAAATATCATGGGGAAACCCTTTCATTTTGTATTCGTGATTTGGGACCGCCGTTAGATTAGCCTCACCATAGCATCTCACCATAGCATAACTGATCCACCAATAGTTTAGTTTAATGTTAGTTTGTCATAGTTTGTAGCTACAGTAGCTACATCACAATAAAATATGCTTGTCTCTTTTCATCATTAGTCTATTTGTCATACATTTACATTGCTTCTTTTATCGAATGGGTACACATGAACATAGAAAAAAACAACAACTGGGACGTGTGCGTATGTGTGAAACAGAAATGGGTTGGGTACTAAATAGACTTCGTCCACCACATTAATTGGTGGAAAAAAGATATACTGAAGTGGGTTATATAGGGTCTTAGCTTATTTTGAAGTTTATTTGAATGATATACAAATGATATATAACAATGAAGTGCCAAAACTAAACCACACCAGAAAAAAAAAATCAAAGAGACTATATACTACATCAATAGGAAGTGGAAGGGGGTGGGGAATTGTTGCCATTGGATTGAATTTAGTACCGAGGGTGGAATCGGAAGGATAAAGATTCAGGGGCATTGTTTTCGAAGTTCTCCATCTTGATTCCGTCGCGATGTATTGAGTCGTCAGGGAAATCCCATTCGTACTTTTTTACTATGTAACGGGAATAATATTGTGTCGAAAGAAGGTTATTAGACGTCGATCTTTGATTTTCTTTCTTATTCACTTACACAACATTGACAAAAATACACGTTGTTCTGCCATACTAAAACTCTTGCCTATACATACACGAGATCCAGATGAAAATGGGAGCCTATAAAAAGAAAAAGGGAGAGAGAGAGAGCGTCAATAAAGAAGACATGGCGGATCCCATCAATATCATATTTTAGTTTACCAAGCCATTTTTTCTCCATTTGCTTCATATTCACCACCAGGAGCAAATCGTTCTGGGTCAAAAATTTCAGGGTCCTTCCATACTTGAGGATTATGATGCATTGTGTTGAGATCGATCACCACGGGAGTATTTTTCGGAATCAGTATGCCATCTGCCACAAAATCCTCCTCAGACTTTCGGGGAAGCAACATTGCTGCTGGGCCAAAGCGTCGAAGATTCTATGCGTCAATAAAAGAATATAAAACAAATAAATAGGATATTCAATATTTGTGGTTATTTGTCATCTTACCTCGTGTAATATCATGTCCATGTAGCGAAATTGTTTTAGATCTTGAATATCCGGTCGCACGTCAACAGGTTCATCACCAAGTACTTCCAACACCTCTTTCCTAGCCTTTTCCTGGATATCCTTGTTCATCGCCAAATTGTAAAGACAGAAACACATGGCGCTTGCTGTTGTTTCATGACCTATGGAAGAAAAGAGTATATTGAGCCAAGGTTTTCCTTCTTTCGTCTTTTTTCATACCTGCCAAAAAGAACAACGCCAAGTTTCCCTAAAGGACACAATCAATAAAAAAAAAAAAAGTTAATGACTGGCATAAAAAACGCCCATTTCAAATTTTTTACCCGCAATTCTTCATCCGATGCTGATCCGTCACCCCGTAATTCCGCTTCCAAGATCAATGTCAAGAGATCCTTTTCGCTGTCTGGAATCAATTTGTCACTGGGAGATTGTACCTGACGTCGTTTTTCCTTGGCCACCTCCATGAGCAAATTGTTGAGCTTGGTGACGCATTGGTCGAGATGACGGCGACCAGGAGTAACATACTTCAATAAGCAATCCAATTGAGGGAAAACAGTCAAAGCTGGATTTTTGATTCCACGTCGAATCGTGTCGTAGGTAAGCGACCAGACAGAGTTGGGATTGTCCAAGGAGCCAAAATCAAAGCTAAACAAAAAGATGCCAATAGAATCCAGAGTGATACGCTCAAAGAAATCCAGTGCACGTACTTCGTACCCTTGTTTTTCTATTGCCAGGATACCTTTTTGCATAAGTTTTCCAAACATTTCCACAGGCACCGACCTTTGAAAGGCTGGATTCATCACCTATAAAAAACAATTTCATTAATAAAAAAATGAAATCTAATGCGTAATGCACGCACCCCCGCCTATCCCTTTTTTGTAGACATACCTTTCGTTGTCTTTTCCAATCATCTCCATTTGAGAAGCCAACGTTCTTTATTCCAAGAAACTTGACAAAAGGACTGCTTTCGCCAAGCGCATGGAACATATCGTAAGTCTTGGGAAATTTGTCTAATAATCATAATACAAAAAAGGACCTGTCATCAGTGTCCAACTTCATATTTTTTTTTTTTTGTCACTGAGATACTTACCTGATTTCAATAACACCGCCTGAATAGTTCTGGGCGAAGTAAGAAAGACTGTCCATTCCATAGGAAACTTGGCCTAGAATAATAAATATGTGAGTACATAAAATACTTAGAATCATTTGAACTAGAATATCCATATCACTTCTGTTTGCATAAATTTACCACAAAAGCACCATTTTTTTCTTTGATAGCTTGGCCAAGGACCGAACGTGCACGAGTGGCAGCGTCCTCTCTTTTCATAATAGAGTAAGCCAGTTCACGGTAACCAACACATGGTAGATGACGAAGAGACTTTGGCACGTAATAGAAGCCGTAGATGGACCGGAATAGCAACACAACAGCAGCACCAATGGTCACATAAGCCGCTTTTCGTTTGTAAGAAGTACCCATAGAAAAAAATCGATTCACCCAAAAGTCTTTCAAAAAAAGGAGAGAAGATTTGAAAGGGCGTTTGTTGAGTTCAATAATTGGATTCATATCTATGAGTTGACGTTGAAAAAAAAAAAAATAGAATAAAGAAAGAAAGAAGCTGAAAGTGACCCCTGAATTTTTATTTTATAATTTTTTGGACGGCTGCGGTGAAAAGCGGGGATTCAATTCAATGATAGTATTGGCATTACCTGCTGATACCATGTAAGATTTACTGTACGCTTAATTTCACATAAATAATGACCATCCAGTATGTTACCGCAGCATAACCATGTATCCTTTATGGTGTAGTAAAGGAGAGTAGTCCCTTGATACATGACACTAATATTTACAGTCGGCTAAATGTCTATCTGCGGTATCATGCATATTTGTAATCATTGCCAGAGAAAAACAAAACCTTTTTTTAATAGAAAAAGTGGGACTACCCTGGTCAGCCGTCCCTCTCCAAATTCATATTAATTGTATCTGGCTTCGCATAAATACCTCTGATTCACTAACGTAGTTTGTCGACGTATGCACTGTCCCGATCCTTATTTTTAGGAGTTCCTTATCAGTATACGATGTACAATTTTAACATTCTCACACTTCTAAACACTTGGTCCACTATGTATCCGTCAGAAGAAGAGAGGGTTATTGGAATGCAAACCTTGGGGCTCAATTAGGGGGTTCCAGTTTTTTAATGCAAAATGCAAAATAAAAAGAAAACTAGAAAT
Organism: Absidia repens; assembly: GCA_002105175.1. Taxonomy (NCBI): domain Eukaryota; kingdom Fungi; phylum Mucoromycota; class Mucoromycetes; order Mucorales; family Cunninghamellaceae; genus Absidia; species Absidia repens. The sequence goes on along the minus strand of MCGE01000041.1, from coordinate 174,419 downwards.
AAAATAACGAGCTGAATATATACATTATGTCTGGAAAGTTGCGCTGATTGCACGTACTAGGTTAATTAATATGAATGATAGAGCGTAAATGAAAACACACAACATATTAAGTGATCTAAAACTGTCAGTCAGTCACAAAACCTCATACGGATACAGGGCAAGCAGTCATGATAAACTCAGAAGCTGTTCAAGATATCATATTGGAAACTATATGTATAATATGTCTAGGATTTATTTATTTGGTAAAACAGAAATATGATCATATTTCACAGTAAGTGTTCTAAGACTGCCAACTAGTACATGGGACATTTTTTTGGGGGGAGCAGTCATCGTGGATGAATTAGAAATTAAATATCTGCTAGGGAACCCATAAAAAATCTACACTAGCAACATTGTTCACTATTAGATGAGTCAGAGGATGATTAATATATATAAAAAAAAAAGATGGATATCCTGTTGAAGCATATTGACATATACTAACGCTAAAGACGAGGGTCCATTGTAACAAGGGATCTAATGGAGGTATCATGTGGATGACTACTGGGAAATCTAAAGACTGTTCAGCACTAATCTAAATAGACAATTGTTAAAAAAAATTAATATACTTCAATGCGAAGTACAAGTCATTAGAAATGTCAAGGGGACGCACAATGATCCACACTAATCAAAAAGGTGATAATAATAACAAAAGATTCTATTGCACAAGGCATGAGAGATATTATTGGAAATATTTTCATTTAAGCATATATAAAAAAAAAGACATTTTTATTGACATGTTGATTCAATCTATGACACCCCAACACTAAATCAAGCTAATGGTGGGTTCTAAATCCTGAATCCAAAATCAAAGCGTTTCCCCATGCATCTTGTAATCCCTGAATTGAAATCTCTTCTAAACTAGTCCTGACACTAATCTATGATCAACACAGCCACAAAGCAGTCGAATGGTGAAGAAAAGAGAAGTGCAAAGAGAGAGGAAAAATAAAAATGGCTTAAAATAAAAATGACACGTGCGGGATTTGAAATATTTTCTGTGGAGTCTTGTGATGGGATAGAGTTTTTGAAATGACAATAACGAGAATAAAAAATAAACGAGATTTCGATATGGTTTTATTTTGTGCTGACCATCCCGTTATTTATAAGAAAAGCAGTGTTTATATCAATGAAGTAAAATTCATGATTATTCTCATGATGCCCCAATTAAATGCCTGTAACTAGTATTTAGGATTTATCAAGTCTAATTATTCCAATTGCCATCCTTAATCTGACTTTCATTTGCATGTTAATACTCAGATGGGTAGTTGCATTATTCCTGACACCACACATCTAAAAAAATCTGGAGGTCCGTCAACCGTCAATTTCAAATAAAATTTACTGTCTTGCTAGGTATAGCATGGCTACACAAATCAAGATAGCATTAATACCCGCAATAGAGACGCAAAAAGAGTAAAAAAAAAAAAAGTGATAAAAAATGATAGTTTCAAGACGGGGTCTTTTTTATTAAAACAAGTAAAATAGCAGCGCATTGAGTATATATTGTACAAAACGGGGATACAGTAAATAAAAACCAAGGAATCATTATAGAATAAAGATATAAATAATAAATAATAATAAAATACATGACACTAAAAACTACTAAAATAATAAAAGATAACAAACCTAGAAGGGGGGGTAAACTACAGAGATCTTGTCTATTCAGAGATAATCTCTTGTTCTTTTTCCACATCCATTCTCTTGTTGGGACTATTATAAATGGTGGTAAAAATCATTGTGGGCATTGCAACACAAGTAGCCAGGATCAATCCTTTGCGAATGTTGCCAGGTGGATCGCCATTGTCGTCACGTAAAGCATTCAGTGCCACCAAAAAGATCAAACCAAGAACTTGCGAGCACATCCATAGCGAAGAACTAGATATGGTTTCAGAGATCGGATATGTACCTAATGAAAATAGAAAATGATTAGGTTTTTTTTTTTTATATTCCTGCCTTTAAATTCACTATTATATTTTTTTCCAAGGAATCACTTACATTCAATACTGAGTTCCAACGCCACCGGTAGTAGAGAAAACATAAAGAAGCCAAGGATAGCACAAATCGCAATAATTACATCATAATTATCTTTCTTCACTATTAAAAAAAAGGAGGATGAGTAGGCGTACTAATAAAAGTATATGGCCAATACATATAGATATAATATAAAATAAACTTACCAACCATAAGAAGAGCTAGGTACAAAAAGCCAACAATAGGCACATACAAACGCAATACCCATTTATGTAATTTGGTGCGATCGATGAATATACCAGTAGCAATGGCACCAATGATCCCCGCTACAATAAAAGCGACACCTAGATAACTAGCTTCATCATAGGATATACCATAGGGTTGGACGATTTGAGGCAGCATGGATGTCACAGTAGAGGCAAGTCCGCATAAGATACCAAAGGTTACGGCGATAATCAAAAAATTGTAATTAGTGAGTAACGTCCACAAGGTTTTGAGGAGAGGTTGTCGTCTTTCGGCGTGAGTTGATGCGCTAAAAGAGGGAGGAGTTTTAGGTTGGCGAGGAATAAATATGGTTGGAATTCCGAGCCCAGTGGTAATACAGGCAATAATCAGGAACTACCATTAGATAGATGGTACAAATGAGTAAAATGGTCAAACGGTAAATCACATATTTTACAAAACTATTGGTTCTTTTTTATGTGTATGTGTTACTTACATTGAATGGTATACTAAATTCGTCAGGAACCATGATTGGAACGATCAAATCACCAATAGCCATGCCAACAGTGTTAGCTACGATACAAGTGACAAAGACAACTATTTTAGTTCCTATAATACAGAGAAGATAGTTGTCAATTCCTTACCTAATCCACCAGCCATACTAGCTGTACTTCGCTCTTTTGGACTGAACCAGAGACTTGAATACTAAAGAAAAAGAAAAAGAAAGAGATGCGGGCTTAGTCCTGGTTCCTCACGTTTGCGTTACTTTTGAGTCTTACAGGAGTAGAAGCGTTAAGAATAAAAGGTTGACCAAAACCACAAATTAACTATAGGGTGTCAAACAGAAATTCAAAAGCATTAGTATCATTGTGTTGGTCAGTTTGCCAACAATTACCTGTCCTAATAAAGCGAGAGCAATACGGCCAGTAGGATCTTTGACAAAGGTCGAAAAGTAACGAAGCCAGGCACCAAGAACTTGAAGGCCGCAACCAATAAGAAGCTGCGATCAGGCGCATAATAATAACAGTAATAATAAAAAGGAGGGTCAGCGTACTAAAGAAACAATAACCTCAAAAATATGACATAACAGTGGACTTACACCAGTCTTAATGCTAAAGCGATAGAAGACATAGCTTGACAAGGGTCCAGCGACAATGTAAATCAGTAAAAACAAGTTGGAGAACCAGTTCACGGTGGTAAGTCCCACATCGTTGAAGAAGGCATTTGCATAGTCAGGTACAGGAGCCACGCATAGCCAATTAATAGAAGATATGATATTCAGGATACAAATAAGAGTCAGACCATAAAACCGAATCGGGTAAGTTTGATAAGTTGAGTCCCCTGAATGTTGTTGATCCACTGATGAGGCTGCATAGACATCGCCATGTGCTGACTTTTCATCGTCGTTGCTCATGTCCACTAAACAATAAGAATAATAGGAAAGGGGTATATTGAGAAAAACGAAGAAAAGAATAGCTTAAATTGTGTGAGAAAAGCTTCTTAAAAACAAAAAAAAAAGTCGCCGTTTCAATAAAAGAAACTCCTAAGGTTTTTTTTCCCCTTTCAAGGTCAAACAGCGTATAACAAAAGAGTGATTTTGTGCACTCCTTTGTCGAACCACGAGAAGATGAAAATAGCCATGGTTGTTACAGTATATTAAATAACATGAATACACCATTCTACAATTTCGATGTTGTTAAATTCTATTTTCATAAAATCTGGGATTTTTTTTTTCTATACCGAGATTTCCATGACATATTGCGGGGATATTTTTTTATGCTTCAAAATTATTGGTATGACGAGAAAACCCTTGTTTGGGGAGCGTCATATGAAATCACCATCAATTGACCATTGCTTTAAACAGACAATGACCCAACGACTTACTCAATCCTTAATTTACCATTATAGTTTTTTTCATTTCAATTGTATAAATAAAATAGAGTGTTGTGTCACCATCCACCAGGTCCAAAGATATATGATGAATCTTCAACCTCACCTTATGAATAATGTCACATGTATATATATTCTGACGTCTGATCATTTTGAGACTGCATTTATCGAGAGTAAAATGCTCACTGGTAAGTTACAGCGCCTTTTTAATTGTTTCTTAGTAGGTAAAGATTTTTTAGTGGCAGCCGTCCCGTTATCCAACTAGTAATGTTTTTGTATGTCGCGGAAAATTGTGGTATGGAGTTCCATTTATTGGTGCCAGGTCTTGAATTTATACATGTTGTTTGTATACTATTGCACTACTATAGCATACTCTAATTTAGAAATGTTATAAAAGCTTTTTTCTGCAATGATTTCAAAAGGTGTTTCCTTTTGCCCTTGTATGCACTCTAATCTTTGTCCCTCATGAAACTAGAGGCGAAAAAAAAAAATTGAGCCACCTGGTGGGGATTGAATAAAGTACTTTTTTGGATCCATGTTTGCACTCGTTGGGAAATATAAATATTTGACGGCGCTTAAATGACGCCAAAAAAAAAAAAAAAAAAAAAAAAAAAAAAAAGGGGGGGGCGGGGAACTTTCTGACAACTCGCCTGTTTTATTTGATATTAGGCCTCTTCCAGGTGCCATACCAAGAATTTGATGAACAAAATTGTTGATGGTGACATTCGGTTACACTCGGTAACAGTTTGCCACTGTAATACAGTCTGGAATCGGGATATCAATGCCTCCAATAACATCCACCATCTTGCTTGCTGCCTTGTTGAGAGTGTGGAACGACCACCAATTTTCTGCCGACCAACGGAAACTACAACAACGAGAACTACAACAATAATAGACAACACGACTGAAACAGCATCGACAATAGCAACAAATACACTAACGTTTAGACAAAACTAATTAATGATAAAAGAAAAGGTAAGACGTTAACAAAAGTGGTGCGTGACTTGTTTTTTACCTGTTTACTAACATTTTTATCCCTCTGCGCCGATCATTGCCCTATTTCTTTTCTCTATATTTTTTTTTTTGAGAAAGATATGAGTAGCACACCTCAAGAACTAGAAGCTTCTGTTGTGGCAGCTCAATTTGAAGAAGCTTGCTCTGACTTTCAGGTATAATGAATAAATAAAGAAACTACGAAAACGATTGTTATACTGATTTCTAATATGATTCTATAGATTCCTGCCACTCGTGCTGCTGCAGAACATATCCTGACTGAATTTAGACAATTACCAAAAGTACTACCGATATGCCGATACATCCTGGGTAATATCTATTACTTTGCTATCACTTCTCATGACTCACTTTTTAGTATTTATCCCTCTATCTAGAGCAAGCATCAAGTCCTATGGTTCAATTCCAAGTGGCACTGGCTATTGGCGAAGTTGCGGTTCGGGATTATCCTCTTTACCCTTTAGAAGAACTGGTCCAATTGAAGAACTATATGATCGAATATTGTTTGCATCACCCAAAGTAAGATTTTAGCTCTTGAATCAACTAAGAAATCTACTTACTATATATTATGTCACGTAGGCTTCCGAAATACGTTCGTGATCAACTCCTCTCAGCTGTGTCACTTATTACGAAACGAAGTTTATTTGACGTATCGGATCAAGATAAGCAAGCTATTATCTTACATATCAAGCAACTACTATCTTTTGATACCGAACATGCTGTAAGTTATTTACATAAAGAAGATATTAACGTATATGGATCGTATTACTAACGGCACTCTGTCAAAAAAAACATCAGCAAGTATTAGGTGTAGCTCTTGGAAATGCTTTGACCGATCAGTTCTCCAGCACAAAATCATCAACAGTCGGTCTCAACTGGGAGTTCCATCACAAGACGAAAACATTCTTTGAACTGCATATGCTTTATCCTCTTTTTCAAGAGCTCGCCACCAAGCTACATGCCGTTGTTTCAGCTTCATCAATCAATTTGACTCCTTTACCGACACCAGCTCCTCCTTTATTAACCGAATTATTGGTGCTTTCCGAAAAGATCCTAAATTGGGAATTTGAATCCACCAACACGAAACCGAAATTACCTGGTACCTTTGCTAGATCCACTGACAACGATGACAATGACTTTGAGAAAGAAAATGGCCCCACCTCTGTGCAAGCGACCTCTTCGAACTTCCCTAAAGAATGGTTACCTGTACTTGGCAATAACGAATTTATTTGGCTTTATTTCATGGTAAAACCATAAAAAAAATTGAGGGCGTGAATGAAGGAAGCAATTTGACCAACGATATTAAATGAATTGTGTTGTATAGGCTGATGAGTTGGTGCAAACGGATGATGCATTAAGTTATCGCTGCTTACAATGTTTGATCAAACTTGCTGGACTCAAGGAAGACTTTTTCAATCAGGATGGTAATGCTATCAAGCAATATGCCACCACAATGATGCATGGAATTATGAAAATGATGACAAGGTAAAATATTTACATAGGAGGAAACTAAAAAAGGGGGGGGCGCGGAGGAAACTTTGTATTAATGAAAATGTATTGAATTAGAATAAGCAACAATGGCGTCGAACCTGAAGCATTGACTGAACAAGGACCGCAAATGCTTGGCACTATTCAAATGGCGCATAGATTATTGGAAAACATTCCTGCTGGTGTCTTGTGTGCTATATCTGAATTTTTCCAATTCTTGAATCAAATCCAACAATTGACGATATGCTGCTTGCATGGAACTGTCAGCGATATTGATGAAGGATGGATCAGTGAAGCTTGTGATGAATGTTTGCAAACCTGGGTCACTCTTGGTAAGATACAAAACAACACAAGTAAATATCACATAGTATCTCACACTTTTTTTATTATTCTTTACTATTATTAGCCAATATCGTCCAGCCCATCGATCCTCGGGACACTTCATTTAGACAGGGATTATCGGAATCAGAACTCCATCACTTAGCTGAGTACTTACGATCAGTCACTTACCAAGTTGTAGAAAAATATATGGAAATGCAATTGGAACGAGCGAAACTGGTGGTGAATGATGTGGAGGAAGAAGACGAAATTGAAAGTGGCATCAAGGATTGGGATACTTACGGTGATCAATTGACTTGTATGGGTACTCTTGGAAGATTGAATCCTCATCAATGCCTGGCGCATTTACAACGTTTACTCAACGATCGGATTCATCGCTTCCAACTATGTTTTACAGATGAAATTGCGGCAAACACAGGTAAATGAATATGAAAACAAAAGAGGTGCGTGCTATTTTGTATATTCATTTTTTTGAGGGAGGGTTCCTTTTTAGAATTATTATTACTTCATGAGCAACTTCATTGGATTATTTTGATGACCGCTTTCATCTTGGCTGATACTGGTGATGGTGAACAACCTATGGTTCCTGATTCTATCATGCAACTTTCTGGATCTCAGGTATGGAAATGAAACGAGTGTGATGAAGAGTATATGGCTTACAATGGGTTTAATTTTGTTGTATATTGCTTGTAATCACTAGGCCCCTGATCAAGATCAAGTGGTTCAAATTTCGAACCAAGTGCTGGAACTGTTACGATTCTACTCGAGCTTTGGCCCCAATACTGTCGAGGTAAAAAAAAAAAAAAAAAAAAAAAAAAAAAAAAAAAAATCATGAAAGAGCGGCATTGTTGCCATTCATCCATTACTCACTACTGCCTAACTTCTCCTTTCGTTATCCATTGACAGGCTTCTAATTGCAGTCCACGAGTGGCGGAAACATTGATTTGGTTTATGGAACGCTGGAGCAAAACTTTCCTTTTGGTGAATGAAAACGATTATGGATTTATGAGTCCCAATATTGCCAAAGCGTTTGGTCAACCTGGACCTTCAGATGGACAGGGTGTGCGTATACTTGAATTCTTTATCGAACAAATGAAAAGTAACTTTATGTTGTGGAATGCTGATCCTGATGTCTTGTCTCAACTTGTCCGGTGGCTCAATGTTTGCGGTACCTCCTTAAATTTGAAGGCGACCCTAGTGCAATCAAGTAAGAAAAATGGGAGGGAGGAAGGTCCTCATTAGAAACATGTATTTAATCAACTAACTCTCTATATTCTATCTTTTTGTTCTCTCACTCGCTCTTGCATTGTAGGCGCATTTCCTGAACTTATCAAATTTATTACATCTAATCTCGAACAATTACCTGAAGCCATACACAAGTAAGCGCATACGCAAATTTTGATATGATGATATACTAACTTGATCTGTGTTAAAATTTAGCTACTTAGTGCAGACCATCGGTACGATTTCCAGTGGGGTTAATGATGCCGCAACAAGAAACAGTTACTTAGATTTGATATTTAGAATGATGGAGGTAAGCCTATTGTTCCAATTGCAGAGGACCGAATGTGACGCATCTCATCAGGCTATACTTTGTGGATTAGGAACGTCTTGGATCTATCCTTCACCGACCCGATTTTACTCGACATTTCCAAAATGCCATTGTTGTGAACCAAGTACAGAATGCTCTTGATGTAAGTATCACTGATGGTAGTAGTGTACTTTTCTGACCTGCCTTTATTCTTTTGTAGATGTTTGATGGTTTGGCTCTATCGTGTCAATTCAACAATACAGTGACGATTTTTGGATTTTTGTCTCGATTTTTTCAAAGCTTCCACCAGCTGATGGAGATTTACAAAGATGTCCCCGAAGTACAATTATCAATATTACAATTACTTGCTGACATGACTGGTCGGTTGGATATGGCAGTACTGGAAAAGGATCAAAAACAAGGGCTCTATCAATTCATCATGGAAATCATTCGACTTTACGGTGCATTCAACCACGGCAAACGGCGACTCCACACACAAGAAGAAGAAGCCGATCGCCCGTATGAAGATATCTGCACAGTGCTTGTTTTACTGATCAATGTGATGGCCTCGGAATTCGAAGCAAATGGCGGTGGATTCAATAATCAAGCAAATATTCCCACAGCTGCTGATAATGGACTTGTTCCTGGTGTGGCTGATGTAGTGCTCTTTGGCGTCAACACTATCATTCCCATGATTGACATGGAAATGTTGAAGGTAACAAGAAAAGAAAAAAGTGAAATACACAAATGGTTCATTTGATACTAAAGAACCTATTTGCGCTCTCTCCTCCCTCCGCTCTATAGATTCCCAACCTTTGTCAATATTATGTCAAACTGGTGTCCCACTTGATCGAACAATTTCCTGACAAACTGACTGGCCTTCCTGCACCTCTCTTTGATAACTTGATCGCAAGCCTTGAATTCGGTATTGGTCATGCGATTGCTGATATCAACATTCTCACTCTTCAAGCAGTTGCACCTTTTGGCCTCTGGGCTACGCAACAGAAGTATAATAAAGGTAAATTATTCATTTATATCAGACAGCGCAACCCCTATTCTCAGCACTGATGTTTTGTTTATTTTTATTTATTTTATTTTTTAAACAGGTATCAGTGACTCGGTCAAGAGAGCATTGTCCAAGCTATTAGGTGAATTGCTGAATGTGTTATTATTTTTACATCTGGACGCCTCAGTGGTGAATGCGGCCTCGGACGCTTTATTGGCTTTAATTTGTGCAGATCATGATATGTATGGTGGCCTAGTCAATCAAATCATTACTCAACAACCCGCTGAATTGCAACCTCGATTGCTCAACGCATTTAATGAATTGGATCAAGCGACGCCTAAGCATTTATCTGCATCTCCTTCCAAAGAAATGACACAAATATTCAAGGATAGCTTACTGGTGTTTTTGATGGATGTGCGTGCCGTCTTACGGGTCAAATAAACGAACTTGGTAGAAGTTATCATTTATAGTATAGTGTCTTGTCAGTTTTTAGAATTTAGTTACATAGCCTTTGATGTTCTTTTTTTTTTTTGTTTGGTTTTTTATATCTTATGGGTATAGGTGGTGCTGATGTTGGGTTTTTGTATGTCTTCATATGATAATAAAAATAAAAATTCAAAAAAAAAAGAAAAGGAAATGCTTTTGACTAAGAAAAAAGCGAACCACGTGTGTGTTAAATGGGAGGAGTATCACCAAATATAGATATCATGGGTTGACTGACTAATTTTTATTTTTGGTTGTATGATGGAACATAAAGATGACTATGATACGAAGAAAAGAAAAAGACATAACAAAAAAGCTATATGATAAAAAGACTGAGACAAAATCATGGTCATAAAAGTCGAGTGATTTGATATTTTATTTAAGGAAAGACTATAAAAGGGGTTTCGGCTGAGGGTGTGAGAAGGAAGAGAGAGGGTTAAGTAAAGCGTGTGTGCAAATTTATGGGTAAAATATAGATCAGCTTGAAATAAAAACAATCATATAAGTGTATATGTAACTAAAACTAACATAGTAAATAAAAAGAATGGACCAATGAAGGGCAAGGGGAAGGGGCCAGTGCGGTGGAATTGGTGGGGTAAAAGTCATAGTTTTGTGGAGAGCAGGTACAGGTGTGTCAGATTTTTGATTGGCATGGATCCAGAGGATGATGTAGGGCATTTCTTTTGGCAATAATGCAAAGATGGAATATATATATTTTGTGTGGAAGGAGCGGCAAGTGGGTCTTCTGGTATGGGTTTAGACGTACGGGAAATGGTGATAAAAGGAAGTTGATGTACCCGTCTATGGATGGAATGGAGAACTGGCCAGGTTGGTATTTTTGTCTTCAAAGTTTCTTTGCTATGGCACTGAGTTGAGCAGAACCCAATGTATTCAGATGTCTATGAAGAAAAAGTAAAAATAAAAAGATGAGTATTGATGATCAGCTTCATTTACACACCCTGCAACTTGATTACAAAAAAGAAGAAAAAGCGAACAAGTATATTACAAGTAATAGACATGTACTTTTATTTTACCTCTTCAAGTGGATTTTCACAATAAAGACAAATATTGGTATCCATCAAAAATCAGGTTAGCACTTGTGTGAGTAGAAGAAAAAAAAAACGAGGAAAAAATCTTTAAGGTGAGAGCGCCGAAGGAGTGAAAAAAAGCTTCATGCAGCGCCCTTTATTTAAAGTCAGACAAAGAGGGGTTTTTTGACTGTACCTACCCACACTTTATCTTCCTTTATGACTGTTCCTGTCAAATTCCCAAGGAGTAATTTTATTTAACATCCATATCATCATGATCTATTATATTGCTTATAATCAGATAGCTGTTAGGATATATCCATTATCCGGCGCATTAACTCTTATACGGTTATGACGAAATAATAAGAAATGATACCTGGATTTCACTATAACGAGTTGATGGAAGTTCGAGAATCCTTCCATATACATATGAACAATTTAATATAAATCCAAAAAAAACACAAATTAGTACCATAATCAATAAAAACCCCCATATCGAAGCATCCGTCATTATAGTATCTGAAAACAGCAGCAACAACAACAATAACAGTAACAGTGGGAACAACAACAACATCGACAACGTGGTATGGAAAAAAAAAATTACTTTCATTATTCTTTGTAGTATCAATGATAAAGAATCATCACAAATTTTAAAGAGAGTATAGTTTAATAAACAATGAATGGGAAAAATAACAACACAGTGTTTTGGTCCAAGGTGTGATAAGAGGATCTGCCAAACGCCTTCCTATAATGAATTTACAAAGTCCGTTTTTTTTTTTTTTTTGGCCTGGTTGATATAAAAAAAGGTTCATGCTCTAATTTTTTTTTTCATTTTTATTTATTTTTATTTTATCAGTCCAATATATAATATATGGCATCTACCAAAGAATACCAATATATGGGACCATCCTTTACACAAACTCATGGTCACAAAGCCCTCTCTGGTAAAAATACTGTGGATCTGTCACCAATGGATTTGGATTTCTCCTCAGCTATGAACCTTAACAACAGTATGGACACTGCTCAAACAGGAAGGCATCGCTACCACCATCCCCGAAACCAACAACAACAACAGCAAAACCCACCAGCTCCCTCTCATGCCTCAAGACACTCATCTTTCCAACTACCTTCCTTTGCAAGCTTGATCTCCGGAGGACCCTGTCACTCCGTCCCCTTCAGGGAACATATGACATCCCCAACGACAACACCAGCTCCCTCAAACGCGACTCCTTCTTCAATGCGTCTTCCAAGACTTGATGATCACTCCATGCAATTACCTCTGGTACCCCCTTATGCTTCGCTGTCAAAGTCGTCCCCAGACTATCCAGTGCAACAACCAGTGTTTGGAGCTCTGCCTTCAACAGCCGCTGCCACTCAAGCAAGACCAAATGACACCTCTGCCTTTGATTCAGTGACCTCCAATTGCAACCAGGAATGTTATTCTTCTGTCACTCCACACTCTCCAAATATTGAATTTATTCCCACCACCACACCGATGGCAGACATTTCCCCCAAACCAGCTTCTGCCAAGAAAGGACGACGAACAAGGAAACCGAAGTTTATCTCACGTGTATTGAATGCAAATATGCAATGGTCCTCAAACAACAACAGCAAAAACAATGACGGCGTGACTTTTCGGCCTTATCAATATGAACCTCGACGACCTTCTCAACAGCAACAGCAAGAACAACAACAGCATCAGCAAGAACAACAACAGCATCAACAGCAAATATTAGGTGTCGGTCGACAGCGCATTTCTTCCATTGGTACTAGTTCGTCGTCGTTGGCATCTTCGGGTCCTATGTCCTCTTCAACCACAATTGTTGATCCTTCTCCTTCTTCTTCTACCACTCCATCAATCATTTCCAATTCTTCGGCAACAATGGTCAAACCAAGATGGCAAGAAACGGAACGCATGGATTTGCTCAAGGCTATAGTCAAGGAAAAACAGCTGGACGACATGACTTCTTTCTCCTGGGACAAGATCTCCTTGGCGGTAGGGCGTGCAAAAAAGGCTTGCAAGGATCAGTATCGTCGTGAAATTTTACCTGCCCTTATGGAAAAATTGAAATAGGGGTTAGTAGTAGTAGTAGTAGTAGTAGTAGTAGTAGTAGTAGTAGTATTAGTAGTAGTAGTAGTATAGAACAATAATCAGTCTTTATCATATGAAAGTACCCTATGTCCCCTTCCTTTCAATTCCCCATCTCTATTTCGCTTGCTTCATTCTATATTTCATATGTTGACATTATCCCCTCCCTCCCCTTCTATATTTTTTTTATATACCATCCATTTATGATACATTTGACACAAATAAAAACCATTTTATATTCAAATCAAAAACGAAAGTACCTAATGAAATGATCTGTCATATTACCCTTCTTCTAAAAAAAATGTATATACCATCCACTCATTTGATACATTTGATGCCTATAGCAATCGTTTTGCATCCCCCAGAAATAGATAACAATAAAAATAGAAAACATACTGAGATATCATCACGGAATTCATAATGCAAACAAATACAGGTTAAATTCAATGGATGATACTTTTCAGTGATAGCATTGACCGCATCCCTTTCTCGTTCGATAAAACCATCCATTCATAATATGCTTGGCACAAAAGTATTTTTTTATTAAAAAAAGAAAATAAAAAAAAACGAATATAAACTATAAACTACAACTATCTACAATATTTGTCTGCGGTGAAGGAAGCTAATCAAATCGTATTTGGTGGCCAGTCCAAGGCACCTAAATATACATAAATAAACCCATTAGTATATTGCATATTTCCATGATATTTTGTTACATACCATTTTCGATTCACATCGGTCACCACTGCAAAAGAATTCTTTTCAAAGAATTTGGCTTTATTATTTTAGCCAACATAAAAAACAAAGAACAGTCAGAATATAATATGATACATTTTTTTTCAAAAAAAAAAAAAAGTTTTGATTTTCAAATCTTACCAAGGTCTGTCAAGCTAGTGTCTGGTGTGATCAGCTGATAAGCCATTCCTGAAGATTTCGCATGCTTGAAGGAGAACATACATGTTTCAATTTGGTCGTTCGCCTTGCTTGAGCCATCATCCAAACGTGCCTGCAAAGAAGCCAATGACACATAACCAATCAATTTCTTGTTTTCCGAATGAACTACAGGCAATTGGGAATATTCACGTTCCATCATCAAATCAATGGCCCTTGCTACTGTTGTGGTCGGTGTAATTGTCATAGCTGCTGGTAACTGAAGATCTTCTACGCTGGCCTATACATTAAATAAATAAATGGGGGGTTAGTTTCATTTATTTATAGTCTCCTGTCATCGCAAAACTTACTGCACGATACCGATCATTAGAAATGTATTCCAAATCCTTGGTCATCAATTCGTCCGCCAAATCGTTTTCAAATATCCATTCATCGTTAAGTAAGGTGGATGTATAGTTTTTTGCGCTGTCATTGAGGATAGCCACAGAACGATAATCCTGGGTCGAGTGGTTTTCAGGGGTGTGATGATTTGCATACCTAATAGCCGCTGAAATTGCCGCACCGGAAGATGGGCCGCACAGAATACCTTGATCACGGATAAGTCGTCTTGCAGTTGAGTAGGCTTCCTTGTCTGATATTTTCACCCAGTCGTCCACCACCGATTTGTCCAAGGAAGAAGGTATCACATTGTTGCCTAAATCTTCCACTCGCCAGTCCTATTCATCCAGATAGTCAAATCAATAAAGAGTGCCCATGTTTCAGAAATTTCATCCATAACTTACTGATCGAGTATTCGTAAGCGTAGCATTACTCAAGACAGATTCCACTGGCTCCACGCCAATGACCTACCAAAAAGAGAGAAATCAGTAAACGAAAGCGATGAGCACCTAAGCGCGAAAGGAGGGAGGGAGAGCGGAGAATTAGGCATACCTTCAAGTTGGGCATTTTCGCTTTAAGATAATGAGCCAGTCCAGTAATAGTTGCTCCCGATTCCACACCCGCAAACAGATAGTCAAAAGATCCTTCCGTTTGTTGAATCAATTCTTCGGCAAGTCCATTAAAAGCTCCATTCATCAACGTAGTTTCATCCATCACTGCCACTGAAGAAGAGACCGAGAGCTGTTCTGCCAAACGAGCAGCAACCGACGAGGCGCTTTCAGGAGCTTCAGGGCGAGCTTCGTTGGGTGATCGAATGATTTCCACTCCGAGCGCTTTGAGCAATGCAACACGGTCCTGAGAGGTTCGTTCTGGCACGATACAGATGACGCGATGGTATCGATGACGTGCAGCCAAAGTCGCCAAAGAGATACCCAGGTTACCACTAGTAGGAATAATCAGTATCTTGGATCGGGTGTTCAAAGACTGGGTGGATGCATCAACATGAGAGCGACGTTCGTATTCTAGAGACAGGAAAAAAGTATGACACTCCATATTGTTAGATAAGACAATGAGGTAATAAACCAACGCAGCACAGCGCCCTCCTCTGAATTTACCGTTTTACCTTGTAGAAGATGCTTTGCAACTCTATCTTTTATACTGCCCGTTGGATTGGTGTATTCCAGTTTTGCAAGGATTTCAACTGAAATGGTCCATAAAAAAAAAGTGAGGAATAAGAGTAAGATAAATGTCATGCATATTACAAAGGGTAAGAAAAAATATTTTTTTTACCATTGCTATGTGTGCCAACACGAAGCATGGGTGTCAATCCGACGCCAGCGAAGAGATCATCGGTGATAGGAGGAGGTGGTAAATCGGGCATGGTGAAAAATAATATCGAGATGAATAAAAACTAAAAAGTGAGTCAGAAAAACAAGATTTTATGCTTTGACGGAATATTAAAAGCATCTCTAAAAAATTTGCCCCCGATTCAAACATTCACACGGCTAAACTAGATGCCCATCATTCCCTCAATTTTGATCGTACATTCGCCATTCTCCCAAAGTCCAATTTTGTCTCTCCCTCTCCACCCCACCCCGCCCCCTTTGGCAACCCTGCCTAGCAAAAGGAATGCGTTCCCGCACAGATACCCATCCCGGTCAACACAGGCATACATTCACATACAAAATAGGACATATACATTCAAATGATTCCTTTTATTTCAAATAAAACAAGTTCAATAAAGGGAAAAGAAAAGAGATATCATTTAAAACAAAAAACCATTTGTATAGTGAGAGGCACACCTTGAAAGAAGCAGGTAAGACTTGAATAAACCAGCTTAGATGTTCAACTTGGTGTGACGCCAGTTTCGGCGCTTAGCGTTCCAGCTATATCACACATAAAAAAAGGGGCGAGAAGTTGACAGTCAATATACTGGCCTATATCGAAGGGTACTTTCCTGTTACGAGCAGTTTTCAGACTTACCGGATCTTGGTGTCAGACTTGAGACGGAACCAGTGAGGCAAAGGACGGTTTTGCTTTTGAGCCTTGCCAAGCTTGACCTTGGTGATGAATGACTTGTTAGAAGGCTAGATAAAAAATAAAAAATAAAACGGTCAGCTCTATGAACATATTTTTCGATGGTGCGTGTCAGTGCGAATATCATCAATGAATATATATTTTTTTTTCTAAAAAAAAAAAAAAAAAAAAAAAAAAGGATAGCTATCAGCAATATAGGTGGTGGTAGATACGTTGAGACTCGATTGCAATATGTTGTGGAAAGTGCTAGTGGAATAATGATAATTCTGTTGTCTGAATGTTGGTAAAGTGCTGTATTCCCTATGTGCATTCATCCATCCATCCATCCGTTCATCTATATATCTATCTGCCTAATGATTTATGTTTGATGATGCTGCTTTTATATTCATTGATGATCACTGTCGCCTTGGGTAATCCGATTGTATGTTTCATAATGTTGTACCTACCATGCTGATCAAGTGTAATAAAAAGAGAGGGAGGGATGTCAGTGGGCAAATCGAGCCCCAGATATCTATATTCTTCCAAATCCCTGTGTTTAATCGCCGACTTAAGTATGTTTTCGGCTCGGGTCAATGCAAACCCAAAAAAAAAAAAAAAAAAAGCTATATATCCCCTAGAAATATCAACCCATTCCCCACATTCAATATCATCATCAAATCAAAAAAAAAATCACATAGCATAATATTTATTTATTTGTAATAGCGATAATAGAATTAAGCATAAAGCAAAAAAAAAAAAAAAAAAAAAAAAAAAACTAGATAATAAAACTAAGAGAGGACGGGGATTTGGGGAGGGGGAATCATAAGGAATAAACTAATAAAACTCAGTGTTTGTTGCGTTGTTGACCAAGCCAAGAGCTAGGGTATACCCTGGAGCCCACAAAATCCTTTCTTGTATGACGAGCAATATCGTACCATGCAGACATCATAAGCTGTTGTTCACGCCTAGACTGTAACCGAGCTTCATGGATTTGTTTCTAGGTGAGGGAAAGGGGGAAGGGTTAAAAAAAGGAGGAGGTTAGTCCAGGGCATATAACTAAACCGCTATTTGCAATCATCGTATTACCTTGATTCTGTCATTTTCTCCATCACGTGCGAGTAATTCTGACTTGAGCGTTGAGACAGCTTCATTATAATGTCCACCAGTGTCATTTTGCCTTGATTCCTTCAACAACTTATCTTGTTGGAAAGCAAACTATCAATACACAATAAAGATCAAAAAAATATTAATTGCAAATGAGACTTATTATTGTTCATTTTGCGCTTACCTCTTCCGATTTCTTTAGTTTGGTTTGCACTTCCCTGATCGCTTCCTTTTGGGCGAGGACTTGTTGTTGAAGATGAGCATTTTGTTGTTTCAATGGTTCATCATCCTTTCCTTCAAAAACTGCCAAGGATGCCTTCAGTTCACTATATATACAACAAATATTAAATATTTTCTGAATATAATCGGGGGTGTATTATTTTTTTCCTGCTTTACCTGTAAAATTGTTCATTTTCCTTCAGAGAGTCTTTTTGGTCACCGTATTGATTTTGCAGCATATCCCTCTCCAGCAAAAGCTTGTTGATATCTTGAAGTTGTTTCTTGGTTTCTTCTTCCAGTTCTATGGCCTTTTCCTGCAAGCGCTTATATCGGGTCTGGTAATCCAGGTTATTCACGGTATCGTCATGATCAGTCAAGTGTGTCGAATCAGCCATCTTTTGTTCCAATCTGCCCATATCTTCGCGGAGCTGTTTACTTTCTTTTTCCAAATCGATGATGCGTAATCGGAGAGACATGGTGTGCTGAGAATCCTTCAAGATTGAGTCAGGAATACCTTCACGTACACGAGCCATATCACTTTGCAGAATATCACGTTCATGGGACACCTCGATGTAGTTCTTTTCGAATTGAGTTTTGAGTCGGTTGGTATCGTCCAATAAATGCTGTAAAACCAACGCCTTATGACTTATCTCCGCTGCACCACCTTCTTGTAAAGTTCGTACTTGCCGTTCCAATCGTCGTTTTGATAGTTTGAGTTCGGTGACATTCGATTCCTTCAGCGAGTCTTCCAATGAATTGTCTAGGTGTATATCGTCATCATCATCCAAATCCATATCGTTGACAGTATCCCCGCGTTCAAGGCTTTCACTGAGCGGTTGTCCCACTATATACATATCAGGACAACCATCAAAAAATCGGTTAGTAAATAATATTTTCATGCATAGCGTCTTCTTTTTGTAACTTACTCCCCAGTTGAGCATCTTGTACTTGTTCCTCCAGGTCTAATATTCGTTCAGAGTCTCGTGATTTTTCAGCTTCAAGGAATTCCATCTTCTTGGTCATTTGTTGAATATAGTACTCCATCTTGTTTTTATCGCGGACCAGTTCGTTGTTCTTGGTTTCTAGCATCGCAACTTGATCCTTGTATGAGTCCACCAGTGTTTCAAGCGCAAGCACCTTTCGATATTCATTTTCAATTTGTTGATTCCGTTCCATCAAGCCATGGTTTTGATCATCTAAAGCCTGGAAGAGGGATTATCATTTTTTTTTTTAAAAAAAAAAAAAGGAAGTCAATATGTATTTTAATATCATGATCATCGTGTTTTGTAAATTTTACCTTGATCTGCCGCTTCAAATCACCACTATCTTCCATCCTTTTTTTGCACTTTTCAAGAGTATTTTCAGCTTTGTGTAGCTTTTCTACCACATGTCTGTATTCATCCAATTCATCTTTAAGCATCGCGGATTCGTCTACATGTCTCTTCAATTCTTCGCTCTATCAAATAAAACAATAAGCATTAGTTCTCTCATATATTTTGTTCGCGCATCCTATTTCTTGTACCTTTCGAGTAAGATCTTCAATAGTAATAGATTGTTGTTCTAAAAGCATTTCGGCTTCCAGTCGTCGATCTTCACTTTTTTGCCTACAGGAAAAAGAGAAATTAAAAATGGGGGATGATTAGTTAGATGTAGTTCTAAATGGCATCTTGTTTCTCTTACAAATCTTGTTTCAAATGCTCGATTTCAGTCCGCATAATAAAATCGGCACGGCCAGTTTCATTCGCTTGAGTTACAGCTTTGTCCATGTCTTGTAATCGTACTTGTAGATCATCCTTTTCGCTTTCAAGTTCATCCTATAAAATCATCCCCATGCAAATAAAACAATTAAGAATACATAAATAATTTGATCTATTAGCTTATTTTTTTTTTTTTTTTTTTTTTACCAACATTAATTACATACATATTTATATCGTAGTCGGGCATGTTCTTCAATGAGTGTACGCTGTAATTCTTCTAATTCTTGTTGTTCAGCAGCTATCCTGGATACATCACTGTGATTTCGATAGCTCGTTTCACTACACATATAATATAATCTCGTGTTAATTCTTCATCTATCTAGTCGTTACTGATTTGATATGATCACTTACTCGGCGTAAGAGCTACGTGGAGTACGATCACCATTTCCACCAACAAGAGACGAAGAGGAAGTTGTTGGTTGTAGATGAGATTGTCCTGTTGAAGCCAAACGGATAGCATTGATCTAAAATACATAAATATATCAATATATATGTACAACAGCGTATTCATGACCTACGCTTGTTTCAATTCTAACTTACTTGCTCGATGAAATCCATCACCACACGTTGGCTCTGTTCTGATAACCGTTGAAGACGTTCCACTACCATGGCATTGTTTTCGCGTTCGACAGTAATAAACAAGACCAGCTGACAAAGCTTGAATATTTCTTGTATGTTCGAGTCCTTGGCTATAGCGGTGAGACTGACTTTGGGTATCTTGTCAAACGAGATTCCAAGCACTTCTTCATAGTAACGGGATACCATATGATACATCTTTTTCAAATTGTTGACTTTGAGCACCCAATTTTCACCAATATCTGCTGAACGGATAAGTTTAAACCAAACAGAATCACTAAAAAAGGAGTACAAAGAAAAAAGGGTGAAGATAAGTATTACAAGTGGAATTTTCATCTACTAAATGCCCAAACCTACATTTCTGCCAACACTTCAAAAAGCAATATACCATTGTCCAGATCGTGAATATGATTACAAGGATGAGAAATGGTCGGGCATGTGTTGATCTAGAGTTAAAAAAAGGGTCTTTTTAGTTTTCGTGATGGGTGATTGTTATATAGTTTTTGTTTTCGTGGTTACCCATTCTACAAAGGCAGCGGCTTGTATAGCTTCCCTGTCATTACTAAGCATGCTGTTGAGATAAAAGTGGATAGGGCGGTGATAATAATAATAAAATAATAGAAATAAAAGTAAAGTAAAAATAAAATAAAATTAATCAAGAAACACAGAAGAAGGATATAAGAGAAAAAGGGTTTTTTTTTATTTCGTGGTTCCAGGACCTAGATTGAGACATATTCATACCCCGCCCATTCACTACCAAAATTACAGTATCACACAGATCGGTTTAAAAGTAAACTCCACCCCACACATATACATACACACACACATCACACACACCACACACACCACACACGCCCACACCCACATATCATCAACGTCAACATCAATAGTTTATTTTTTTAAAGAGGATCTAATATTAGTAAATTTAAAACTAAACAAATATAACGGGAAAAAAACACCACCTAATAATATACATAGCACTATGACACCACCTAAACACGACGACATTCCATATACGTAAGAGTTGGATCCATAGGCAAAGCACAGAAAAAGCCAAGTTTTTGCATTTGAGAAAACATCTCGGTGTCTACACATACAAACGTTAGTTAAGTATAAAGTATAAAACATAGATGAACTTTTTTACTTACACTCCAGTTTGAGTTTGACACAGTCTTGTTGACCATTTCCTAGTTGTCGGCAAAGTTCGTTTTCTTTTTGATCTATGGTATAGAACGCACCGGGAGCTTTTTCCACAAAGGTGTCAAGGCGATTCAATTCGGATTCGGGTTCGTTGGGGGTAGACATGATCAAATAATAAAAAGCAGAAAGTAAAAAAGCAGAAAAAAAAATTGTGGAGTTGCGCAAGATTATTTTTCAATATACACCCCCTGTTCTCGATTTGGAATCCCGCTGCTCTTTGTGTGCAACATTTTTATGTCTCGTCCAAACAATCCGCCCAGATTTGCAATTCCTGCTTTTCTCTTCTGTTAATGCTGTATGTACTTCTTGTACATACTGTAACCATACATTAAAATAGTTCATTATCCCGATGTCTCCTTTTTTTGAGTGTTTAAATGTATCGCAGCAGTTA
Organism: Absidia repens; assembly: GCA_002105175.1. NCBI lineage: Eukaryota > Fungi > Mucoromycota > Mucoromycetes > Mucorales > Cunninghamellaceae > Absidia > Absidia repens. Next base: position 152,796 of record MCGE01000041.1, on the reverse strand, counting down.
GTCATTGATCGGTTGACTCTCTCGTTAAGTTGATCAAGTTGGCTAAATTTGGAATAATAGGGAAAAAATAGTTGTGAAAAGCAACAATCGTTAACAGGTTTTATTCATTTTTAAACTCGCTAAAGATCGAGTCAGAGATTTATAGAGGCTTTCTTTTTTTTTTTTTTTTTTTTATGCATTGATTTTTCGCTCCCCAAATGTTACGAGTGGACCGCCAGCGAGATTTAAATGCCGACAGCATTATCTTTTTCTTTCATCTTTCCTCATCACCCCTCTCTCTTTTTATTTTTCCCCTAGCCTTACATATATCACTACTTTTTTAATATATACTCTTACACATCTTTTTTTTTTTGTACCCTCACATTTTTCCTTTATTTCTCCTTCTCAGATATATGACACGTATTTTACTCTTCCTTTTTATATTATGGTGGTTTATTGTATGCACTTACCAACAAGATACAACCGACGATGACGATGATGATTCCTGCGCTTACATCTCCGGTCAGAATTGTGATAATGATGGTATTTGCAAATACTGTGCAATGTGTTTGCAAAGCTCGTGTATTCTCAGCAAGTCCATTCCGTCCAACAAAACTATCGGCAATCCAGTGTGCAACGCCACTCAATTCGGTACAACAAATGTTTACGATTGGTATGGCTATTGCTTATCAAGCGGCAATGACAATAGTGGCGACTACTGTGCAACCAGTACAGAATGCTATCAGTATCGACGTAACAGTAATGCATCTACAAGTTACATCTGGCAAAGCTTGACGTGTGACCCGAATAGTTGTTTATTGGTGACCGATAATGGCCAGCCTGCACCTACTCCTGGTGTTCTTCCTCCCTCTGATAGCCCATCAGCTTCCAGCAATCACAACAATCCAGCCTCTTCACATCCCATTTCTTCTCACCATCACAACGAAGCTGGCGAAGAACACAATCCAACAGCCATTGCACTCTCTGTGACTTGTACCTTGATATTTGTTGGTGCCTTGGCGTGGCTCTTCCGACTTTGGAAACGATCTAGATATTGGCCACCTCCTTTTCTCAAACATATAGCGGCTACTACCACATCCTCTTCTTCAACAACCACTGTCCCAAACTCGGCACCACCTTCATTTCGATCAACAGCGCCTGAAATGGCATGTATTGCAACAACAAGTATGACGGATGGATCACGACAACAACAGCAACAGCAACAAAGACCAATACCCTCTAGTCGATCTTCTTCTCGCTCATCCAACAATAGGGAAGGGGAAGCACTACCATCCTATTTTAGTCCGGACCCATCACCACCAAAATACGAACATGCTATCGTGACGCAGATACGTGGATTATTGGAAGATAGTAATTATCATTATCATGCTGGCCCTTCTTCATCAATGGATTTGGATCATCATCATCATCATCAAGGTTATAATGCTAACGATGATAGTATGGCTATGGATCATCACAGCAATGCATTACCACCTCCTATGTGGGTTCCAATCTATTTTGCTCCAAATCATACCTCTTTCTCTCTTGGCAGGCTACGTCGGCATCCACAACATCAGCCACTCAACCATCCATCACCAGCATCTTCCCCTAGTAATATATTCCAAGCACAACAACGTCGCCAAAATCAGCGATCATCATCAACAGCAGCAGGTGATGAACAAGATTTGGGTTCTTCATCTGCCATTTCCTCATCAGCAACTATGGCATCTTCTACGTCCTCGTCCATTTCTCAATCAAGGCAGCAGCAATAGCAGTACCCTCGTGGCCGACCCGGACATTGATACTGTAGTTTATTTTATTACTCTTCTCTTTCTTTTTGTTTAGCTGAAGTAGTTTTATATACATAGTGCAGTATTGTTTATATTCGTCAATTTTTATTATTCATATTCAATAAACAATGAAGGGGGGGCGTTTTTTATGTATCATCACACTTTATCTTGATTGACTGCTAACTCCTATTTGCCTGTGATATATTTATTCATTTTTGGTTTGATATAATACCAATGTATATAATGAAGAAGGAGCATGATTTCTTTTCGCAAAATGAAGATACAGTATTATCCTGTTGCACTTCCCTTTTTTTTTCCAACCCAGTGTATAATAAAGCACGCTTCGTGCCCGCACGAACACCCAAACACTCACCAACACTCTCACACACATATATGTATAATATGAATATTGACAATAAAGATTACACTTGTGAAATTTACTGATAAAAAAATCCCATGTTTTATTTGAAGCAAATGTATTGACTAAAAAATGAAGACTGCACTAAAGAATAAACTAATCGGTAAAGTATTTGAGAGGATCATCACGAGACCAAATAGAGTTTTCCGGTTCAGTATGTAAAGAATAAAATTCAACACGACCGTCATGATACTTGTGAGCACGAGCATGGACAAACTTGCCATCGTCCACCTCGATCTTGCCGAAGTAGTTCCATCCATACGCGACTATCAAATCATACAAAGATATATGAGTGTCTCCTATCATGTTAGTTGTATTAGCGTGTCTTTCTTTTTACCTTCTTCAACGGCATATTCGTAGAGTTTAAAGAGGCTGATCTTGTCCAACTTGTCAATTTCGTGGAGACCATGGACCTGATCATCATGTCGAAGCTAACTCAATAAAATAAAAACAGGAGTAAGTGTATGGGTGGAAGATATTAGTTGGGCTATGCTTTTTTTTTTTTTTTTTTTTTTACCTTATGAAGCTGAGCCACTACTTGCTCTTTAACTTCATGGAAGACAGCCTTAGCTTCCTCATCGGCAGGAAGGACAGAACCCATTGCATTGTGTTGTTCACTGGACATGATGTGTTTTTTTTTTTTTTGTTGCGAGAAGGGAAAAAAAAAAACGAAGAACAAAAAAAAATTGACGGCGCTATTTCTTCTGAAAAATATTTGTGATACAAAGCTAGTTTTTTGTTTTATATATGAGCCGAAAATATTCTAATCAGGCACATTTGCAAATAAACAAATAAAAAAAAAAAACATGACCGTTCCCGTATATGAATTTTTGCCAAATTGAAGAAAATCGACAATTGACTTGATTTTTATGTTTTGCAGTGATATTTAAAGTGTTACGATGGAAGTCGAAGGACACTCAGAAATGCTATTCTTTTTTAGTACTACAATAGACGATAAGATTGAAAGGTTAAAAATAGCTTGTTTTGCATGTTGAACAAAATCAAATGTATACATCTAACATATATATTGTATTTTTATCCAGTTAATCGAATTACATTTTATATGGAAACAAGAACCTTCATGCCATCCCTCCTTTTTTGTCAGTACCTAATCATAAGGCAAAAAGACCTATGGTCCAGAAGTCGGTATTTAAAATCTCAAATAAGGTAACACACACATTTTCGTTTTTGACCAAAACCCTTTTTTTGGCTGGACTCTTCTTTTTTTTTTTTTCTTTCTTCTTATTCTCTCCTCTCTCCCCTTCCCTCTTCTTTTATTAGCACAGTCCATGAACTACGTGGTGTAATGGAGTCCTATCAACAGTCCCACCAACCCGTTCAATTCCCAACTTCCAACAATGACCATGAAAACCTCAGCTCTCTTTGCGACGACCTAGACTCATTCCTCCAAGAGCTATCATTTGACGACCATTCTCCTGCATTAAATGGTACCACCACAATTACCACAACCATAAACGACAATTTACCTTCTGAATCTCAGGTACGATATATATTTATGTTGAAGAAATAATGTTGACAATTTCCCTTTTGTTTTCAATTAAAAAAAATAGACATCACGGCATCAAGAAGATCATCCGGTATCAACTTACGGTGAAAACTTTACTGTCAATCACGATTATTATTCTGATGACGATCAGCATAAGCTTGGCACCTCTGCCTCCTCGGAAGCTAAAACAGATAGCACCTCCAGCAGCAATAGTCAGTCACATGAAACTATGAATGGACATCTACATAAACTTGGTACGAACGACTCTGTAGGCCACAATGGTAGCGACATTACAGGCGATATTGATACTACTATTCCTACGCCAACTTCACCAATTCCACAAGCATCCTCTTCAGCACCACTACAATCAACACAACTTTCTCGATCGACATCCAATACTACTTCTTTATCTAGCTCGTCAGATACTTCATCAATCCGATCCAGTCCACTTTTGGCACCATCTCCTTCCTTACTTGGTGTTAGCAGGTCTTCCTCTCTAGCGTCCAACAATATGAATACAGTGGATCAATTACAACAACATCAAGTCTCTGTCGATAAAAACACAGCGGTCCTCACACCACGAACTAGCTCACTCACTAGAGAACTCGCCCTGAACGCCAAACGATCTGATAGTATCTCTAGTAATCACAGTCAATATTCCGTTGGTAGTATGTACAACTCACTCTCGCCAGGCCTTAGTCCTCGTATGAATTCTACTCCCGGTTCGCCTTTGGCAAGAATTGCTGAATCTGACCCACACCCATCCATTCATGAAATTATGTATAGCTCTCGTGACTCTGGTGGTGACGATAATAACGATACAATGACCTTTCCGAACTATGCTCTTTTATCCGAATTGGCTACTCACTTTGTTGACCAAGTAAAACTTGTTACCAAGCGGCGCAGGATTTTTACAACCGCGGAGTATCCAACGAGTTTCAATGGTGAAGAAGCTGTGGTAAGTCACCCTCTCCCAATACCTGAAAAGTAAACTTTCCATTCTCACCATTTCATTTTTATATAGGATATTGTTCGATCTATACTGCCTACTGGCCTACCTTCTGGATTTTATTTGAAAATTACCCGTGCTTTGATGCATTCCTCTCCACCTGTGATATGTCCTTATACTTACTCTGAAAAATCTGCCCGGCGCAATACTCTCTATCAAACGAACCACGAAGTCTATTTATTAATGGAGAACGAAATTCCACAAGGTGTCTATACTCCCCTTACACGATGTTACACTCATTTCTGTTTACCTGGTCAAGGCGGCTGCTATGCACCTTGTTGTCCCAATAAACCCGAATCTCAAAAACTTGTAAGTGGTATATCCCTTCCCCCTCCCCTAATATTTTGACCTTGTATTAATATTATTACCTTTTTAGAAACAAAATGGACTAGAAAGACATGGATCTCTATCTTCATCTGTAGCATCTTCTCATGATACGGTAAAACAAAACAAAAAACAAAAAATATCTACATTGGATGAATCAATATATTCATTTGTTTTTTTGTTTTTTTTTTTTATTAATGTTACTCATTTAGACAATGTCTCGTGCCTGGTCTGCGACTGTGGCAAAAGACGTTCTCAAAAATACTCCTCCTCAAGAAATTGCCAGACAGGAAGCTATCCATGAACTCATTTACACAGAAGAAGATTATGTGCGCGATCTCAATTTGCTGGACGAGGTAAAATACATTATTTATTTTCTCAATTGATTACATCATATCCGTATCAACAAATGATTCACATTTTACCATATGATAATTTTTTTAATAGTTGTTTGCCAAATCTTTACGTGATGCCCAATGCATTGAAGTCGAACGTCGCGATGCCTTTTGTGACAATGTCTTCAACAACTACTTGGAGCTTTTGACCATACACAAGGAACTGTGCCGTGATCTCCAGGACCATCAATCGCTCTGTCAAGCCAACAATGCATCAGGTTTTGTGGATCAAATTGGTGACATATTCTTATATCATCTCCCGCGGTTTATGGACGCATATGAACGCTATGGCCCCCATGTCGTATTATCTGAATATGCTGTTAAAAAAGAAATGGCCAACAACATCCTCTTCCAAAACTTTGTCCATGAACGAGAAAAGCAAGCCGAAACCCGAAAACTGCCCTTCCGCCACTTTATCATTTTACCAGTGACTCGACTCCAACGCTATCCTCTCCTTATTGGTGCCATTCTTAAGAAAACGAAAGATGATCACCCTGACAAGTCTACTCTAACGAAGTGTTCTGAACTCTTACGACAAATAGCCTCCGCAATGGATGAAGGCACGGTGGGTAGCAAAAATACGCTTCGAGTTTACGAAATTAACGACCGCATCCGATACAAAGCAACCGAACCGCATGACTTGCAACTTCTTACACCTGGACGCGTCTTATTACACGAAGGTCCCTTAACCCGACGAAATCATATGGTGGTAGAATCTACTGAAATATACACGTTTTTATTCGACCATATGCTGGTGATGACTCGGCGGAAACGGATGCATGGAAATAACAACAACAACATATCGGACGACGATTGTGAATACTTGATTTCCAAACGACCTATACCGATGCCTTTGCTACATTTGGAAGAAGCGACGGAAGGATTCTCTTTGGGTATGCGGTCCATGAGCACTACCTATTCCAACACATTGACATCTCATACTGGTACACTTGTCTCGTCTACTTCGTTTGGTAGCAACAACCATCCTCTCCTTCTTCACCATTTGGGCCGCTCAGGTGGGGACTATCTTTTGTTTGCAGAAAATGCTCAAGTCCGTCTTGCTTGGAAAGAAAAGGTGGTGGAGGCAAAAGCATCCTTCGAACAGCGTGATCTGTGCCAGCAAGTTTTTGAAATCCGATCCCTGAGTGACACCACTTTTCGCGGTTCTGGCGGTCAAGTTCAGTATGGCAAGGTGACATGCTCTGTACAGTTTGGTAATGATCATAGCAAACGAAAAAAAAAAAGAAACGGCCCACAAAATGAAATACTTGATTTTTACTGATTCTTATCTTACATCATTAGAAGGATCAAATGGTATTCGAATGATCGCCGTCGGTACGGTGGCTGGGGTTTGGATGGGTATTGAAGGTGACACGAACAGCATTCGCCAAGTACTTGCTCTTCCGGACGTGACACAAATGGCGGTTATAACTGAACCTCACATCTTGATGATTTTAGCTGGTAAGAAGAGAGAGAGAAAAACGAAATCACGTATGAAAACTAATGCACTTTTTTTTTTTTAATTAGACAAAACATTGTATGCGTATGCACTGGAGGCACTGGATCCTACGTCAATGAAAAAGTCCAACGATAAACCTAATCAAAAAGTGGCGCAATCGATCTCCTATTTCAATGCAGGTACCTGTCAGGGCCGACCTTTAGTGATTGCCATGAAAAAACGTGGTTTGGACAGTCATTTCAAGGCATACGAACCTGTGTGTGGTGATTTACGGGATCCAGCCAGCAGCAAGTTTTTGGTGATGAAAACTGGACTCTTCAGCAAGACGCCGTCGTGGTTCAAGGTGTACAAGGAATTTTACGTTGGTGCGGATTCTTCTGCTGTGCATTTTCTGAAAGCTCGCATTGTCGTGGTGTGTCCTCGTGGGTTTGAGGTGATTGATTTGGAAAACCTCACCATGAATCGAAATCTACCAGATATCCAACATCCTGACTTTGCATTTGTACAACAGCCTGCTGATCTCAAACCCCTTGGTCTCATCAAGTGTAGACAACATTATTTGCTATGTTATGATGCCTTTGCATTTTTGGTGGACACTCATGGGTCTTTTGTACAGGAATCTTATTCTTGGATTGCTTGGGAAGGTAAACCTCATGCCATCGCCTTTTATTATCCGTACGTCCTGGCTTTTGATTCAAGCTTTATTGAAATCCGCCATGTGGAAACAGTAAGTGGAAATAGACATAGTTTTAACGACTAAGTATGCGCCAAGTATATATATTTTTACTCACCACTATATTTTATCTTAGGGTGAATTGGTCCAAATTCTTGCTGGTGTCCACATGCGGTGTCTGCAATTCACAAATGATACATTTTCCCCTGTCATTCATGGCTGCATGATACACCCTTTCAAACCTGAATATCAATATGTCTTCCAATTGATGGCCAACTTTGAACCTCCTTCTCTCGACTATTACACTCATTAGTTTGCAATTTTTAGAACTATGTATATTCCCCTTCCCTCTCGCTCTACTTTTTACTATTATTATTACAATCATCATTTTATAGTACTCCTTAGATATAAAAAAGTACACCTCTTCTTGTATATTTTATTATGACCTCAATAAATCTTTTTTCTACAAACAATTCTTTAAATATGCTTTTTGTACGTAGATTATGTCAGCCAGTACGAAGAAATCAAATTGAGTGTGACTTTAGGGTATGCCAAAGTGATTAGACACTGAGCTGTTGGGGTGGGGTTAATTACAATTTTTAACTTGGGTTTATCGGTAGTAGCTTTCCTGAGAAAAGGCGCTGATTATTCTAATTGGAAGCTTAGATGTTTATATTGGTGTCAGACCTAGGGAAAAGGGAGGGGATGATGGTAGCCAGAGCATGCTACATCAAAAGAAAAAAACTGCCTTCGCTGGCGGATGTACAGTACAGTATTAGTTCGTTAACAAATAAACCACAGACTGTTTTATCCAGTGCCAGGGACATAATCTAATAGTAGATGGGCCCCGAGGTGTTATTATGCTGTTGTTGTTTTTTTTATGCACCCATCAATTTTTATTTTTATTTTACGCATCCAATAGTTACTTTTTTTTTTTTCTGAGACCATCGTGGTCATTTTTGATAGCATTCAACAGACCCCTTTTTTCATTTTCATGGAGCTAGTAAACAAAACGCTGAAAACGATGTTCAGGTAATAACGAAGGCTGCCCAAACGAAAAATTGTCCAGTATTCGTTTGTTTGCTTTTTTCTACACACATACTGTATTTGGAGAGAAATGCCATCATATCATTTAAAAATAGCACCGCGGGCAACCCATTTAAAAGTAAAGGCATACAGAAATTTTTTATTTTTTTCAAAATGAGTATATAAGGTTTACTAAGATGGTGAACAAATCTACGACGAATGACAAAGCACTCGATAATGAAGAGGTAAACTATTCTAGATGTATAGCCAACCGCACTACAGAAGTGACTATCTGATAAATATCGGCATTGTTATAGAAGACAATCCTCAAGAGGAAAGACCATAGAAAAGATTTCAGATCCCGACCACGTGGATTTAATTTCTCCCGCCTTTTATTTTTTTCCTCTTTTCTCTTTCTTTTTCTTCTACTTCTTTTTTTCTTCAGCATTCAACGTCTTTGATGTTGGAATGGACCTAGATTAGTGTCAGGACTAGCTTAGAAGGGTTTTCAACTCAGGGATTATAAGATGCATGGGGAAACCCGTTCATTTTGGATCTAAGATTTGGGACCGCCATTGGTTAGCTTTCTTGAGCCTCCATTAGCAAAGCTTAGTGTTAGTTTGTTATAGTTTGCAAATATATCCCAATAAAATATACCATTTTTTTACTCGCTTTAATAAAAACTGCCCCATTACTTTCTGTAATGTCATGTATAAGAGATTCTTTTTTACCATTGCCCTTTCAGATTAGTGTTTGACAGATACCATTCTTCAATAAAAGATAACATTTTGTCCTTCTGGGGTTCTGTATAGTATATTAGATCTCTTTATTCATTGTCCCTTTAACTTAATATTCCCCATTCTTCAGATCTCCCATTATCTCCCTTATACTAGCTCCAATAGACCGCCCTAATTAGATCCCCTCTTATCAAAAAACCCTGCGTCTTCAGTTTAATATATACCATTTTATTTCAATAAACTATGCCTTTTTGTTAGCATTGATTAACCCATCGGATAGAGATGCTTGCAAGTATTGTAGCTGTTTATGAGTACCCTGTTAAATACTTTCTTTTTAGCGCGTCCACTATGACTACTTTCTCCCCAGAGTCTCAATGAGTGACTGATGGGCTCTTCTAAACTACTTGATATCAAACGTGGCCCTATTCCTGCCCCTTTCATATTAATCTGAGTAGGTTAAAACCAATGTAACTTTCCCTTAATAAAATATTTTAGTTTCCACTAAGCTGGGCACATACACCTATTTCATCATTTCCATTGTGTATGATATAAAAAAAAACACGAAGCCACAAAAAGGTAGCCAGTTCGTTTTCCATCCCATCAAAACCATACCTTACAAACTACACATACACATACACATACACATACACATACACATACACATACACATACACATACACATACACATACACATACACATACACATACACATACACATACACATACACATACACATACACATACACATACACATACACATACACATACACATACACATACACATACACATACACATACACATACACATACACATACACATACACATACACATACACATACACATACACATACACATACACATACACATACACATACACATACACATACACATACACATACACATACACCTACATATACACATAGCAAAGACGAAGACAAAGTCAAAGTTAAAAGGCAAACATGTACAGAAAGTTTATTCAATATTTATTTTTTCGAAAACCAGAATATATACATAAAAAAGAGAGAAAGAGAAGATAAAGATAGAAGGCAGACATGCGCTAAAAGTTTATTCAATAAGTTTTTTTCTAAAACTACGAGATACTTCATCTACAAGGTCCCACATGCATTCTTCCACCATATAATCACTATGTCTTTCGCACATCGGTTTCCATGGGGAGCCAGTATCCAAGGGAGGGGGATATTGAAAATCGGGACCGAAGTTACAAGAGACCATTCCACCTTTATAGACACTCACTGCAGGATAATACCCTAATGTACCATCGTCAGCTAAAGGAGGATCATCATTCCATTGTTGGTGTTTTGCATTCCCATCAAAATCTTCATCATCTACCATCCGCATACGAGGCGTAACACCCGTGGAGGAGGGGGAGTAGGAAGTGTCACGTTCTGCCATGTTGTTATTGATGCTGCTGTTGCAGTCGTCGTTGCTATCGTGGTTGTCGTTGTCATTGTTGTTGTTGTTGTTGTTGTTGTTGTTGTTGTTGTTATTACTGCTACCACTGTTGGCGATGCCGCTGCCGCTTGTGTCCTTTTTTGAGTTATTTTTCCGTTTCTTCTTTTGTTGTTGTGACAAGACCATTTCCGGTAAGCTTCCGAAGTCTTCAAAATTCGTCAGATTTTCATACATCACGCCAAGACACACGCCATTTTGTACATAGTGATAGATGAGTTTGGTATCGTTTTAGGTTCGTACAGGCTTTCATCCTCTTTGCGGTACCTGTCGGCCAGAGCTTCCATTTCCTTGCATTGCCGATAGTCCTTTTCTTCAAACCAGAGAGTATCCTTGAAGGCGATCGGGATGCGTTTTCTGGTCGCGCTTTTGAATGTAGAGGTCGTTGAATCCTTTTGCTGTGCACTGTTGTACTTTGACGGAGGTAGAGAAATATAAAGTCCAATCACATCACCCGTTTCAAATGATTCCCCATAAGCTTGAGGTCGAGAACAAAACACCTTTTCACCAGTTTTGTCACGATAGCCATAACTATACGCATCATATCCTACTGGAGCATTCAAACAAGCTTATATAAATAGAATTAATAAAACGAATCGTTCAATATGTATTATTATTTTTCTTACCTTCACGTCTGGCCCAACCAATACGAACATGACCACCAGTATCATCATTGCCTTTCAAAATGGTAGCTTCCCAATACCAATCGCCTTCTTTTACACCCAAATTGGCACGACACATCCTGAATCCTTTATCCGTCGTCACAGTGAGACCATCTTTTGCGACAGACACATAAGAGCTTTTGTCGGTAATGCTGAGAGTACATCCATGGCCATTAGCATCGCTTGTATCGGTTTGTCGATAAGCCAAATGAGGTAGAACGTTTGATTTTTCACAGGGAATATACTTGAAGCCAAAACGATTAAAGGGGTGATCTGTGCTGTTGGTATTGCTAAACATGGCCGGTGTAATGGTAGGCGTCACCGAGGGTGATGATGGTTTTGGTGATGGTGTATTAGATGCGACCCATTTTTCCATATGTTGATGTTGACTTCCAGGCTGGGCGGATATTGAGGATGCTGATACCCGTCTTTTTAAATTCGATGATACAGGAGCTGACGATCCATCAGTGAGTGTTGTTGTTTGTTCCAAGTCTTCCAGTTTTCGTTTTTCTCTTGCTATTGATGCCGTTTTCGTGTTTGTCTAATATAACACGAACTTATTGTGATCAGTAAATACTCATGACTGTTTTTTAGAAAGAAAAAAATTACTTACGAAGACAGGACGGATATGCCATAAATTTGGATCATTAAATGTAAAATCAGCGGCGGCTGACCGTTGTTGTTCATCGCGCGAAGTAAAGATTTCTGATGCAGAATAAAGACAGCTTCCCAAGGTAGCCCACCTAAAAATTATGTAATATATGCATAATTTTAGCCATAGAAACTTTTCATTTTTTTTGGGGGGGAGTAATTACATACCAAGTTGTTGTTCTTTGACGTTCAGTGCATATGTCCTTCCAATGTTCGTCTACATAAGGTATGATTTGCTTCTTGTTGAAATAGTATTGATTTGACTTCCATCCTTGCATGAGATGAGAGTTTTTGCTGTCGAAGATCGACTTGTCGACATCACCCAGTTTATATTCGATTTCTTCGAGAACCATATTAGCCATCGCCGTAACACAGATATCTTTCCAGCCAGCAGTCGTCCGTTCGAAGCTTTCAGTATCCATGGGATTGCATTGGCGGCACGTAAAGGTATAATTGACGATAAATAAAAGAGTAGGTGGTTTTTCGATGGAAGTGCATTCTGAGTGGAACCAGTCAAGGCAACCTGTACAATAAATTAAGAAAAATGGATGAATTGGCTACGTTGTCACGACATACTGAAGAATAAAGCTTACGTTTGCATTGTAACGACACGTCAAGAAGATTTCTATCACGCTGGCAATAGCAGTATTGATGTTGTGAATTGATTGTATGTGTTTCGTTCCAACCTTTTTCCGTCATTGAATAGTGCTATTTTATCAGGAAGGATTGGTAAAAAAAAAAAAAAAAAAAAAAAAAAAAAGTCAAACATTATACATTTGGACAGACAAAAAAAAGACTGACGGGATTTCAAAAATCAATTTGAAATCAGGCAGGCGATTTTTTTTTTTTTTTTTTGTTCCTTTTTTTTAAAAATTCCTCAACATGCCAAAATACAATAAAGAAATCAAAACACCAAACAAACCATACAGTAGATCTAAGCTACAAGAGGGAAAATCCAAGTCTAAAGTGGCTAACGAAAATTTGAAAAAAAAATCCATTACCAAATCGGAACGAGTAAAGAATGCTAACATGACCAACCAACTAGACAACCTTATGGATGATCTATCGAATCATCTTACACAGTCAAAAAAGCCCAAAAAGACCAACAAAGACAAGGTATACAATAACAGAGGAAGATGAAAAAACATGATTATAGCGTATACCTTATAATGGCTTTTTGTTTCATCATAGGTATTAGAACAACAGAAACTGGATGAACAACAAAGGCAGTACGAACAAATGCAAAATGATATGGACGATGCTTTAGGGCTTTTGACCAGTCTTTAGTTTATAGAATAGCTATCCTTTAGTTGATATATTGACAAAATAGTAGCATTTTGTAGTCATAGATACCAGTTGTTGTTGTTTTTACTCAACATCCACAACCATATTCATCAAATAAAAACATCTACGCACAATTCAATTAATATATTTTGTTCTATTTACTATTTGACAAAAAAACAGAAGGAATTCATATTTTATTGAAGGGGATAACAGTTGGGATTGGGGGAAAATTGAATGAATAAAAAGATTGAGAAAAAAAAAGGACGATTATAGGGGATAAACTAACTACAACCATTTCAAATCATACTTCAAACTATGAGGCAAAAAAAAATAAACCAACAATAAATAAAGTATAATGGAATTAGAAACACTTTCTGTGGACAATGGAAGGACCGCTTTCGTCGTATTCTTGCTTGGAGATCCACATTTGTTGGAAAGTAGAAAGAGAGGCAAGAATGGAACCACCAATCCAGACAGAGTACTTGCGTTCAGGGGGAGCAACAATCTTGATCTTCATGGAGCTAGGAGCAAGAGCAGTGATTTCCTTTTGCATACGGTCAGCAATACCAGGGTACATAGTGGTACCACCAGACTATAATAATGAAAAAAGAGCGTTATTCAACTTGTATCCCACAAAACCTTTTCTTCGACAAAAAAAAAAAAAAAAAAAAAAAAAAAATGGACTTACCATGACAATGTTGGAGTACAAATCCTTACGAATATCCACATCACACTTCATAATGGAGTTGTAAGTAGTTTCGTGAATACCAGAAGATTCGAGACCGAGGAAGGAAGGTTGGAAAAGAGCTTCAGGAGCACGGAAACGTTCGTTGCCAACAGTAATGACTTGACCATCGGGCAATTCATAGGACTTTTCGAGAGCAGAGGATTGAGCAGCAGTTTGCATTTCTTGTTCAAAGTCGAGAGCGGTATAACAGAGCTTTTCCTTGATATCACGGACGATTTCACGTTCAGCAGTGGTGGTGAAAGAGTGACCACGTTCAGCCAAAATGCGCATCAAGTAATCAGTCAAATCACGACCAGCCATGTCCAAACGCAAGATAGCGTGGGGAAGAGCATAACCTTCATAAATAGGGACAGTGTGGGTAACACCATCACCAGAATCGAGCACAATACCAGTGGTACGACCAGAAGCGTAGAGAGACAAGACAGCTTGAATGGCAACATAGAAAGCGGGAGCGTTGAAGGTTTCAAACATGATTTGAGTCATCTTTTCACGGTTAGACTTGGGATTCAAGGGAGCTTCGGTCAGCAAGACAGGGTGTTCTTCAGGAGCCACACGGAGTTCATTGTAGAAAGTGTGATGCCAAATCTTTTCCATATCATCCCAGTTGGTCACAATACCGTGTTCAATAGGGTAACGAAGAGTCAAGATACCACGCTTGGATTGAGCTTCATCACCAACATAAGAATCTTTTTGACCCATACCAACCATGATACCTTGGTGACGAGGACGACCGACAATAGAGGGGAAGACCTATATAGTAATAATAAATACCTGGTTAGTTACCTGCAAGTCTTTTACTAAGCCCAAAATACCATTCTCTTTCCGGAGTGGACAAAGGGAACATAATAAGTATACCTTTTTGCTCCCTCTTCACCCCTCCTCCATATCCACACTCCCTACACACCCTAATTATTTGTAAAGAAACACGCTTTGTTTCCTCTACTTCCTTTTTTTTTGTAAAACAATACTTACAGCACGAGGGGCGTCATCACCAGCAAAACCGGCCTTACACATACCGGAACCGTTATCGATGACCAACTAGAGTAAGAGAAGCAGATAATATATATAAATACATATTTATATATAGATGAAAAAAGTATAAGTATTATATCATAAAAATTTGGTTTCATAAATAGTTGACAAAAGCAAAAAACCAGATGAAAAGGGTGCGTCTACTGTCAGAGCCATAAGCCCCTTCAACTAAACCCACCCTAGTTACAAATAAAATATATAATAATAAATAAAGAAAGAAAAAGTACTTACAGCGGCAATTTCTTCTTCCATAGACATGATGTGTTGATATTATTTTTCTTCTGAAAAGATGATGAAAAAGAGAAAAAAAGAAAAAAAAGGAGTTGCACGGCGAGCTGAGATGTATTTAAGGGTAAAAAAACACACTCTGTCGCTCACGCTCACACAGTGACGCATCCAATCCCGTTTCGCTTCGGCGTGTGAAATTGAAATTTTCTCTCTGCCAGAGTTTCAAGCGCCGCCTATGGAAATTGCACCAAAGAACACCAGTGGTTCATGACCTGAGTACAATCTTGGCAAATAGAAAGGTGGTGACAAAGTGTGTTGTATCACACCTTGTATTATCATCCTCGAGGAACAGCAAAAAGACGTCTTTTTTTTAATTTTTTTCTAATGTACGCATTAATATCATGCCCTCTCCTGGGCATTCCCCTGCTTGGCGCAAATTTAGATTACCATCATGACTTAAGAAGGTAAAAGTCAAGTGTATGAGCACTGCGGCAGATACTGGTAAATACTGTGTCGTTTTGCTTGGCGGTTGGCAAAAAAAAAAAAAAAAAAAAAAGTTTTCTCTTTGTAAAGGAGATAATAGAAGGAAAATCTAATGGTAATGAAAATGAGGAAGGATTTACAAGCCAAACCCAGAATGAATGACCTGTCCAAATAAATGAAACCCCGAGGAAAATCTTTCAAAATTGACTTCTATTTTTAGCAAAATAGTATTTCAACGAAATGAAGCCTAATAACGAGACACAATGAGATTTGACAAAATGAATTTTCTTTCTTTTTATTTAATGATGATATGATGATGATGAATCTAATAATTAAATGAAGACATGAATGATAATAGTAAAGGAAGAGGAAGAGGAAGAGATGCCAGCGAGGCATAAAATATTAATAAACTATTGGCTAATGGATTGTTCTTGGAATATCTGGACTGGTCATAAGGGCCAAGAGTTCATTCATTGTCGTCCCTGGTTGACTTTTTTTTTGGATGACGAGAAGATAAAGATTCTATCAGTTTCAGCTGTTCGTTCGTCAACCGTTCAATAAGTTGTTGTAATTCTAGTGGTGTTCGCACAAGTGATTTATCGATATATTCTTGTTGAAGGTGTTGAAATAAGCGTTTCGATGAGCTTAGCACTTGTTTGAGTTCGTTGATTGTCAGTCTAGCTTGAACTTTCTTTGGAATATAAGCGGGGTGAAAAGCATTGTTGGACGGTGTTGTGAATGGTGCTGATGCAGGAGTTACCATTTGAGATAAATCATGTTGTGTATGTGAGGAAGTAATAGAAGGGAAGGATGATGATGATAAAACCGAAGCATGCCGGCACTGAAGTGCTGGCTTGTAGGTGGCTGCCATCGACTTCAACATTATAGATTCAAATCCAAGAAATCCAAGAGAGAGAGAGGAAAAAAAAAAGTCTGCAGAAATGAATGCCTCTTGATGTTACCGAAAACTCCGTCATTGGTTCCTTTTTTTTTTGACACTCAATTTCGTTGGATACCAATCAAACCCTACCATATTGAATAGTACAAAATGAAGTTCTCAGTACGTTGTACTCACTGAGTTGAATTTACTGTGTCAACGAGACAATTAGTAGTTGCAATGTAGTTCAATGGATTGTTACAAAGGTTAAGGCTCGGAAAACTCCCACTTTATACTCTCAAAAAAAAGCGGGATTTAAACATTCTCGCGCTCCGCCACCCTCGCCCCCCCCCCTCAAATGTACAGCAAAAATCCAAATTCATTTATATTTTTGATTTGATATCATTAAGTAATTGAATATTGACAATCAGTCCCTGTGACTCTGTGGGAATGGCAGTCATGGTCGAATTAGAAAGGAAGTGCTTTATATGGAACCCACTAATCAAATATAATAGCGAGATTGCGTATTACTCGATGGGTCAAAGGATGGTTAATAAAGAGACATTTTATTAAAGCATATCGTAGAAACTAAAACGAAAGACGAGGGATGCATTATAGGAAGGGGTTTAATAAGGAATCTACTGGGAGGGAGGCTATTGTAAGATTTGAAGAATGATAAACTTTAGGTAAAGGGACAAGTACAAAATGGGAACTCGTAGAAAGCTTGAAAAACTAGATGGTGTCTTGTTTTATTAAACACACCAAATAGTCAATACTACTCAAACGAGATTGACTGCTAATAAAAAAAATCTATTGTACAAAATATGACAGTGATTTCCGTTACATTGTTGATTGGAGGAAGTAAAAAGAGACATATTTTATTCAGATGTAGAAACAAAGTATTTTAAACTAACATTAAACTAATCTAAAGTACAGTACTGTTATCATTACAAATACAGTACAGTACTACGTTACAATGATGGATAAAAGAAACGGAAAATCGCAGAGAGGGTTTTTCAAATCCCGTCCACGTGAATTTATTTTATTGCCAGGTTTTATGTTTTCCTCTCTCTCCGTCCAACGGAGTTTGCCGAAAAAATTCCTCTCTTTTTTTCCCACTTCGTTTTCTATTTCTCCTTTTTTTTCCGCCCATTCAAGTTTTTTGAGGTCATGCTGATCTTATATTAGTGTTAGGACTCGTTTAGAAGGGATTTCCGCTCAGGGATTACAAGATGCATGGGGGACCCTTTCATTTGAATCCAAGAATTAAGGACCACACATTTAGTTGACTTTTTTCGAGTCTTCACTAGCTTAGTTTAGTGTTAGTTTGTCGTACTTTGTTTCTAAATCTGAATAAAATATGTATATTTTTACTTCCTCCAATCAACAATGTAACGGAAGTCACTGTCATGTCTTGTACAATAGATTACTATTATTTTACTACCGTTGTTCCATTAGATTGGGCTGACTTTTGCTATGCTTCAGTAAAAGATATTCCTTTTTGTTCGTTCTCATGCCTTCCACAACATACTATACTAATTTTACCAACATCCCCTTAGATTAGGATTGATCAATCTCCAGATATACCACTACGGCTCCTCATGTCATCACCAATAGATATCTTGTTACAATTGAACCCCATGACTTGACTTAATATATACCATGCAACTTCAATAAAATATGTTATTTTTGTTAGTCATCCTCTGATCCAATAAATAGTAAAAAGTACCAATATTGTAGCTGTTTTATGAATGTTCTATCAAACACCCGCTATGGCTGCTTTCCTCGGGAGCCTAATAACTTGTTAAAAGTTTTGGGGCACTTTATAAGAAGTGTGAACCAATTCCAGTTCGATCCATTATATGAATAAAATTTGTGAGCATAACCCATATGTCGTGAGTGTAGCTATTGCTGTGCTGTAAAACATCTTCTCCTACCTTCTGTATAGCACAGTGTCATAATAAAGAAGGAAAACTCCCGCGAGTTTGTTTTCCAATGTCGCTCCACGGTTCATATTAATTAGCGAATCAAGTTCGTTCCATCAATGTAACTGCTGCTATAATATATCTGCCCTTCTACCATTTGTATCAATCAACCATAGTTGTGTCGCCAGCGTAGCCTTTCTTATCAAAATATTATAATGACGCTAACTGCACATAATTTATATATTCAGTTCATTAATTTATTGCATATGGGACAATGAAAATAAAAAGTCCAAAACGAAAGCTAGTTGGGCGTCCAGGGCGTCCTGGGCTTCTCACGAAGGCGCGCGGGGAATATGAGAATGCTCAAACCCCGCATTTCTTTTTTTGAAGCGCAAAGAGAGAGCAATCGAAGGAACGCGGAGTGTGAATATTAGCCAGTTGGAGGAAAATCGTCCTGCGAATTTTTTCCCTTTCTTTCTCTTTATTTTTTTTAGAACGAAGACATGAATGTTAGCATGGACTTAAATATAGTGCATATAGCTACTAATAATAAGACTAAATTGATTTTTATGAAGGTAAAAAAAAAACAATCTGGATACAATTACTTTACTTCGCCATTAATCAGTGGTATGGTTATTCCAACCACAGCGCTATAATTAAGGGGGTGGGGGGCAATGTATGGAAACTTGCATAAAAATTACATGAAAAATAACAACCTTTCTTTTTTTATTATAAATAGACTGAAGAAACAATAACATGCACCTCAAAAAGGGAAGGATATTGTACACTCAGGGCAAATCTTTGGTCATCAAAGGTAAAGTACATGCAAAGGCATTTCTTATCAACCCAACTGATACCTTGTCTTCATTAAAAAGATTGTCCATTCAACTTCTTTGCTTCTTCCATTTACTTACTTTTTCTTTATATTACAAAGTGAATAGGCATTCGATGGTTCACCTCAATTTTACAAAGCTTTCTCTCATTTCGATCTTCTTTATCGTCTTACTGTCCAATATCCAATCGTGTCATAGTTATGTAGTTCCAACAGCTACTACTACTACTACTACTACGCTAGCATCTTCTTCTGCACTCTTTGGTAAACAACAACAACCAACATTGCCTGCTTTACGAAAACAGCTAATGGAAAGAAATGACGGTGGTTTACAGGCAACACTTAGTTTATATCAAAACTGGGCTTCCATATGTAATGATGGTCATACTGGGGATGGAGACAATGGGGAGGTGCCGCTCGGTAATGCTGGTGACCAGAAACTACAACATCTGTGGCAAACGGAAACTCAAACGGTTAATTGCGGTCATGGAACGGTCAAGACGGTGACGAAAACGAAAACTGCCACTTCAACTGCTACTGCTACTGCTGCTTTCCATGGCGCCTTGCCTGTTTGTGCGGGAAAGTGCTGGAGTGATTACTTGTGGCGTAAGTGATAATCTTCTTCTTCTCACTCTTATACTAATGTTTTTTCTCCTTCATTTCTTCAAGACACTTATGGCTACGGCATCAGTGTGGCTCAAGCTTTCACTGGGATTATTTGTATGATGATTGGCATTTACTTTATGGTTTTTGGATTCCATTTCTTTAGGCCCACTTTGGCATTGACTGGATTTGTCTTCTTTGGTAAGCATGAATCGATTCGACTGAATAAAATTCTACTGTTGCTGGGTTTGAATAGTAACTTATTTTTTGGATTTTTCCCGAAGCTGTGATGACATGGATTGGACTTACAAATAACGAACCCTACTTTGGATACCCTCACACCGATATTATTTATACTTGTGTCTCCGCTGGACTAGGCATTATTGGTGCGGGTATGGGCATGTTCTTTTTTTCTATCAGCATCTACTTGGTTGGTGGGCTCGGTGGCTTCTATGTAGCTGTCTGGATACTGGCGTGGAGATCTTGTCTGATTATCACAGTGGTAAGAGAAAAAAAAAAACAGGGCTCCGGCTTTTCAACTTTCTTACTCAATTTTTATTTTTTACATTGCTTTAAACAGAAAGTAGCACAGATATGCTTTATTGTGGGTATTGGAATGGTCGGGGCAGCCCTAGTCTATCTGTTGGAAACTTATATCCTAATTGCAGCTACCGCATTCATTGGAGCTTATCTATTTCTCTTTGGGTTGGACTTTTTTGCTCATACTGGTATGCTCAATGCTTGGCTATTGATATTCGATGATAATCCATATCACTTCAATTCTTATATCATACAACAACCAGTCGTGGTCATGCTCTCTTTTGTGATCATCTTCTTCCTTGTTTCTGTAGTCTGGCAATTCTTTTGGAACGTCAAACGGCATCGTAGATCATTTGGTGTTAATGTGGTGGAAAGCAAATCTTCAGGAAAAGAATAGATATGGAATCCCATTTTAGTATTATAACATAGCAAGATCCATTATTAGCGTCTTACTACCCTACTTTTTTATCGTCATTTTATTACCCCCGCCCCTTTATTAGTATTTATATATATACCATCATGATTATTATAATTTTTATTGTTGCTAGTCCAAATATTACCTTCATGAATAAATATGTCTTTATTACAAACAATTATCTATTTTGCTTTTGTGACTTTCGCCACTGTTTATTGATAAACTGGTCGATGTTTTGAAACATCGTAGATATATATTAAAGAAAAAATCAATCATGCCAGGAGTGCTTGTCACCCTTTCCTTTTTATTATTCTTTCAGACCGTCTAAACTCTCTTTTTCTTCCTTTCTAATAACACCAATGATCTGTAGGACATCTGTCAGAGATGAATTCTATACGCCATAAGAGGAAACTTAGTTTTTTAATGGCATAACTGTTTTTTGAGAGGCATGGAGACAGATACAGTGGCTTGAGATACGAGCAAAAACTTAATTTATAAGATAGATAGGGTAGGTTGAGAGCATTTGGAAGCAGCAGAAAGTTATTGACAGAGTAACAGTTAGAAGTTTGATAGTAAAGAAGATAAATAATAATAGAAAAAAAAAAATTGCTCATTCTCTTTTCCTCAGAAAATTTTCTGAATTTTTCTGTGGCCAATTACTGTATAGCACCCACTGATTGTTCTTTACGAGACAATGCCTTAAAAGGAAAACAATATGAAAAAAGTCTATGGTGCGCAATGTATAAGGGGCTAAGTTCTTTGAATTCTTTAGGAGCCGGTATCAAATTCTACCAGCCTCAAGAAAGACGCCATATATATAAATGATTATTTTTTTGTTTTTGTATGATCTCTTCTCTTGGCATATAAAATTCATCTCTGACAGTGTGCTTTCACATATCGTTGGTGTTATTTAAGTTATTGTTTAGTTTTTTTAATATATATATATGCGGCGTTTCAAACCATCGACCAGGTTAAACCGCGGAAATCACGCGATGAACTTCCCTAACCTAACCTTCTCCCGCCTCCAAATTTCAGGACTTCTTTCCCCGATCAGTACGAGTTGCAATCATATCCTCACATTTTTCGTCACCACTCAGCCTCTTCATTCACTGTTCCTTTATTTTTTTTAATGTCGATTATCCCACCGGTTGGATACCCCACCATCCGGGTATACCACCCAGGTTTCTGCACCTATTTTTAAAATCCCGACTCAGGACCACTTGAGGGGGCGGCAAAAAATAAAAATCCACTTCCTTTTCCACTTTATCTGCCTTTGTTCCAAACATCACTTTTTACATCTCGCATAGGTAAAATATTGAAGCGCGAAGAAAAAAAGAGGGAGGAATAGTTGATGACTGATATAGTATTTACCTCCAACTTTGTCATTATTATTTTATTGCTATTGCTATTATTATTATTATTTTGCACTCTAGGGAACACACATCATGTCAGGAAACAATATCAAAGTTGTATGTCGTTTCCGGCCTCAAAATAAACTTGAAATCAAGGAAGGAGGTGTGCCTATAACTGAAATTCAAGAAGATGGAAGTGCAGTGACTTTGAAAGTAAGATAAAAGATACTTAATACACGCGAGACCAACTTTTAGGAATCCTTGACCTACTGACACCTTTGTTTGTTTCATATGATATTCAGGGTACATCACAGCCGCCTTTTGCTTTCGATAAGGTGTTTGGTAGCAATACTGCTCAACAAGAAGTCTTTGAATACTCCATCAAGTCCATTGTAGACGGTAACCGCAAAATATGGGATAGGCGGGCGGAGAGTGTGGATTTGGTGAGGAGTCCAATATTTTGCTCACCTTTTTTTTTTTTTTTTTTTTTTTTTGTGTCGGTAGATGTGGTTGCTGGTTATAATGGCACAGTATTCGCATATGGGCAAACTGGTTCAGGGAAAACATATACCATGATGGCAAGTCGAAAATACAAAATTAAAGCCTGGATATAATTGGGTCAACTTACATTATAGTTTCGATGCGATGTGTTTGATTAATAGGGCTCTGACATCGAAGATTCTCAAGACAAAGGCATTATTCCTCGTATTGTTGAACAAATTTTCGAAAGTATTATTCTCTCACCTGCCAATATGGAATTTACTGTTAAGGTGTCCTACATGGAAATATATATGGAAAAAGTCCGTGATTTATTGGATCGTAAGTCGATTTGAAACAAAGTATTTCATTTGTGTTTCATTTTTACTCACTTTTTATATGTATTTTATGTTATAATGTTTTGTATCAGCTTCTCATGATAATCTCCCAATTCATGAGGACAAAACAAAAGGGGTTTACGTCAAAGGACTTTTGGAAGTCTACGTGTCATCAACTGAAGAAGTCTACCAAGTTATGAAAAGTGGTGGCAACAATCGTGTCGTAGCATATACAAGTAAGTAAGATCACTTTCCAACCTGATTGACTGAAATTAACCATGTATGGTTTCTCTATTAGATATGAATGCTGAAAGCTCTCGTAGTCATTCCATTGTCTTGATTACAATCACACAAAAGAATGTGGACACTGGCGCAGCTAAAAGTGGTAAGCTTTATCTGGTCGATCTGGCGGGCTCCGAAAAGGTGGGCAAAACTGGTGCTTCTGGACAAACATTGGAAGAGGCCAAGAAAATCAACAAGTCTCTGACGGCGCTTGGCATGGTCATCAATTCTCTGACGGATGGAAAGGTAAGTAGTTGTTATTTTTTTATAATTTATAAAATTTACTTGGCTAAAATATTCCACTGTCGTTTTATGCTTCTTAGTCAAGTCACGTTCCTTATCGAGACTCCAAACTCACACGTATTCTACAAGAATCATTAGGTGGAAACTCTCGCACAACACTTATCATCAATTGCTCTCCATCATCCTACAATGAAGCTGAAACTATATCTACTCTGCGATTTGGTGTTCGGGCGAAATCAATCAAGAACAAGGCCAAGGTGAATGCTGATCTGTCTCCTGCGGAACTCAAGGCATTGGTGAAGAAATTTAAAGGTGAAACTGTCAGCTATCAATATTACATTCAAGCTCTCGAGGGTGAGGTTACCATTTGGAGATCTGGTGGTACCGTACCTGAAAGCCAATGGGCAACCATGGACAAGTTATCAAAATCTGGAACAACAGCATCACCAACATCACCAACATCAAATTCACCATCACCAAGAACACCTACACCATCTTCCTTCAGGCCAGCATTGGTGGACGAATCAAGACCTACAACTCCGGCACTTATACTCGAAAAGGATGAACGTGAAGAATTCATGAAGAGGGAAAATGAATTGATGGATCAAATAGCTGAAAAGGTAACAATATTAAAAATAAATATAGAAATAAAAAAACAGTGTAGCAAACAATGATAAGGATGAAAATATTAACACACTTTTTGTTTTCTCGCTGGACACAAGGAATCTGAATTGACGGAACGAGAAAAGCACCTGGACACTTTACAAGAAGAACTTGGATTTTTGAAGGAACAAGAAAAGACAATGGCCACTGATAATCAAAATATCACCACCGAACTTAATGACGTCAAACTTCAACTGCAAAAGGTCTCTTACGATGGCAAGGAAAGTGCGATTACGGTGGACTCATTGCGGGATGCTAATCAAGAATTGGAATTGGAACTATCTCAGTTGAAACAAACTCTCGATGAATTGCGCAACCTCCAAAAAGAAACAGATGACGAAACGAAATCGAAAAAGAAAGCAGATAAGATTGCGGAAATGATGGCATCTTTGGATCCTCCCGTAAGTGCGCTAGTAAACAGTAAATGATGTACACAGTCCATTAAGAAGTATTCACTTTTTTTCTATTACGTTCAATGTTTCAGGACAGCGATATCTCTCTCAAAGAGCAACAACTGAAGATGACTTTGGATAAACTGAATCCGGACTCTGCGATCAATCTTAGCGAAGAAGCATTGCAACAGTTGAAACAACAATTACTTCAAAACAAGGCACAAGTGGGTCAGCAGGAACTAGTTATCAAGAACCTCCATCATGACAAGGAAACATTGTTGGCGAAACGTACTGAGCTAGAAACCAAACTTAATGCGCTGGAAGTTGAATATGAAGAATTACTGGAAAAAGCCATTAATGATGAAGAAACTGCCATGGAACGCAACGCTGATTTGACCGATACAATCTCAGAACTTAAGGTAAAAAAAAAAAAAAGTTGCAACGGCGTGCCAACGTCTAGACTCATGGTTCCTTTTTTAGATCAAGTTGGAGAACACATACGTCGCAAAGAAAGAAGCTCAACAACAAGAAATTCAAGATCTACGACAGGAATTGGATCGAAAAGATGAAGAATACAAAGCTCTTGACACAGTCATGGTTGAGCTTCGAATATCTAATGACAAACTACAGGTAACATTTGAAGAAAAAGGGACCAGGCCTAGGAAAATACAACGGATGTTCAATGTTTCAAATAACCATTCCTTTATAGTCTGCTCTGGACTCTCAACCCAAAACCGCGACCACACTAGATGAAAAGGAAAAGGATATCGAAAAGATGCGCAAGTCGATGGCCGAACAATTGGCTTACTTTGAAGTGATGAAGAAGGGACTGATGCGGGATCTCCAATCTCGGTGCGAAAAGGTGGTGGAGCTAGAAATCTCTTTAGAAGAAACTCGGGAACAATACAACCACGTTTTGAAAGTAAGCAACAACAAGGCACAGCAAAAGAAAATGGCCTTTTTAGAACGCAACTTGGAGCAGTTGACCAATGTCCAAAAACAGGTAATTAAAATAAAAAAAAAAGTCAGGGGTAACAGGGAACGGTATCATCATCAATTTATTTTATATTAAACATATGACATTTTACAATCATTAGTTGGTGGAGCAAAACACGCAATTAAAAAGGGACGCTGCTATCTCCGAACGCAAATTGGTCACACGAAATGAACGCATTCAAAGTTTGGAATTGATGTTACAAGAAGCACAGGACAACTTGATATACCAAACACAAAAGTAAGTAGAAATATGAAAATGGATTTTATTTCATGTTCATCATATCTCTCTTTTTTAGATTCGAAGAAAACCTGCAAAGGGTTCGTGAACGGTTGGAACAAGCGCGAGCTCAAAAGTCACAAAATGTTATGGCCTCGAACTATGGGCGTATTGCTAAACCTCTAAGAGGCAGCGGTGCTGTGGTAGATAGGTAAAATGAAAATTATAAAGGGGACGTGATGGGGCAATGAAGGTTTATTAGTTGGGGGACGATCCATTGTTAATGAATGTGTTTCCTATTTGATATTAGTGACGAAAAACAGGAACGCCGCTCTTCCTCTTGGATTCCCTTCCGATGAACTGAAACTAGATCTCTTTGTACCCTACTCCATTGTTTTGTGAAAAACAGAGCCTTGGAACTCTGTTTCTTTGATATTAGTTTTCAGTTAGTTTACATACCACAATCTCTTTATATATTTATGTTTTTATGTTTATATCCATTTTATTATGTTATCTAGTTTAGTGTTATGCATGTATTCCTATCCCCTTCCCTTTACTATTATTATTATTATCCCCCTATTGTTTTTTATATTTTACCTATTTTTGTAATAAAATTTGATCTTATATCACAGCCATGTTACACCCAATTTCCTTTTTATACTCCGTTCGGCTGTCAATATATAAGACTTTGATCTGAACATTGTATGTGCGTTTTCGTTTGTGCCTCTTTTTTCTCAGAAGTTTTTATTTAGAATGAAATTGATCGAGCTCGTATCATCGACCCTACTTGTATCTTATTTTTTTGAAGCAGCAGCAGCCGGATCTTCTTGGAATTTCGCCAATTGGCAGTCGTATGCCAAAGAAACTCCCAGTAGTGATCCCAGTTGGAAATCCAAATGGCATATTCCTGACGAAGGTGGATGGTCATGGCCCTGGCATGCAAATGATTATAACTACGCTGTTGTCAATGATCCTGCTAAAGCCTCGAAAGAAAAAGGGGTGCTTCAAGTCACGTACCCTGCTAATTCAATGAATCCCGACGCGACGGTGCAAGGAGGAATTGGATTTTATGCTCAGCCAATCACATTGGCCCGTGCCCCTGCGCTATTGGATCTTTCTTATCAACTCTTTTTCCCTAAAAACTTTGATTTTGTTAAAGGTATGAATCTCATAATGATTGCCAAGGATGAACACTATTTATTGACAGCTTGTTTGCTTTTTTATATTATAGGTGGCAAGGTATATTTATTGAATCGAAATATACATGGAACATAATTTTAATTTTTTTTTTTTTTCAGCTTCCTGGGTTATATGGCGGTCATGAAAAGTGTTCATCGGGCTCAACCTCGTCTACTTGTTTTTCTACACGGTAAGCGGAAAAAAAAAAACACCACCATAGAATACAGGTACGATACAAAAATTAATGCGATGCAAATCACACCGGCTTTTATAGATTCATGTGGCGTGAAAATGGCAAAGGGGAAATTTATGCCTACCTGCCACCCAAGTTACAAGCCAAGGACATTTGCAAAGGAAATGGGAATATTTGTAACTCTGATTATGGCTATAGTCTAGGCCGTGGCAGCTGGTCTTTCAAAACAAATACTTGGAATTCCGTCCGTCAGCTGGTCAAGCTAAATACGCCAGGAAAACAAAATGGGGAACTCACCGTGTTTGTCAATGGAAAACAAGTCTATAAGCAGTCCAACCTGGTTTATCGTACAGGGTCTACGGATAAAATGTTTGGTATAGGTAAAAAATAAAATAAAAAATAACAAGAGAAATCATTTGAACGACAAAGGAAGGTGAAAGTAATGATCTGGGAACTGACTGATGTTCTATTTTTGGCTGTTGTTTTTCACACTAGTTTTTGACACATTCTTTGGTGGATCTTCGTCTGATTTTAAAACGCCGAAAACCCAGCACACTTACTTTAAAGGGTTTACTTTGAAGGCTCAATAGGAAACCGTTATAGATCATCAACCTTTTTGTAGTAGCATTATAGTATTTTTATTTCATCTTGAAAAAAAAAAAAAAAGGATAATTGCTGGTCCAGTTATCCTTTGACGATGATGATGATAATAAAAAAGTGCTATCAAATCATTTTGGTAATCATTCGATCACTTTCAATTTTACTTCTTTCGACTTTTTTCTCAACTCTGTAAAATACCAATTCAGTCTCCGCACACATGATTTCTCTTTTTTTTTTTTTTTTTTTTGGCTCTCTTTTCCTTTCTTTTTTCTTTTTTTCCTTCATGAAAGATTGAATGATATGATGGCATGGCCCATTGGGATACTAGCAATCTAGGATTAGTGTTAGAACTTGATTTAGGGGCATTTTCAAAAATGCAAAACAAACATCATGGGGAAACCCTTTCATTTTGGAGTTGTGTTTTCCAACCTACATTAGATTAGCCTTCATATTAGAATAGTGCCATTAGCTTAGGTTAGTGTTAGTTGTCATAGTTTACACTGTATACATATCTGAATAAACCTGTTTTGTCTTTTTACCATTCAACTATTTCATGTCTTTTATTGTCTCGTTGAATGGGAATGAGTAAACCCGGTGCGCGTATGTGTGTGTTTTTATATGTAGGAAGAATGGTATGTGCTTCTGTAAAAAAGAAAAAAATGTGCACTATAGAATATTTTACTATCTGTACCCTCTGAATTTCGCAATTGAATGGACTATATAGTAGGGTTAGTATTAATGCAGGATATTCTGGGGCGGGGCTAAATACTGGTGACTCAATAGAAAAATGAGATTTGCAGCGATATTGATCTAGAAATATCAGTGGACCGATATTGCAAAGTCATAGACGTCAATTTTGATAAGAATGCCTTTTTTCTGTCAAAATAAAAACACACCATTATAGTTTATTTTCCCTCTGCAGTTCACACTATATAGAGTAGAAATGATGGAGAATAGTATATGCCAATTACAGTATCCCTAAAAAGTATCTAAAAAGTGCTGGCTATGGTGATAGAATAAAGGGATAAAAAAGGCAGCATTGCTACGGTGATGGGAGTGGAGGAATGGAAGGATATTTCAAAGTCATAGATCAAGATCTTAGGTAAGTTTTTACCCCCTCTCTCTTTAATAGATAAAAGACAATTGTATCACTTTGTTTTTTGTGATATCCATCCATTTCACATGGGGCAATGGGATGGGATAAAGGCCCTCCGTACTCCTAAATATTCCACTCCGGTTTGAGGAAACTTGCCAGAGCACAAGATAACATTTTATTCATTTTCAAAACGGGCATATATATAAACATGGCTAAGGAAGGACAGAAGTACGGTAAATATGAGGACATACGATCCCGTGATCGCAAGTGCAACATAGAAGTATATAAACCGACTGAAGTACATCCTCATGGTAAATAAAAATAGTCAGGGAGTGATTGGAGACAAAAGCACAATTAGCAAAGAGCGAATTTTTTTACTGTAGAGAAATGATAATGTATATATAAGGCGGGAAGGTAAACTAATGAGGGAATGTACTACGATAACAATAGTAACAGTGTTTCAAACTAAAAGGATGTAAAACTATTTACGATCAAAAATAAAAAGGAATATTAATGGTGGTGATGGTACATGGTGATAAATGAAACTAAATAAAATAATAACAGAAGGTAGTCTACAGTAGGTGATGGGGGACGAGAGAGAAAAAATAAAAACAAGGGGAAAAAAATTATAAGAAAATGAGTCGGTGTCGAGGTCGCTTAAATTTATATCCCAGAGTCCACTTTATAGGTCACTGCCCAATTTCACATCCATGAGAGTCTAAGAGTGGATGAAGAAATATGCTCAATTGTCTGATCACTTTTAGATGGAATCACTTGCAATATCAAAAGCACACCTGGTGAAGTAATAAACATGGAAAAGAAGTCAAAAGGGAAGTCAAAAATGCAATGAGGAGAAGTAAACGAAAGATGAGATGTAGTTTATTAAAGGAAATCATCCCAACTATTCATTCTAATCACTTTTGCCCTTCTAACACATACACACACACACACACACACACACACACACACAGATCCAGCCACACTGTTTTAAAGACACTAAGCTAATGGCGATCTGACTAACGACCAATATATGGGTTAAGTAGATATACTTAGGGCGATCTGACTATTTGCTGCGGAGATAGTGACGGGAAGGACGAAAGTAAGGGTCAGATAAATAAAAGGGAACTGGGTAAAAAGTAAGGGAACAATCAAAAGGTAAGAAGCGGTCGTAAAATGGGATCTTATATATTGTACAAGACTGTTTTTCATTGTTTTGTTTTGTTTTTTATTGAAAAACAACAAGCGATCAAAACACTAATCAAACGGCATTGAATGCAAAAAAAAAAAAAAAAAAAAAAAAAGTAAAGGAATCTATTGTGCAAAACATAAGAGCGGCTAAGAGACATATTTTCATTAAAACAAGTAAAAGAAGGCATATTTTATTTAAATATAGAGACCAGACGACGTTAAACTAAGCTAATGAAGGCTCCAAAAAGTTTACTAATGGTGGTCGACAAATCCTGAATCCAAAATAAAAGGGTTTCCCCATGCAACTTGTCATCCCTGAGCTGAACCCCTTTCTAAACTAGTCCTATATACTATTCTAAGTCCAACATAATATCATAGAAGTTGAATGGTGAAGAAAAAATAAAAAGGAAAAAAAATAATCAAAAAGAAAGAGAGCCGAAAAAATAAAAAAAGGCATGAGAGAGAAAATAAATATTTCACGTGGGCGGAATTTGACTTTTTCGAACCTCTCCTTTCAGGTTTTGAGGTTGAGTGCCTTTTCTTCCTTTCTTTTTTGGAAGTTACAAAAAAAAAGGTGGGGTTTGTTTGTTTTTTTTTTTGTTTTTGTTTTTTTTTGCAACTAGCCATATACATGTACAAAATACCAAATCCTATGTTTACTAGAACATAGAAGTATAGCTCAGTGAATACCAACGTACCGATTTCATGTGACGAAGAAAAAAAGGAAGTGGGAATGTAAAACAACAACAACAACAGAAAAATTTTTTTTTTTTTTTATCGACATCGTAAAAAAAAAAAAACAGTCGCAGCGTGAATGTTATATGCGCATATGAAAAAATAATCGCTAATTTAAATTTGTTGGTATGAATGATAGAGCAGGACGGAATAGAGAGGGTGTGAAAAATTTAGTCATAATGGGGGGGAGGAGCTAGAAAGCAGGTCTTTGATAGGCCGCGCGCAAAACAGCTTACAATGACGACTTTTATCACTATAGAAAGCAAAAATATCAAAAATCGAAATTACTATAGGTCAGAGGATTGTTAATAAAAAGAATATATTTTATTGAAGCAGAATTGGCAGATACTAAAACTAATGACGGGGTTCATTCCAACAGGGAATTTAACCAAAAATTTTCTATTGGAGGTACTATGAGGGAAACTATTTTGAGTTCTGAATAAAGGTGATTACCATTCTAAAGGAACGGTAAAAGAATGAGAACAATGAACGAAAAAACAAAAAAAAAAACCAGCGAAATAAAATGGGAGGGTGAAGTGAACTAGCCAATAGGAATACATGCGGAGTTCGAAAGGTAACGGTAGAGATTATATAATACTTTTCAGTTTTACCCTCAAAAAGGGTGATTTGGCCGAGTTGGTCTAAGGCGCCGCACTCAAGTTGCGGTCTCAATCTGAGGCGGGAGTTCGAATCTCCCAGTCACCACTTTTGCTTCAACTTACACCGGTTAATCTTTTACGGCGCTTTTTTTTAGAAGTAAAGAAGGTGTTACGGTTGTCACGGCTAATTTGGGTGTGTAGCTTGTGTTGCGGCTAAATTTGTGATTTTAGTCCAACTGGATTGTGTTTTTGTAGGTTTTTTATGTTTTGCTGGGTTGAATAGGATGTCTTGAGTTATCCTTTAGTATGGCTTTTGCTTGTTTAGAGCTTGAAAATAAATTTGTTCCTTGGGCGGAATTTGAAATATCTTGTTCCTGAATCGGACAAAAATAGAATTGATAGTAGTGAGCACCAGAACTTTTGTAGATAAAGTCCAACTGTAGAGAAAGTTTATAAAAAATAAACTTGGAAAAGTAAAATAAAATAAAAAGGAAAAGTATTGACCTTTGTTGGTTCAATAAAAATATAGTGTATAACACACAGTAAAAATAAAATAAAAAAGAGGACTTGTAGTCAAAAATAAAAGGAGGTTTCTATGATCCAATAGAAACAGTAGATAATTTGGTGGTATAATAACCTTTGTACTAAGTTTTATTTGATAATATGAGAAAACTGAAAAAAACTAAAGATTTTGAAATTGTTGAAGAAAAAGGTGGGGTATTTATACTAAAAAAATAAAGGGTGGTTGAAAGCAAGAAGTGGTCAAAGTATAGGGATCGGTCGAGTTCACCATTGTCAAAATCGACAGAGTGTTTCGAGATCGAACTTTAATTTGAGCATGATGTTGTTCAAGGTCAGAGATGGTTAGAGGTCAGGTGGTGGCCAGAGGCCGATCCTCGACAGTGTTGATTCAACCTTTTTGTTAAAGCTTCAGTTATATTTTACACCAGATGTATAGTGTATAAGAGTATTCCTGTTCTTATTTGAACGGATTTGTAGTGAGGATCAAAAAATATTTTTCACCTGAATCGGAATTTGTAATTGTCCTTTTTTTACTTGACTGTAGTCTTGAAAATATATAGAGTACCAAATTTATATTTGATTATAAGTAGTGAGCACCAGAACTTTTTATAAAAAATAAACGGTCTGGTGCTCCGCTAGAGCTTTTGGGAATCTTTCGATTTATTGGGTATCACAGTTTTTTTATTAAAGCGTGGATTTTGATGGGATAAGATTATAGCCTCCGCCATTTCGCACTTTGGTGGGCAGCCCCTTGGGGCCCAACCGTCGTGCTCAGCGCGCATTTTTCTGTGTGTTGAAAAAAGAAATATAGGGTAGTGTTTAGGTGTGAAAAAGGTCGATTCAGACTCCGCATACATGATTTCTATTTTTTTTTTTTTGGCTCCAATTTTTTTTACCTCTCTTTTCCTTTTTTTCTTTTCTTTTTTTTTTTCCTTCATGAAAGCCTGAATGATATGGTGGCATAGCTCATTGGAATACTGGCAATCTAGGATTAGTGTTAGAACTTGAATTAGGGGCATTTTCAAAAATGCAAAACAAACATCATGGGGAAACCCTTTCATTTTTGATCTAGGAACTGAAGGCACCATTAGTTGGTGTTTTGGAGCCTTCATTAGTTTAGTTAGGATTAGTTTATCATAGTTCGTATCAACATATGAATAAAATATGTCTCTTTTTACATATCTCAATGAAAATGTTCCATTAGGATCTTTCTCATACTTATTATATGGGATCCTTCGCACATGCTACAAATAAATGATCCTCCTGCCTTGTCCCACATAATAGATCCATTTGCTTTATTCTCTCTCATACTGTGCACAATAGGTCCGTTCTTACCATTACCCATTTGAAATAGAGTTGACGGTAGTGCTTCAATAAATATAACTTTTTTATTAACCATTTTTTGACACATCGGATAGAGGGTAATGCCGCAATTGTACCAGTTTTCTGGGTGTCCTATCAAACGTCTGCTTTTTAATTCACCCCATATATATAGTTTTCTTCCTAGAGCTTACATATTGACTGACGGTGTTTAAGTCGCTTGATATCAAATGTTGGCTGATTCAGGTCGATCAATTATATCAAGTGACCTGCTATCTCGTCAATGTAACCGTCGCCGTATACTTTTCTTTTAACTCCCCTCCCCCTATGATGATATGCAATGGCTAGTCATTTTGAAGAAATATTGTACCCTATGCAAATATAGTTGCTGTTTATTGTTTACAGACTTTGGTATACTTTACTCATTTTTTATAGGGGACAAGGGGTTTTTTCTTTCATAGTTGAGTGAGAGTCACTGAGAATTCAGTTAAAAATAAAGTATTGAGGACAAGTATATTAACTACACCAAAAGCAAAGCTCAAACAGTATATGACAAAATCTACCAGTAGCCAGTTTCCTTAACAAACAAGTCCTATTTCTCTCCTTCACAGCTATATATATCATAGTCAATCCTAGTTCCCATAATAATATCAACCAACACATTTCTTCAACAAATAAAGACTTGCACATCAGTAACTAGCAATAAAAATTACCCATATCTTTTTTAGAGTAATAATTTTTTATTGTATTTATAATACGTAGATTAAGGTGACCAATACTCAAAACTGGTGTTGGTAGTAAAAAAAAATCTACTGCACAAATCATGAGAAACTAATGGAGCATATTTCATTGAAGGAGGAGAGCAGGGAGGGGGCGGCATGGGGGGGGGGGTTCACATGTAAATACAAACTATAGACAAACAAAGACAAAAGTAAGCTAATATTTAAAACAATACGGAGGATCAAATGCTATTATGTCACAGCTGTCGCCAACGTTATTTTGGTTTCTCTATATTCCACAACATCGTTATCATCGTCCAGTTCCTTCCACAGGGATCGTTATCTATTATCATTCGTTGTAGAGGAGTCACATTTTTTCCTTTGCTGTTTCGTGCTGGCGATGATCTTCATATTCTAAATTTATTATTACCGAGACGGTATGAGTTTGGTTTACTATAAGATGTCGATTCTACTTGCATTGTCGCGTATGTTGCTTTCCACTTGGAAGATCGTTCTGGCTATCCACAGATGGCGGCTGCGTTCATAATCATCTATCTCGTAACCGATATCCTTAATATGCTGCATTACCACATTTTTCTTTCTTTCCTCTAGCGGAGACGTTGATGACATGTTGTGTATTGGATCCAGGTGCAGTAGTGGTTGTCTTTGGTCATTTTTCTTTTGCATACGTGGCGTATCTTGCTGATCAGCCCAAGGTTCGGTTGGATTTTAATAGAGTTGGTATGATTCCTATCGCGGTGTCTTTGATAAAAATATTTCCCCTGTGAGTATAATATAACAAATCATCATTATATGGTTATTGGTCACACTATTTACTTACCTTCATCTTCGCTATCCTGGTCTTTGTTCGTCACTCCCATCGACACCTCGTTCAAAGTATACAATAAGCACATCAAACTTAATATTTATAGTCTTTGCTTTTATTATCTTTATCTCAGATGTTTTTTTATCTTGGTTTGACAGGAGACCATGATTCAACTAATACTTAACGAAGGGAAGAGAAAAAATATAAATTCATGCTACCAGAGCCACGGGTTATCGGGGTGTAAAATATAATTATTACTATGGTGGCTTTTCTGTCAAGGGTGCATTTTTCGACCTGAAGCTGGTCAACTAATGCGGCAATTAAACCTGATTACCTTTTTTTTTTTTTTTTTTTTTTTTTGAAAAAGGAGCCATTGTTGACATTGCTTCTTTCTTTTCCCTAATCTTCCTATCTTTCTCAACATGTTTGGTGCCCATAGACGCTTGGCGGCAAAGGTGTAAGTTTAATTTAATTGAAATAGACTTTTAAAGAGAATCAAACTGGTATACCTTAACAGCTATTTACCCTCTCTTACATGTTTTGCTGTAGTCATTTACCTTCCTTGGAAAATATCTCCCGCTTAGTAAGTATAAAGGCAACAATGACCCAAAGACTTATGTATATATCAAACAAAAGCGCATGTACTAACACGATTATCTTTTTATTCTATTTTTATTGCAGCATACAACTTCTCGACTGGCCCCTAATCGTGCTCTATTGAGCGTCACTCCAAATGTTATTTTAAAAACTACTCAACGATCGACTGGAGTTGTATTCCTTCATCAACATAACATGCGCCATTATACAACAGCTGGATCTGACGATGACAAAGCAACAACAACAACAGCTCAAGATCTCACCAGTGCTTCAACATCAGTACCAACAGAAACGACAACAACGACAGCCGCAGCTGTACAAGACACCACTGTCATGGATTCTTTAGCACAAACACCGACGGCAGACTCAATCATTGGAGCGGCTGCACAGATTGGTGATTTTAAGGCCATGGGACTCTGCAACTTTACGCCTGTGGGTGGATTGGAAGCCATGTTGGAAGCAGTCCATGTTACCATGGGTTTACCTTGGTGGGGATCCATTGCGTTGGCGACCGTGATTGTCCGTACAGCACTCTTACCTTTGATCATCAAGTTACAAGGAAACAATGCTCGTCTCATGAATATTAATCCCGAAGTGACCCGTATTATGAACAACCTCAAGACAGCTCAAGCGGAAGGTGATGCGGTGGCCACTGGAAAATACTCCCACGAAATCAGCGACCTCTTCAAGAAAAACAACTGCCATCCTATGAAATCCCTTGGTTTGCCTTTGATCCAAATGCCTGTTATGATTTCCTTCTTTATGGCTCTTCGTGCAATGGCCGATTTACCTGTCCCCGGAATGGCAGAAGGTGGTATGTCTTGGTTCACTAATTTGACTGCACAGGATCCTTATTACATCTTGCCTGCTGTCAGTGCTGCTGGTATGTTGGCCGTATTGGAAGCTGGTACTGAAGCTGGTGCTGCTACCCCTCAATCCAAAGGCATGAAAACCTTTATGCGTGGTATTACTGTATTGACTGTGCCATTCACTGCCTGGATGCCTAGTGTAAGTTGAACACACACCTCTCCTTCTTCGATCTGTGTTGACTCTGATATCATGTCTGACTGTTTTTAATTTATCTTCTATAGGGTGTATTTGTTTATTGGATTACTTCCAATATATATTCCATTGCTCAAATTTTGGCTTTGAAAAATCCATCTGTCCGTAGTGCCCTGAACATACCTCAACTCATCAAACCAGCCAAGGAATTACAAAAAGAATCGAAGGGATTCATGGAAAACTTCAAGGATCAACAAAAGCTATACGAAAAGAAGGAAAAGGACCGAGTACTCCGCGAACGTCAACAAGCTGCTGCCATTGCTAGAAGAGCCTCCAAACGTCGATTTTAGATAGATTATTAGTATTTAGACAATCATCCCCTTCTCCCCCCCCTTTTTTTTTTTTTTTGTATTTTATTATTATTATTATTATATTTTATCCAATAAAAAGCATTTATTATTACTTGGTGTCTTATACTGCGACCTTATAGAAGAATGTTTTAAAATGCGGTGACTCAAGGTGATTCAACTTCCGAAACCTCACCTTGAGCTGGACATATATATCTATTTTTTTTTTGTTTTCCCCTTTTTTTAAAAAACCTCTTTTTCACTTCATCGTTTTTATTTTTTATATATAATGCTCGATATCAACTTATTATTGGAAGATCGCGGTGGAAACCCTGAAGCCGTTAAAGAATCTCAACGACGTCGCGGTGACTCTGTAGAAATTGTCGACGAAATCATCACCATTTACAAACAGTGGGTCAAAACACAATTCAACAGCGACCAAAAGAATAAGGAAATCAACGCAGTGCAAAAGGAAATCGGCAAGAAATACAAAGCAAAGGAAGATGCTTCTGAATTGGTGGCCAAAAAATCCCAATTGCAAAATGAAAAGGATGCTCTGCTTGTGGAAGCTAAGGAAGAAGAAAGTGTCTGGAAGACCAAGCTCGCTACCCTTGGCAACATTGTGCACACCTCTGTACCCACTTCTATGAATGAAGTAAGTATATGTATTTATTAAAGAGAAAAGGCATTGGTGAAAGAAGTGATCGTGTTATGTGCGTATATGTTTGATACAAATGACTGAATTATATCCATTTTTTAATAGGACAATAACGAAGTGATCAAGACCTATAACCACAATGACATCAAACCTGTGAAGAAGACTGACATTTTATCTCATCATGAAGTATTGTCTCGATTGGATGGTTATGATCAAGAACGTGGTGCCAACATTGCTGGTCATCGCGGTTACTTTTTGACGGGCGTGGGTGTCGATTTGAATTTGGCTATGATCAACTACGGTTTGTCCTTCCTTGGCCGACGCGGGTACAAGAAATTGATGACTCCTTTCTTCATGCGTAAGGAAATGATGGCCAAGACTGCTCAATTATCTCAATTCGACGAAGAACTCTACAAGGTGACCGGTGACGGTGATGATAAGTACTTGATCGCAACTTCTGAACAACCCATCTCTGCTTTCCATGCTGGTGAATGGTTCGAAAAACCTTCTGAACAACTTCCTATCAAGTATGCTGGCTACTCTACCTGTTTCCGTAAAGAAGCTGGTGCTCACGGCAAGGACACTTGGGGCATCTTCCGGGTCCATCAATTCGAAAAGATTGAACAGTTCGTCTTGACTGATCCTGAAAAATCTTGGGAAATGTTCCATGACATGATCACAGCCTCTGAAGAATTCTTCCAATCTCTGGGTCTCTCCTACCGTGTGGTGTCTATTGTCTCTGGTGCTCTCAACAATGCTGCTGCGAAGAAATACGATTTGGAAGCATGGTTCCCCTATCAAGGCGAATACAAAGAGTTAGTCTCTTGCTCCAACTGTACCGACTATCAATCTCGTAACTTGGAAATCCGTTGTGGTATTAAGAAGATGTCCGATCGCGAAAAGAAATACGTCCACTGTTTGAATTCTACCCTTTGCGCTACTGAACGTGCTATATGTGGTCTTTTAGAAACATGGCAACGTGAAGATGGTTTGGAAGTCCCCCCTCCTTTAGTGCCTTACATGGATGGTCGTACTTTCATTCCTTATGTCAAGCCTGCTCCTGCCTCCAAAAAATGATCCCCCTCTTTTGTCATCTCGCCTTTATACTCACCCTATGCCACCAAATATTATTTAGTTTGTCTCACCTAGTTTTGTATATTTCTTTTTTTTTATTCTTTTACATAATAAAACTTGTTTTGATCATATACAATATCATCTTTTTTATTTTATTGAATTCTGTGAATTGTTGTAGCGAGTAGGGTACACAATCCTAGCATGCATTTACGTCACTCTGGATGTCCCTGTAGTAGCAGGTGGTACTTCTATTTATTTAGTTCATGGTAGCGTGTGCAAAAGAAAGTCTGTCTTTTGATCAGTAACGTTGTGCAATGAGTATAAACTGAATCAATGGCATTAGGAAATATTCAGTTCCGACGATTTTTTGCTTTCTTTAGTATATTGTGTCCAATGTAGCAACAAAAATGAAGTAAGCTGTTGACATTTCGAATTGAAAATTCAAGGGAAGGTATCAATAATCTATTGCCCATTATGAAAAAAGCAATAATATATCGTTAGTTTGATAAATATAATAAAATAATTATTCATACACACAGTAATACAAAATGATGAAAGGAAATCATTTTATTTACAAAAAAAAAAGAATAAAGCTTTACTATATATATATATATATATAAACTGACGATAAGCAAAGGCTGAATGAAATGATCACATTTGAAGGATTTTATGAAGCAAGGATCTTCCAGTTTGTGATTTCTTTTATTCCTACAGGAAAACTCTTTAGAGGCACTGTGCATGAATGGTATTTAAACGCCGCTTTACACTGGTATTCGTTTGGGAGCCGGAGGGGGGGTTTGTTAGGGACACGAGAGTACCTACCTGCGTGTAGTTCTAAGTTCATTGAAGGCATATAAATATATTTTTTATTGTAGAGTAATATAATGTGAAATAAACTAAGAGAGTGAGCAATTATATAATGAGTAGCAAGCTATTATACAGTAAAGAGGGATAAATTATACTGAAGTCGAAAGGTAAACTGTTCTACGGTATGTGGTAAACTAATGCAAAGACATTATGGCAGCCGCATCAGGATAGTAAGACCACTATGATGACAGTGCATAACAGCGGGGGCTTTGTAAAAAGAGGAGATAGCCATCATGCTTCTGCTCTATAGCGTTGTTGGTTACAGTAAAAGAAATAATGAATGCAGCGCCATCAGTGCTGAATGGTGCAGGTTTACGTCATGAGAAGAGAGAATTACGATGTCGTTGATGGATGCTCCATGATTGTAAAAATTGAGAGATTCCTTTGTCTGTATCTTCAAAGATGGAAAACGAAGCCGCCAGAGCTAACCTCAGAAAACACTTCAAATTCCGCACACGTGGGTTTTTTATTTACTCCCCAATTTTTATTTTTTTTATTTTTTGCGCTCTTAACTTTTTTTTTTTTATTTTTATTTTTTCCTTCATCATTCAACTTCTATGAGATTGTGTTGGAAATAGATTAGTGTCAGGACTAGTTTAGAAGGGGTTTCAGCTCAGGGATTACAAGATGCATGGGGAAACCCTTTCATTTTTTACCTAGGATTTGGAATCACCATTGATTGGCTTTTTGAAGACACCATTAGCTTAGTTTAGTATTAGTTTGTACATACTATATCTGAATAAAATATTTCTTTTATTTACATGCGTCAATGAAAAATGTCCCATTAGTTTCTCTCATGTCTTGTACATTAGATTTTTCTTTTACTACCATCACATCACCCCTTTAGAAGAGTGCTGCTAACGGTTATGCTTCAATAGAATATATTCAGTTAGTATTTTTCATGTCTTTCCTGCTTGTACAGTATAATAAATATCTTTTTACAACCATCTCTTTATATCAGTGCTGGTCATTCTTCAGATCTCCTTTTAGCTTCCCTCATGCTACCTCAATCTCATTAGATCCTTTCTTACTGTGAACCTCGCGCTGTTAGTTCAGTTTTGACCATTATATTGCAATAAAATAATGTTTTTTTCTTTTTTTTTAAAAAAAAAAGGTATTCTAGTATAGTGCAATATATTAGTACTGGTTATTGGTTTCTGTTTTAGTAAATAAAAAACGACAACATCTGAACTTAAGCATGACTTGCATCTCACTGTGAAGGTAAAAAATACGTAAAGGGGAAGAGACAGGGACAAAAGAACTGGATGGCATGTAATACAGTATGCAATCTCACAAAAAAAAAAGAGGATTGGTCTTATGTCAACATGGATTTGAAAAAATGGTTAAAAATAAAAGATATATATTTATTGAAGTATTGTATAAGCCAACATAAACTGGTAGATCAACATCGTTGATATAAATGGAAGAGGGGGAGGAATATTAAAAGGGATCTACTGTTGATGACAACTACTATATTAATATGAGAGAGACTAATGGTGCTAATGGTAAAAAGACTAGACATACTATATTCAAATGTTGAGATAAACTAAGGCAATTAGCACTAAGCAAAATAATGAAGCTTTCATGACGCTCATCTCTTAAAATGCTGTCGTGATCTAAAGGTGCGACTAAATCCTTCAACCAAAATAAAGGGTTCCCCGTGATGTTCATGAAGATTTTTTCAGAATGTCTCTAATCCAAGTTCTAATAACTAGTCCAAGTTTGCCATCGCTTCATTGAAACTTTACTGAAAGAAAAAAGGAAGAAGAAGAAAAAAAAAAGAGTTCGTCTGACTATTTATCAAAATTTTCTGATACGAAGTAAGCGCGACCGCGCAACTTTTACATAAAACCCATATCCCAAGACTTTATACTATCTAACAAAATATTGGTTTATTTTATAATATGCCCCTGAAAAAAAAAGGCTTTGGTTTGGTTTCCTGGTCCCAAAACCAAAATCAGCTGGTTCCTGGTTTTTTTTTTTTTTCAGAGTCCCTAGACTAAGTTTTTATTCCCTAGAAATTCAACTCCAATTTGTGAAATTTAGCCAAAACGTAAGATAATATTTTACTCGTTTCTAAACGTGTGTATATATTAAACTAAGGAAGTGCAAAAGTAAGATAAAAACCAAGCGAAAATACTTGAACACGTGAGCTTCAAGGAAGCTTAGAATTATATATTACTATGCAAGTTCACAACCATGAGACGTATGGAATTTGCTTTTATTAATAACTGATGTATGGAAGGTCCTTTTTCTATACAGAGCACTGAATACTTTACTTTTCTGATATTCGGTCTAGTAAATATTCTATCAATAAGAGCCAATATTCCGTATCAAAAGAGAGAATAGATAAGGAATACCAGGAGAAAGAGAGAAACATCAACAAGTGAAAAGCAAGTGCAAAAAAAAAATAACAGAGAGAAGAAAGTTGTTTTTTTATTCGAGATTGTAAAAATGGAAATACTAAATACTAGAATGCCTATACTAACTTGAAAAGAATGAGTTGTGGAAGTTACTTGTGTCGCCGGCACAGGTAATGTAAAAATAATAGAAATAAAAAAAAAAGTAATGGGAACTGGAACAATGCAAATAAAATAAGTAACAAAAAGAAGGGGAAAGGAAGGAAACTAAGTTAACGTAAGAAATGAAGATAAGATAAAAGATGGGAAACTGAGACAATGTCAAAAACAATTGAATGGGAAAAAGTGGGAGGGGAAAGGGGAAGAGAAAAACAAAACCCGCCGCCCGTCAGTGAGGCGGTCACCGTCGAATATTATACGGGCCGAATAATATTGTAACTCCGCTTTATGCAAAATATATATTACTTTTCAATTTGACAATCAATAAGGGTGATTTGGCCGAGTTGGTCTAAGGCGCCGCACTCAAGTTGCGGTCTCAATCTGAGGCGGGAGTTCGAATCTCCCAGTCACCATTATCTTTTTATCTCTTTTGATATACGGGCAATCTTTTATCCTTCCTATGATATTAGGGTGTAGTGTTACGGGTATTTTTGAGTTATGTTACGGCTAATTTTGGTTGTTAGGTCGTAACTGGAGATTGTTTTTGTAGGTTTTTATTTTTTATAGAGTGAGCACCAGAACTTTTTAGGATTAAGTTCAACCGAATGTAGCTTCAAAGGCTTAAAGATAATAAAGGACTAACTTGAAAGTCCAAGTGAGGATGTATTATTTTCAAAGATGAAAATAATAAGGTCAATAAAATAAGTAGTGACTTAGATCAAGTCAAAAAAAATAAAAAGCGAGATTCAGACTCAGCTGTCAAAAATATATAATAAAAATATTCCAAAGTGTGGAATAAAAGGAAGCCAACAAGTTGGGAGGTTTAAAAAAACCTTTATAATGAATTTATTAAAAAATATAAAGTGATCAAAGATAATATGTTCAAAGATAAATTTTTTTTTTCTTTTTGATATTTTTTTCAAGGTATTTATACTAAAATTTTTAAAGTTCAAGACATCGTGCTCGAAACAAAGACTATCGTGCACCCGAAAACCCCGCTACTCCCGTAAACCATTTTGTTTCCGTAAACCATTTTTGTTTCATCTCAAACAATTCTCAAGGTTGAGTTCAACCGTCACAGTTAATGAGTAAAGTGATGTACCAAATATGTATGGTTTGTTGAG
This sequence comes from Absidia repens, assembly GCA_002105175.1. Lineage (NCBI taxonomy): Eukaryota > Fungi > Mucoromycota > Mucoromycetes > Mucorales > Cunninghamellaceae > Absidia > Absidia repens. The sequence goes on along the minus strand of MCGE01000041.1, from coordinate 109,603 downwards.
ATAATATGAACCGTAACGGTATGAAGATAACCTTTTAGTTAAGTTCAAGTTGTATTTTACACCAAATGGATAGTGTATAAGTGTATTCTTGTTCTTGCTTGAACGGATTTGCAGCGAGGACCAAAATTTATTTTTCCCCTGAATCGGAATTTGAAATGTCCTTTTTTGTTTACTTGACTTGTAGTCTTGAAAAATAGAGAGTACCAAATATCCAAATAAATTATTTGATATAAGTAGAAGGTACCAGATATGTTATTGGTAGTAAGTAGTGAGCACCAGAACCTTTGTAGATAAAGTCCAACTTGAAATAAAAGAAGTTTTTTAAAAGAAAACTTGATAAAATAAAATAAAGTAAAAAGTATTGACCTTAACCGGTTCAATAAAAATAAAAAAGAGTATAGCTGACTCTGAAAATAAAATAAATAAAGATTTCTATAGCAAAATAGAAATGACTTGATAACTTGATTGTTTTTATAAAAAAACTTTAGAGTAAACTTTTATTTGACTATTGAGAAAAGTAAAAACTGAAAAAACTAAAGAGAAAATAATTTGTAACAAAAAAGTTGGCCCTTTTATACTGTTTTGAAAGGAGCGGAGTGGGATAGTTGTCGATGGATTTTTAGGGTGGCGGAGTAAAATTGTGATATAGGAGGGCGGAGAAGTTGGTATCGACGAAGGAAGTGGGGCTGCGGCAGTTCTTATTCGTTTGTAGCCCACGCCATCAACTCCCGCAAGCCAAACAAATTGGACAAATCCAAGGCGGCGTCAACAGTAGTATTGGAAATGGATAGTGCAACTGTTAAGGCCAAATTTGTTATAGTCTAGTGTTGCGGCTAAATTTGTGATTTTAGTCTGTTGCGGCTAATTTTGGTTGCTAGGTCGTAACTGGAAATTGTTTTTGTAGGTTTTTATTTTTTATAGAGTGAGCACCAGAACTTTTTAGGATTAAGTTCAACCGATTGTAGCTTCAAAGGCTTAAAGATAATATAGGACTAAACTTGAAAGTCCAAGTGAGGATGTATTATTTCCAAAGATGAAAATAATAAGTTCAATAAAATAAGTAGTGACTTAAATCAAGTCAAAAAAAATAAAGTGAAGCGAGATTCAGACTCAGCTGTCAAAAATATATAATAAAAGTATTCCAAAGTGTGGAATAAAAGGAAGCCAACAAGTTGGGAGGTTTAAAAAAACCTTTGTAATGAATTTATTAAAAAATATAAAGTGATCAAAGATAAAATGTTCAAAGATAATTTTCTTTTTCTTTTTCAATGTTTTTCTGAGGTATTTATACTAAAATTTATTTTATGCGAAACATCTGGTACTGAACGTCTTGTTTAGAACATCTGGTACTGAGTGTCAGGTTGTAAACTTCATCATTTGTTTCAGCACTTCAATCTCCTTCATTCATTGCCCAGGCGAACAATTCTCAAGGTTGAGGTCAACCGTCACAAGTCCAACTGGATTGTGTTTTTGTAGGTTTTTTATGTTTTTCTGGGTTGAATAGGATGTCTTGAATTATCCTTTAGTATAGCTTTTGCTAGTTTAGAGCTTGAAAATAAATTTGTTCCTTGGGCGGAATTTGAAATATCTTGTTCCTGAATCGGACAAAAATAGAATTGATAGTAGTGAGCACCAGAACTTTTGTAGATAAAGTCCAACTGTAGAGAAAGTTTATAAAAATAAACTTGAAAGAGTAAAATAAAATAAAAAGGAAAAGTATTGACCTTTGTTGGTTCAATAAAATTAAGTGTATAACACACAGTAAAGATAAAAAAGAGGACTTGTAGTCACAAAAAAATAAAAGAAAGTTTCTATATAGACGATAGAAACAAAATAAAAATAAGACAGTGATTTGGTGGTTAAAAACCTTTGTACTGAATTTTATATAAAAAGGGTTGAGATAATAATATAATAAAAATTAACTAAAGAAAAAGAAAATTGAAAAATATTGGGATATATATATAAAAATAAAATTTAAAAATGGACTGAAAAAAGACGTCGGGGTAAAATATACGCAGGTAAAAATATGACATTGGGGTAAAAAATATGAAGGGATAAATGTAACAATCAACAAAAACTTAAGCTCCCATGGCCCAATTTTGCAGACCAGCGATTCCCAATAGGTTTGCCCAGGTAACATTTACACTAGAATAGTATCTTGCACCAAAATATGTTTTGTAATAGGTTAATTTTTCTTCCTAGTGGAAAGGCTTTTCTTAGTGAGGGTCAAGAGCGATTTTTTTTCTCTCTGGACGGAATTTGAAATTTGATTTTCTGTGGTCCCTGAATTGACTTTTGTTTATAGAGAGAGCACCAGATATGTATCACACCAAATATGTATTTGATAATGAGTAGTGAGTTCCAGATATGATTTTGGATAGTAAGTAGCGAGCACCAGAACTTTTGTAGATAAAGTCCAACTTGAAATAAAAGAAGTTTTTAAAAGAAAACTTGATAAAATAAAATAAAGTAGAAGTATTGACCTTAGCTGGTTCAATAAAAATAAAAAGAGTATATCTGACTCTGAAAATAAAATAAATAAAGATTTGTATAGCAAAATAGAAATAACTTGATAACTTGATAACTTGGTGGTTATAAAAAAAACCTTTTGTACTGAACTTTTATTTGATAATTGAGAAAAGTGATAATAAAAAAACTAAAGAGAAAAGAAAAGGATAATAATAAAAAGTGGGGTATTTATACTAATGTTTGTTGGTTTCGTGTGGTAATGACTTCTATATTTTTTGTTGGTTTTGTTTCTTTTGTTGTTTTTGGCGCGAGTGGTGATGACGCTTCGTTGATGAGAGAGGTCATTCGTCACTTAAACCCCACTCTAAGACTTGATTGACATTAAATATGTCAGTGGCGATGATATTTGCTGTGTTAATAGGGTAATTGGCGGCAGTGGTGTTGTTGGCGTTGGTGGCGACATTGTTGTTGGTGGTGTTAGTGGTGTTGGTCGCATAGGTGGCATTGGTGATATTGGTGGTTTCCACAACAACGGCTAATTTTGATTATTCGGCAGTAACATGGGTTTGTTTTTGTAGGGTTTTATCTTTTTTATAGTGAGCACCAGAACTTTTTAGGATGAAGTTCAACCAGTTGTAAAGAGAATGGAAAAAAATAAAATCGATCTGAGGATTCAAAGTCCGTTCAGGGGAATTATTTCTTCGAGAGAGAAGTAACTATAAAAGTCAAAAACGAATTGTGATAAAAAATGTTCCTCTTGATGGAATATAGTGCGGCTCACTTATAATGTCAAAATTTAGGAATGATCCTAGAAAGCTGATGGTTTTTTTAAAAAATGGCCACCTCAAAAAAATAATGTATAAACATGATAATTCAGACCTTTAAGAACAAAGCGTGTACATCAGTTTGTTTTTTTTATAAAAAAAGAATAATTTATATCAGTCTTCAAAAAAAGAAGACTTTGGCTGGCTGGCCTAGGATTCGAAATGTATCTGATGTACTAAAAAGAAAATGATATGTGCATTTATTATTATTATATATTAAAAAGAAAATTGATCGTAAGAAAACTCAGCTATAGTAACTTTAATTTCGCTCTTTTGGCCCTCCAACTTTTTTTTTTTCTTTTCTGATCCACCGCTGACGCCCTGTCCACCATAGGAATCGTCCATCTTTTTTTTCTCCATCGCTGCCCACCCATAGTGCCAAATCACAGAGTCTTTCATCAAAAGTCACACTTCAGAAACCCCTTGCCACCCAGTAGCTACATAATTAATACTATTCCCAACTTTGCTCTTCAATATACCCCACCGCAACAAATACACTGTAATAGCTGTTTTTTCACACAAACACATCCCTGTTTTCTTTTCTACGCACAAACTTATATAGTTGGTGGAAGAAGTCTCCATAATACCCAATCCGTTCCTTTTATTTATATATATATATATAGACACACTTTTTTTTTGTCTATGCATATGTAATACACATTCGATGAAGCTCATAATGTAAACGTACAACAGAGAAACTAAATATAAGAAAAAGAATATATTTATTCAGACGTAGATTCAAACGATGACATACTATTACTAAACTAATGACGATTCCATGATGCTAATCTACTGAGTTCCCAAATCCTACATCCAAAATAAAAGGGTTTCCCCATGATGTTTGTTTTGCGTTTTTAAAAACGCCCCTAATTCAAGTTCTAACACTAATCCTACATCATCAGTACCCCACTAAGCCTTGCCATCATATCATTCAGACTATAAGAAGGAAAAAAATAAAAAAAAAGAAAAGAGAGAAAAAAAATGGGGGCCAAAAAAAAAAAAATAGAAAGCAAAATGCGGAGCCTGAATCATCCAGCCTTTTTTTTTTCTGTCAAAAAATCAGGGAAGGGGCAATCGCCATAATTCCTGTAGTGCATAATTTGTTTTATCTTCCAGTGGAAAGTCAGTCGCGACCCCTACATAATCAAGCTCTAATCTCTCTGACGCCTTTCAAATAAGCTATTATTTCCGCACACAAAAAAATTCATTGACGACGCGCTGACCACGACGGTTGGGCCCCAAGGGGCTGCCCACCATAGTGCGAAATGGCAGAGGCTCTAATCCGTTCACTATTTTTTTTTTTTCAGCACACAAAAAAAACCATTGACGATGCGCTGAGCACGACGGTCAGGCCCCAAGGGGCTGCCCACCAAAGTGCGAAAGGGCGGAGGCTTTAATCTTATCCCATCAAAACCCACACTTTAATAAAAACCTGTGACACCCAATAAATCGAAAGATTTCCAAAAGCTCCAGCGGAGCGGCAGAGCGTTTATTCAGCAGTAATTATAACAATGACAACCTATACTAAGCTAAGATGAAGGCCAATCTAATAGTGGTCCCATATTCTGAATCCAAAATGAAGAGTTTCCCCATGCATCTCGTAATACCTGAGCTAAAAACCTTCTAAACTTGTCCTGACACTAATCCTAGTTGAACATCGCCTCATTGAGATCAATAAAATGGCGGTGACCTGGGGAAAAAAGAAAAGAAAGGAAGGAGGAAAAAAAAGGCTTTAAAAAGCATATTTAAACGTCGATTACAATCACAAAATTGAAATGAAAATTGAAAATTTGACATTATAAGTGAGCCGCACCATAGTAAAAATAATACAGCCAATAGTTTGGTAGTAAAATACCTTTGCACTGAGCTTTATTTGTAATGAGGAAACTTGAGAAAAAACTAAAGACAATGCTAAAAATTGTGGGGAAGTGTATTTTTTATACTAAATTTTCTTGGGCAAAAAATCTAGAATCAGAATAAAAAAAACTGGAATCGAAAATTTAAAAAACAACTACAATCGATGTGTCATGGTGTGTAAAAAAAAAAAGGAATCGAATTTTCATATGTCAATCTCCGTCATGTTTGTGGCCAATTTAACAGAGCTGCAATATCAAATAAGTTTGCCAATTCGATACTGTGAGTGCCAGAATTTTTCATGTTTTCACAGCTAAATTTGATACTTTAGTCTAACTGGTTTATGCTTTTGTTGTTTTTATAGTTTTTTTATGTTAGTGAGCACCATAACTTTTAGGCTTAAGTTCAACCTTTTGTGTGATAGAGAAAAAATAAAATAAAACGGTGGCTTTCAAAGTCCGTTCAGGGGTAAGGACGATCTAGAAGTAAAACTAACTACAAGAAAATAAAATACGGAGGGGAGCGGGAGTATTAATATAAATACTGCAAAAATATAAAAATATACGGTATCAAGAACAGATAAGAGGGGCACGTGTTAGGGGAAAGGTACCAAGCGCAGGTCCGTTTAATTCCAAGAATAGTTAAAAGATCTCCGCCAATCACCTTCGACGGCGATGTTCAACTAGCTGTTGCTATTTTGTTAGTAACTGAAATGTGTTTTTCCTTTTGTATGAGCCAGCATCACAACTTTTTATGCTCAGGTTCAATGACTGGTAGTAAAATGATAAAGACTTGAGGACTAATAAATGTGATATATATATATAAAGATAGTCCTAATAACCTTATGTAGAGAAAAAAAGAAGAAGTGATGAGAGTGATGATAGGGTATTTGTATGTTTTTTAAAAAAAAGAAAAAGAACCTGTCAAATTCAGCCAAGAGAGTTCAGTATGAATCAATAGGAAGTTTCGGTGAGGTTATAAAAGTTTCGAGCAAAAGAATAATAATAGTACAGGGAATCCCCAGGGATTGAAGTCACGAGCAAGCCAAAGTATTCATAATGCTTATTGAAACAAACGCAGATAAGAATCCTGTCCGAATTAACACATACCATTTTTTTAAAGGCAATGATTACGCCGCTCTGTAATTCTCTTGATTTTGATCCGCCTTTCAATTTCACAAAACCCGCCACACACTAGTCGTAGTAAGATAGAGACCAACAAATAAATAAAAATAAAAGATAAAAATAGAATATGGTATGATAAACAACGATTTTTATTGTAATGTACATGATCGATGATAAGGGAAGTAAAATATCTAGCTAGAGTGAGTAGTGGGATAAGAAGAGAAGTGGGATAAGAAGAGAAGTGGGGGAAGGGAGAGTAAATTAAAGCCAAGGCACCCAAAAGGTTGCGCTATTTTGCAATTTTGATTTGGAAGGTACCTAGAACAGAGAAGATAAATATTATAGTTCAAATGTTATAGAAAAATAACTTACATTGCGGAAGATTTGACGTTTCAGCTACTACAACACTAGAGACACCCAGATTTGCCAATGCACCTCTAATCACGCCGCACGGAAACCAGAGATACTACGAATACAATTAAAACGCATTAGTCTACTATCATCTTCCTGTTACTCAAACCCTTCACTATTTATTACCGGAGTAGCCTTTTTTGCAGAATCAGCACCACCGACATCCGTAGATAATCGCATAAACCATCGAAAGCTATTGTCTTGGAGTACATAAACACCCTGGATTCACAAACCAAACATAGTCAACGTTATAGTTAGTTGTTCGTTCCATAACCAAACCCTCTTTTTGTTTCCTTCTATTACCCTGTGATTTGTTTTCAGATTGTCGATTTGTTTCTTAAACATGATAGTCCAAAGATCTTTGCAAATGAACTTGACCACGTCCAACGTATCAACAAAGCGTGGCCGATCCTTTGTAAATCTACAATATATGGAAGCGGGTTTCTGAAGATAAACATATACAGTAAAGAAATAGAAATGCACAGTAAAAGAGGTTTACCTTTCAATCAACCGCTGACCGACAGAATATCCTAAAGTTTCCAGCTTATAAAAAACAGCGTCAATATCAGCTTCTGGTTCCGTGATGGTTGTTCTGCAAACAGTGTCCACCATTTCGATCAAGAATAAATCCATACAACTTTCACTAACAAGCTTCTGTTGGGATAGTTGTTGTGAATGAAACGAAGCGTCATCACCGTAAGACGCCATTATAACAATAGCAATAATCAAAAAAAAAGGAAGGAGATGAGAAAAAGAAGAATGGCAAAATTCAACAAAGAAAGCTCTCTGACCATTTTAAAATACCGACCTTTTTTTCCTACTTTTTTTTTTTTTTTTTTTTTTTTGCACCTCTCCACTTCCACTTTTTGAACACGATGCTTTCTTCAAATCACAACCAATCATCTTCCAACGAGTACGATAATCCATTCTCCTCCTCGTCAGACCCTTATTCGACTTTTATCGAACCTGACTTGGACTTGAGTGGTCAGTCCACTCGACAACCTACACAACAACCTGTACATACTAGCTCAACACCTCTAGCCTATTCCAATCCCTTTGCTAATCCTGCCCTCTCCGGTAATATTGGTAGTTCTACTCACACCTCGAAACAGCAAACCACCTCTACCGAAAATTATGAATACTCTGGTGAAGATACTCTAGATGAACCTGTTTCTGTGACCATTGTAAGTTGATGTTTACTTGACCACCCACTCTTTTTATACTCACACTTTATCTGGCTCTCGTATCTTTAGTTACGTGACTTGAAAAAAGTGGCTAATAAAATGCTACAGGTTCTTCATCCAAAAGGCGATAGACATGTATTACGGGACTGTAAGTATACACTTCATCATATTCATTCAACTCTGCAAAGTTTACTCATCAAATTCTTCTAGGGGACTTGTGGGGGCCTTTACTACTATGTCTTTCACTTGCCATGTAAGTAAGCAAACACACATACATATATATATATATGTATAAATATTACATATCTAACTTTATATATATACATCACAGAACTTTGAGTACTAGGGCTCCTGCTGATCAAAGTGTATCCATTTTTACTGGTGTCTTTGTGATTGTTTGGCTTGGCGCGGCTGTGGTGACGGTTAATGCCAAACTCCTTGGCGGTGCTGTGTAAGGCTTTAAGTGCAGGGCATTGAGTGATGACCAATAAAACTTATTTCTTGTCGATGTTGCCATTTATTCGATAGTTCGTTCTTCCAATCCGTGTGTGTAATAGGCTACTGCTTATTCCCTCTGGTTGCTGCCTCCATTGTATCAATCTTTGTCCATCTGATTTGGGTACGTTTACCGATTGCTATAGTCACATTTGCATGGTCTACTTATGGTAAGTTACAATTGGATGTGCCATTTATTTTTATTATCATTTATTCACTTTTCATTACCTATAGCCTCTGTTGGATTTTTATCTGAATCACAAATCAATTTGAACAATAGACGAGCCCTCACTGTGTATCCCCTTTGTCTCTTCTACATGGTGATCTCTTGGCTCATTTTGGTATCTTAGACTTACAATGATGGGCAATAGATCTCCCGCTTTTACTCCCCTTTCTAATAGTATATAGTATTTCTAGTTCCTCCCTTTATTAGCTTTTATATCTGTCTACTATTATGTTTTATTTTCAATTGTCGTTTTTGGAAATAAAACAAACTATATATGTGTGTCTTTTATATTTATTCGCAAACAATCATATTTAACTTATCATTAGTAAGGATAGCAGTTGGGACAGTGGGATGGGATTGAACAAGCAAAAATACCATGATAAGCAGCGATGAAACTTAGGGGATGGAACGGCGAGGTCTAGGATGTGACTTGGGCTGGACAACGGGATGGGATAAAATACCATTTTTTTCACTATCCAAATTATTCATTGCATATTCCATATTATATTACAATAAAAGAATCGCCTTTACTTCTTCTTTACTTTCTAGTACAGTAAAACTTTTTGAATTGTGTTTATTGGCTCCTATAATAAAATGGAGGACGTAGTAGAAGTAGTAGTAGTAATAGGTAGCGCTTTCAAATGGACCCATTTTCAGCAAATCAAATGATGAAAAAACTTTTTTGCGGCACGCGGTACCTATACTGACTCACCAACTATGTATCGTTTCTTTACACAACTACTATCCTTTGATCCTTTCCCATTAGAGGCTTTGTTTTTTTTATTTTCTATCTCATCCGTACCAGAGCTATTCCCTAATCCCACCTTCAGTGATATGCTTTATGAATTATATGGCCAGTTTGGGCGAAAAGAAAGTACCTGGTAGACGAAAACTGGTTTACAATGTACCTCCAATGTTTCTAACTTCAATCTTTTGAAAGTTTGAAATGGGCATCTTTTTCGCTGGAAATGAGTTGAGCATGATTTGTAGCTACACATATGCAACTGTCCCCATTATTGCTACTCTATATAATCCACAAGAGAGTGAATCCGGAGAGGACAACAACAAAATACACTGTAGTTTTTTTTTGTTTTTTGTTTTTTTGCACGCACACATGCCTGATGGTTCTTTTACGCTCAAATATACACATGATGTGAAGGTTCTAACAAAGGCACACTAGGGGATCATGGTAGAATGAGGGGAAATGAATTTGATGATTAGAACAATTGCATTATTAAAAAAGATATTGATTTAGGAATAAAACAAGTTCTTACTTGATATATGAATTTAAAGGTAATGTTTATATAGATGATGGGAGACAACAAGGGGATGTTGACAGGCTGGAAATGAGTATACTAAAATGAAAGGATGGTATTAGACAGATGGAAAATTATGATGGGGGACAACTATTAGACTAGGACATGATTTTTACTTGAACTGGAGACAGAAGATCGATATACGGGATAGACAACAAAAAGGCCCTTGACAAAAAACTCAATTATAAGACAAGACGAGTTGATATAGAAATAAAAAGGAAAAAAGTAGTATTGATATACTTAATTATTGTTGAATAAAGAAGTAGGTATTTGTCTTGTTTTTTGATAAGATAACTGAATAATTTTTTTTTTTATTAGTAGTAGTTGGGATAGATATATTATACGAGAATTAAGCAAGGGAATGTAAAGCTAATAATGGGGAGTGTTGTAGGGAAATATGGTATTAATGAATGACTTGGAAATAAATGGAATGTGGAGTAGGACGTTGGGGATAGAAATCCGAGGGTCATTACACAGTACACATGAAGTCTCTTTAGTAGCCAACCTATTTCTTTTTTACACATACACACACTAATGCACTCGCTTATTTTCTACGTACATGTATATATTACGGACAAAACAAATGACGTAACCGTTAAAACAGATATACTAATGACATCAAGAGACAAGCATATTTATTCAAATGTAGATACAAACTACAACAAATCAACACTAAACTAAGCTAATGACGATTCCATAATACTCATCGTAAGATGAAGACTAATCTAATATATTGTCCCAATTCACAAATCCAAAATGAAAGGGTTTCCCATGATGTTTGCTTTGCATTTTTCAAAATGCCCCTAATTCAAGTTCTAATACTGATCCAAGATCGACATCATTTCATTGAAGTTTAATGGAAAAACGAAAGAGAAAAAGAAAGAAAAAACGAACCAAAATAAATAAAAAACACCTGGGCGGAGTCCATGTCGTTTATATTCAAACGCCGCCTGTTTACTGTATAGTTAATTTATGAGAGGCAAGAGTGTAAAGTACGGAAAGATAGTCAATTGTCTGATCACCTTTTAATTGAATCATTCGCAAATCAAAATACGCACCTGACAAAGTAATAAAATGGGAAAATCAAAGGGGAAGACCAAAAAGTAAATTTAGAGAGAAGTAGGAAAGATGTTATTTTTATTAAAAAAATGGTTCCAACTATTTATCCTAATCGCACTTCCATACATAAATACACACAAACATGGATCCAGCTACACTATTCTAAAGAGACTAAACTAATGGCAGATGAGGTCGGGCGGAATTCGAATATTTTACTTTGAGAAATATATACTTAACCTCCATGATATGTCAAAAAAAAAAAAAAAAAAAAAAAATAGGAAGGGTTTTGGGACAAAATATACCAATAGCAAAAGACAAGGGTCTTATTGATAAGAGAATTTCAGATATAAATAAGAATGAAGGTAAAACTAATGCGGGAAGGTAACTAATGAGAGAAGGTAAGCCAATAAAGGAAGGTACAACAAAATAATGGTGACAGTGTTTCAGCTAAAGGAATGTAAACTAATAAACGAATGTAAACCTATTTGCAATGGTAAATAAAAGGAATATTAGTAGTGGTGAAGTGGCATGACGATGAGTGAGAATAAAATGACAACAAAAGAAGCAAATTTAGGTGAAGAGAGGGAGAGAGACAAAGAATTAATAATAAAAAAAAGGAATGACGACGATGAGTAAACACAGTCAGAGTGGTGTCGTCGATTTTAACCTCCGACTTCTTTACTTCAAATATCTTTTGTTGATTTTCTTTCCATAAGAGGGACTATGGCCCAATTGGACAAGGCGTCTGACTACGAATCAGGAGATTCCAGGTTCGACCCCTGGTAGTCTCATCTCTTACTTTTGCTCAAACCAGTCTTTTTGCGGGCTGTGTTTTGTTATGACTGTTTTTACGTTTTGTATTAGTTAGTGTTGTGGCTGTTTTTAAGTTTTGTTATAAGTGAATACCAATTATGTTATGGTAGACTTGATGTTTTTGATGTTATTTGTATAGTTTGGTATAGATAGAATAGTATCTTGCACCAAATGTGTCTTGTAATAAATTAATTTTTCTTCCTAGTGAAAGTCAAGAGCGATTTATTTTTCTCTGGACGGAATTTGAAATTTGATTTGCAGTGGTCCCTGAATTGACTTTTGTTTATAGAGAGAGCACTAGATATGTACTACACCAAATGTGTATTTGAATATGAGTAATGAGTTCCAGATATGAGTTTGGATAGTAAGTAGTGAGCACCAGAACTTTTGTAGATAAAGTCCAACTTGAAATAAAAGAAGTTTTAAAAAGTAAAACTTGATAAAATAAAATAAAGTAGAAGTATTGACCTTAGCTGGTTCAATAAAAATAAAAAGGAGTATAATTGACTCTGAAATAAAATAAATAAAGATTCCTATAGCAAAATAGAAATAACTTGATAACTTGATAACTTGGTAATTTGGTGGTTATAAAAAAAACCTTTGTACTGACTTTTATTTGTTAAATGAGAAAAGTATATAGAAAAACTAAAGAGAAAGAAAAGGATAATAATAAAAAGTTGGCTATTTATACTAAAAAACTGATATCTATAGAGATGGTTTGTTTTTGTGTTTTTCATCTATGGAATGTATTTTCTAATTTTTTTCGGATGTATATATGTATTTTCTATTTTTTTTTGAGATGTATGAATGTATTTTCCATTGACTAGTTTTCATTCATGGCCCAGTCCATTAATTGGTTAAAACCAAAAATGTCAGCAGCAATTTCCCCAGCGGTGTCTTCAATGCTGGACCCAACATGCGCCTCCCCAGCGGAAACTGTTCCCACAGTGTTAAGTTTTGTCCATGGGTCCACAACCTCCAATTTCTTCAAGATGGCCGTAAGGCTTCGCTTATCTCCTCTTGCTTTTAAAAGCGAACGCACCACTTCCTTCCGTTTACTTGTATAAATTTCTTGTTCCAAAATGTTTTGGGGCTGAGTCTCGCCCAGTTGCACCAGGTTTAACAGACTAGGAATCAAAATGGTATCCACAATATTTTGTTTTTTGTAAAAATGCTGTCTTTCCAAGAAGGTTTCATCAGCGTAATTCTTATAAGCTTGGATGGCTTGCTTTTGGTAGTAGTTGCGGTTTTCGGTGAAAAGAGTCCAGGTTGCGTCCATGTTGTTGTAATATGATGTTGAGTTAATAAAAATTGTATGTTAATTGTGAAAATTATAATTCTTTCTGTATTTTTTCTTGTTCCTATTTATAAAAAATTTTTTTTTTTTTTTTTTTTTTTTTTTTTTTCATCAGTAAAGGTGTGTACTCCAGGATTTCATTAATTGATCATTATAAAATACATCAGGGATGTGATATAGCTTTAACCGGTTTCCATGCATGACTTTTAATTGAGGATTATCGGTTTTGTGTTCCTTTATGGTGTATACGCCTTTCTTGTGTACTTGATGAATAATATACAAACCTTCCCAGTTGTCTGATATCTTTCCAGACCATGAGTTAGGTTTAATTCCTGTAAATAATGTAACTATGTCGCCCAAATTAAATGGTGGTTTCCATTGTCGTTGTACGGCCATTACTTTTTTGTCAACAGCTTTCTTTTGGTTTTCTTGTGATTTCTTAATCATTTCTGCAGCGTCTTCTCGTATCTTTTCCAAAATAAGCATTTCTTTTTTTGAACGCGAGATCCATTGATTTTGAAATGAAGCTGAATTTATTTTTAACGGTTTGTCGATCATGTTGTCGTAAGGTGTTCGTGCTTCTATGCCATATGTAAGGTAAAACGGAGAGTATCCTGTTGATGACTGTTTTATCGTTCGGTATGCAAACAACGCAGCTGGTAAATATTCATCCCATACTGGTTTTTCTTTTGTTGTAATTTTTTTCAAAATCGATCCAAGTGTCGAATTTAGTCGTTCTATTAGTCCATTTGCTTGTGAATTTCCAACTGTAATGGTTTTATGGTGTATGTTGTAATGAAAACAAACTGATTTGATCAGTTTACTCACCATAGGTTTTCCATTATCGGTGATTAAAATGTGCATTGTACCAAATCGGGTTATCATGTCGTAAATAAATAATGCAATTTCCGCTGTCGTTTGATATTTTAATGCTTTTGCTTCCACCCATTTGGTGAGATAGTCGATTGCTGCGACAATGTATCTATATCCATTTTTAGATGTCGGTACATGTTTCACATCAATTGCCCATTGATGAAAAGGTTTAGATTTGACCGGAATAGGGTTTAGAAATTCATTCAGGGGCTTTGGACCAGTAGTTTGGCAACGTTGACATTTTTTAACATAACTTTGTACGTCTTTTGCCATTGCTGGCCAATAATACTTGTTAGTTATCTTGAATAATGTATTGTGATATCCCATATGTCCTCCTAATGGATGTTGGTGATTCATATGCATTACTTCAGTAGCTTCTTCTTGAGTCAAAACTTGCCGTAAAGTTTGTTGGTGTATATTGTAGAAAAATAACTTTTCTTCTTGTAAAATATATTTACTTGCGTGGTGTGCCAAATAGTTCTTGTCTTTCTTTGTAGCGCTTTGTGGCACCTTTAACGTGGTTAAGTATTCTTTTAGTAATGTGATTCTGTTTTCTTCCATGATTGTTGTATTCTGCTTTGTTGATTTAATTTGGGTAATTGATTTGTGTGTCGGATTTTGAATGTGCCTCTTTTTTTTTTTTTTCAGCACCAAATATTTTTTTTTGAAAATATTTTTTTTTTTTTTTTTTTTTTTTTTTTTTTTTTTTTTCAGCACCAAATATATATATATATATTCTTCTTTTAGCACTAAATATATGTTATTGGATATATGTTTTATGTGATTTTAGTAGCCAAGTCTACTCATAAAATCAACAGCTTGATGTAATTTGCCGGACTTGTATTTTAATGTAAAGTTGAAATCGGTTAGATATTGTACCCATCTTGCCACTATGCCAGTGATTTTCGGAGATTCAATGATCCATTTCAGGGGTTGATGATCTGTTATTACAGTAAATTTATGTCCCAATAAATAAGGTCGTAATTGTTGTACAGCGAATACCAATGCGAGGCACTCCAGTTTGCTTGCTCCATAATTCTTTTCTGCCGGTCGTAGTCCTCTACTAGTAAAAATAATAGGGTGTTCCTTGCCATCGTCGTCATGTTGACACAATATAGCACCTATTCCTAATTTGCTTCCATCGCAGTGTACGAAAAATTCTTTTTCAAAGTTCGGTCTTTTCAAGATAGGGGCGGTAGTAAGCATTTCTTTTAATTTTTCAAAAGCTTCGGTTTCTTCTTTTCCCCAATTTCTTCTTTCTGCTTTTGTTTGATTATGTAGCGGTCGTGCTATTTTTGCGAAGTCCTTTATGAATCGTCGATAATAGGAAGCCAGTCCAATAAATCCTCTTACTTGCTTGATTGTTGTCGGTATTGGAAAGTCTCTAACTTTTTTAATTTTTTCGTCGTCTGTTTTTATTCCATCGCTTGTAATGATGTATCCTAAAAATTTCAATTCCTGCCTGAAAAAGGTACATTTTTCCACATTAAATAATAATCCGCCTCTGCGAGTGTGCCAAAATAATTTTTCGAGATCCAATATGTGTTGATCCATGGTTTTTGAGTGTACATTTAGATCGTCAATAAATGCAACAAGACATTTATGTAATAATTCACTATAGCATACGTCGATTAATCGTTGGAAACATGCTGGTGATCCTTTTAGTCCCATCGGTAATGTAATATATTCATATACACCAAACTTTGTTGTGAATCCAGTTAAGTGTTTACTATTTTCTTTCATTGGCACTTGGTGAAATCCAGATCTTAAGTCTAATGCCGAAAAAATTCGTGAATCGCCTAGTTCATCTATTAGGTCGTCTATTCTTGGCAAAGGATATGGATCGTCTCTGGTTTGTTGATTCAATTTCCGATAGTCCACTACCATGCGATATTCACCATTTTTTTTCTTAACTAAAATTATAGGTGAAGTATATGGTGTATTTGAAGGTTTTATAATTCCCAATTCACATAGCTTGTCCAATTCTTTTTTGAGATGAGTCGATTCTTCGGGGCTTATGCGATATGGTCTGTGTCTTATAGGGGTGATTTCTTTTTCAAGTACGATTTCATGTTCTGCCAAAGTGGTTAATCCCATTTTATCATTATTCCAATCGAATATGTCTTGGAAGTGATATATTAGTTTGAAGAATTTTCTTTTATGTTCAGCAGATATATCGCCCATTTGTAATTTTGATATAATATTTGGATCCAGTGTGATTTCATTATTGTCATTGTCATCAAAAATTGATTTATGTTCCAGAACGGAGTTAGAAACATTTAATTTGTAAGCTGTGTATTCAATTATTTCATTATTGGTGACGGTTGCTGGTTGTTGATAAAAATCGCCAATGATTTGATTGGATGGTATAATCATATTTTCATCTGTTTGATTTGTCAAGCTCATTGTGCTGTCATCACTTATAGGATTGCTGTATTTTTTTGTTTGCAGTGGTTGATAACAGTAGCTTGCTTCATGTTTGTGAGCGTTGATATTAATTTGACACTCTGTGTAGGGTGGTATAACCAGTCCATCGTTTTCTGTAAAAATTGTTAGTGACTGATTTTTTTGATTTTCTCTTACCCCTATATTTTGCTCATGGCTTTCCATATTATATAAATCTTCTTCAGATTCCAGGTCTGATTTTTCGTCATGTTCCCATTCTTCTTCTTCTGTTTCATCGTCTGTTATTTCGGATTCCTCAGAATCATCTTCAGACCAATTTTCTTCTTCTTCATTTGTTTTATAATTTATGTGATTGACTTTCATGGGTACAACTTGCTTATCAGTGGCCTTAATAAAAGTGATCGGTATTTTGTGACGCTGTCGCTTATATCTGAGTTTTAAATAACCAGTGGAGAAATCAATAATTGCTTGTGCATGATTCAACCAGTTGTTGCCCAAAATAAATTGTGCTGGACAATTTGGTATAACTTCGATATTAGATGGTATTGTTATTCCATTGCCAATATTTACTGGAACGTCTTGTACCATTCCAGGGTAGGTTGTTTACTTCCATTTCCCAAAGTAAATACACTATTTGAAGGTGCATCGATTTCTAGATTTAAAGCTTTCATCATAGTTCTTGACATACACGATCTTGAAGCGCCACAATCGACTAGTCCTTTTACTTTTCGATCGCCTACTTGGAATTCAGCATATACGGCAGTGGTTACCACATCAGTTTCTTCCATAGTATTCATCACTGTGTTTTCTTGTATGGTTTCAAGCGGTATTCTATTATATCTTTGCTTTCTGCAAGCTTTTGTTAATTTTGTTCGCAAGGGTGTGACCATTTTTAATAATTCGCCAACTTCTATATTTGCTTTTTGTTTGAAAACGTCTTGCACAATATCATAATTAAAATTTGGAGGTGAGTATTTTCTGACATTTTTCTTTGGTTGACTTGTTTTTGAAATATTTTTGTCGATTTTTATTTCTGTCGACTTTTTAATTTCAGGAGCAATGTTTTGGGTGATTAATTTTTCAGTCGGGGTTTCATGGATTTCTTCATTTAAATTTTCTTTTTCAATGTCCATGCTTGGTTGGTCTTGTTGGTGGATGATAGCTTGTTTTTCCTTTTTATTTTTTGATTTTTGTTTTTCATGTCGATAGGGGTGAAATTTAACTTCAGGTGGCCTATCTGATCTTGTCGCAGCGTAAAGATCACGACTGTCTAAATCATCGTCCATTAATAAGGTGTTTAAATCATCACGTTTCTGATTATTATTTTTATTGTTGATGGTTTTTTGATGTTCATGAGCCAATTGACCATCATTTACAATTGGCTGTTGAAGTTTTTTGACTGTTGTGCCCCAGGTTGATTTTGTTGTTGATACGGGGTTTGAAGTTCATTAAATTGATTTCGTTGTC
Organism: Absidia repens; assembly: GCA_002105175.1. NCBI lineage: Eukaryota > Fungi > Mucoromycota > Mucoromycetes > Mucorales > Cunninghamellaceae > Absidia > Absidia repens. The sequence goes on along the minus strand of MCGE01000041.1, from coordinate 91,785 downwards.
CATATTCACGAGGTCGGTATTCTGGTTGGCGACGATTGTCATATTGCCGATTGCCATTATTTTGATCATAATTTCGGTTGTAGTTATTTCCACGATAACGGTTTTGATTATAACCTTGAGATCGGTTCATTTCTTGACGTACTACTTCCCTAATCGATTCCTTAAGATCGTTAGTATCATTTATTTCTTGTGACTTACTAGGTTTCTTAGGCCTTTTTTCTTCTGTGTCATTTCCAGAATTATTTTGACTGATTTGTATGGCCACCATTTTGGCTAATTTTTCCATGAATGTGTTTTGATCCATTTCATCTTCATCTTGGTTGGTTATATCCATGACATTTAAGCTAGTAGGCTGTACCATTGGTGCATTATGCAGGAAGTCAGCTAATTTTGACTTTTGAGTGCCGATTTTTTTTGTGATGTTTTGGTTTTTATCCATATTTTCAGATCTATAAGCCTTCCACCAGTCTCCTGCATGTTTTTTCCAATCTTCCATTTTTGTAGCGCCAAATGCTAGGCAGTGAGCTCGGATTGGAGGTAATAATCCAGTTCTAAAACGATTTAATAATACGTTTGGATCGGGGTTTTCAGCTAGCTTTGCCGCAGCTCTTAATCTTGAATAATAAGTTTGCGGTCTTTCATCTACACCTTGTGTCATGTCATTGTAAGCGAATTCATATGATTGAAGTAATTCGGTAGTGACATATTGTTTTTCCAAAGCATTCATGGCTCCAATATAAGTTACGGGATCAGATGTTTCTATCCAGTCTTCCATGAATGATTCCGCTTCTCCATATAGAAGGGAATTTAGAATAATAAGCTTTCGGTCTTCATTTGTGACGTTTGTCAGAGAGAGGTAGTTCTCCAGTAATTTTTTGAATTTGCGGAAATCTTCGCCTTCCTTAGCAGAGAAGGTAGCAATATTAGGTTTGAGTCCTTTGAGGCTTTGCTCGTATGATGTTGCCAACACAGTATGTTCTTCAGCCATGTTTGATTGATTCTTGATTATTTTCAGTTTATAATGTTTTTGATTTTTGATTTTTGATTTTGAGATTTCAGATTTTTGATTTCAGATTTTTTTTTTTTTTTGATTTCTGATTGAGTCCAAATATTTTTTTTTGATTTCAATTAATTTCTTGTTTTGATTCCAAATAATTTCTTGTTTTGATTCCAAATAATTTCTTGTTTTGATTCCAAATAAAATTTCTTTCTTTGATCTCAAATAATTTCTTTTTCTGATTTCAAATGATTTCTTTTTTTGATTCCAAATAATTTCTTGTTTTGATTCCAAATAATTTCTTGTTTTGATTCCAAATAAAATTTCTTTCTTTGATCTCAAATAATTTCTTTTTCTGATTTCAAATGATTTCTTTTTTTGATTCCCCTGTAGTGAGCACCAAATATGTTGTGGCTGTTTTTAAGTTTTGTTATAAGTGAATACCAATTATGTTATGGTAGACTTGATGTTTTTGATGTTATTTGTATAGTTTGGTATAGATAGAATAGTATCTTGCACCAAATGTGTCTTGTAATAAATTAATTTTTCTTCCTAGTGAAAGTCAAGAGCGATTTATTTTTCTCTGGACGGAATTTGAAATTTGATTTGCAGTGGTCCCTGAATTGACTTTTGTTTATAGAGAGAGCACTAGATATGTACTACACCAAATGTGTATTTGAATATGAGTAATGAGTTCCAGATATGAGTTTGGATAGTAAGTAGTGAGCACCAGAACTTTTGTAGATAAAGTCCAACTTGAAATAAAAGAAGTTTTAAAAAGTAAAACTTGATAAAATAAAATAAAGTAGAAGTATTGACCTTAGCTGGTTCAATAAAAATAAAAAGGAGTATAATTGACTCTGAAATAAAATAAATAAAGATTCCTATAGCAAAATAGAAATAACTTGATAACTTGATAACTTGGTAATTTGGTGGTTATAAAAAAAACCTTTGTACTGACTTTTATTTGTTAAATGAGAAAAGTATATAGAAAAACTAAAGAGAAAGAAAAGGATAATAATAAAAAGTTGGCTATTTATACTAAAAAACTGATATCTATAGAGATGGTTTGTTTTTGTGTTTTTCATCTATGGAATGTATTTTCTAATTTTTTTCGGATGTATATATGTATTTTCTATTTTTTTTTGAGATGTATGAATGTATTTTCCATTGACTAGTTTTCATTCATGGTCCAGTCCATTAATTGGTTAAAACCAAAAATGTCAGCAGCAATTTCCCCAGCGGTGTCTTCAATGCTGGACCCAACATTAGATAGTGTTGCGGCTAAATTTGTTATTTTAGTCCAACTGGATTGTGTTTTTGTAGGTTTTTTATGTTTTTCTGGTGTTACGGCTAATTTTGGTTGCTAGGTCGTAACTGGAGATTGTTTTTGTAGGTTTTTATTTTTTATAGAGTGAGCACCAGAACTTTTTAGGATTAAGTTCAACCGATTGTAGCTTCAAAGGCTTAAATATAATAAAGGACTAACTTGAAAGTCCAAGTGAGGATGTATTATTTTCAAAGATGAAAATAATAAGGTCAGTAAAATAAGTAGTGACTTAGATCAAGTCAAAAAAAAATAAAGTGAAGCGAGATTCAGACTCAGCTGTCAAAAGATATAATAAAAGTATTCCAAAGTGTGGAATAATAGGAAGCCAACAAGTTGGGAGGTTTAAAAAAAACCTTTATAATAAATTTATTTAAAAATATAAAGTGATCAAAGATAAAATGTTCAAAGATAATTTTTTTTCTTTTTGATATTTTTTTTCAAGGTATTTATACTAAAATTTTTAAAGTTCAAGACATCGTGCTCGAAACAAAGACTATCGTGCACCCGAAAACCCCGCTACTCCCGTAAACCATCTTGTTTCCGTAAACCATCTTGCTTCCGTAAACCATCTTTGTTTCATCTCAAACAATTCTCAAGGTTGAGTTCAACCGTCACACTGGTTTGAATAGGATGTCTTGAGTTATCCTTTAGTATAGCTTTTGCTTGTTTAGAGCTTGAAAAGAAATTTGTTCCTTGGACGGAATTTGAAATATCTTGTTCCTGAATCGGACAAAAATAGAATTGAGAGTAGTGAGCACCAGAACTTTTGTAGATAAGTCCAACTGTAGAGAAAGTTTATAAAAAATAAACTTGTAAAAGTAAAATAAAATAAAAAAGAAAAGTATTGACCTTTGTTTGTTCAATAAAAATAAGTGCATAATACATAGTAAAAATAAAAAAGGACTTGTAATCAGAAATAAAAGGAGGTTTCTATGATCCAATAGAAACAGTAGATAATTTGGTGGTGTAAAACCTTTGTACCAAGTTTTATTTGATAAATTGAGAAAACTGAAAAAAACTAAAGTGAAAAATAAAAGGATAATAGAAAAATAGGCGTAAACTTTAGAGCATTGTACAATTAATTGTATGAGACATGGGTGGTTGGTTTGGTGACAAAAAATGATTGTATAATATTTCTAAAGATGCATGGAAAATTTGAAGTTTACCGGTTTCGTAGTTCGTTTTATATAAAGCGAAGAAGAAAATATTGCACGTTAATTCGATTTTGCAGCTGTAAAGCCAGATGGGTTGACGTACCCCCAGCTTTTTTTTGGCAGTGTGTGAATTCAACCGCCGCCGCCAGCCTGCATTGTTTGTCGAGAAAAGAAAAAAAAAAGGGGGAAGGGGCACAAGAAAAAAAAAAAAATAGAAATCAACGGGAATGAGCCAACATCTGTTCACTGTTTTTGGCTCATTGTGGACCTGGTGGCCTCGGCTTTCTGTTAGAAATAGTTTAGAAGGGTTTTAGAAAAGGGATTGCAAGAGACATGGGGAAACCCTTTCATTTTGATTGTAGAATCTTGGGGAAATGTCTTGATTAGCTACATGTAGATGTCTCTTTTCTTCAATAAAACATATCTCTGCTTCAATAAACCTTGTTTTTGTTTGAAAAAAAAAAATGTGTATTTGCTTCAATGATGTGCGTTTAAGCTTCATTAGAAGTTTGGAGATCCCTTTTATAGAGATCCCTTTTAGAAATCCCTTTTTTATTTATTTTAGTACACCATTCATCTAGACTAGCACCTCTCTCAACTACTATTAGCGGCCCCTATTTATATCTTCTTTCCTTTTAATTTAGTATTGACTATCATGATTCAATAAAAGCTTTTTTATTTTGCAATGAACAATGGGATGGCAAAGCTATACTACTGTGACAGGCTATTGTACATACTATTCGATTGCGGTAGACTATTCTACATACTATTCTATTGTAATAGACTGTTCGACAAACCATTTTTTTATTGGTTTGAACAGCCTATAGCGATATTACTACTTTTGGCAGGCTCCGCGGTCGAGATATTCCAGATTTATTGAATTTGTTGGCTATTTATACTAAAAAAATAAAAGAAAATAAGGTTGGTCGAAAGCGAGGCAGGATGAGATTTGATATGGTTTGAGGTCAGAGGTGGTTAAAATATAGGGGTCGTTCGAATTCACCAAGAAAAAAATCGACAGAGTGATTCGGGATCGAACTTTAACTTGAGTATGGTGTGGTTCAAGGTCATCAGGGGAAAATCGTCAAGGGTAGTACAGAGGCATATTTAGTCACTAAGATAGCAAAGGCGGCTGCAGGTTCAATGTTGTTGGGAGCGGCCCCAGGCCTATCCTCGACAGTTTTGTTTGATAGTGCTACGGTTTGGTTATTAGGTCGTAACTGGAATTTGGTTTTGTAGGGTTTTATTTTTTATAGAGCGAGCACCGAAACTTTTTTAGGCTTTTAAGTTCAACCATTATAACAAAGTGAAAAAAAAAAATTGATTTGAGATTTAAAGTCCGTTCAGGGGAACTATTTCTTCAAGAAATAATTATATCAAGTAGAATAATGTAAATCCTATAAAAGTCAAAAGTTAATCAATATAATATAATAAACGAAAATAAATTATAGACTTGATAATCAAAAAAGATTGGTGACAATAAGTATTCCTCTTGCCCCTCTATTAAAGAGAGAGGGGGGGGGTAAAAGTTTATCTAAAATCTTGGTCTAAGCTAAAGAACTATGACTTTGGAATATCCTTCCATTCCACCACTCGCATCACTGTATCAATGTCGCCACTACTCCCCCCTTTTCTGTCATCATGGCCAACACTTTTTCAGGAAACTCTAATAGGCATATACTATACGCACCATTGCTGCTTTATATGGTGTGAAGTGCAGAGGGAAAATAAACTATAGTGGTGTGTTTTTATGTTGGCAGACAAAAAGCATTGTTATCAAATTTGACGTCTATGACTTTGCAATATCGATCCACTGATATTTCTAGATCAATATCGCTGTAAATTTCATTTTCCTATTGAGTCACCAGTATTTAGCCCTGCCCCAGAATAATTTGCATCAATACTAACCTTACAATATAGTCCATTCAATTGCGAAATTCAGTGGGGACAGATAGCAAAATATTCTATAGTGCACTTTTTTTTACAGAAGCACATACCGCTCTTCCTACATATAAATACACACATATACGCACACCGGGCTTACTCATTCCCAGTCAACGAGACAATAAAAGGCATGAAAGAGATGAATGGTAAAAAGACAAAACAGGTTTATTCAGATATGTTTACAGTGTAAACTATGACAACTAACACTAACCTAAGCTAATGGCACTATTCTAAGATGAAGGCCAATCTAATGTAGGTTGAAAATCACTAATCCAAAACGAAAGGGTTTCCCCATGATGTTTGTTTTGCATTTTTGAAAATGCCCCTAATTCAAGTTCTAACACTAATCCTAGATTGCCAGTATCCCAATGAGCTATGCCACCATATCGTTCAGACTTTCATGGAGGAGAAAAACAAGAAAGAAAGTAAAAGAAAGGGAAAAAAAAAATTGGACCCAAAAAAAAAAATAGAGTCATGTGTGCGGAGACTGAATTGATTTTTTCACACTGCCCACCGAAGTGCGAAATGACGAAATCGATTTTGGTCGTTTCAAAAATATACGATATAAAGATAAAATAAAATAAGAAAAATAAGATTATAAATATTTTTAAAAGGAAGTTTTGGATTAAAATAAAATTGAAAGTGATAAGAAAAGCCATAAAAGAAATAAAAATATGCTTCAGTTTCTTGCCGAACAGCTGTTAAATATCTTCCTCAACAGGACCTTTAAATTTGTGTTGTTGCGGCTAATTTTGTGGTTTATTGGATCGTAATTTGTGTTGTGTTTTTGTGGTGTTTTATTTATTATTTGTAAGTGAGCGCCAGAATATTTTGATTAAAATATAATATAGACTTCAAAGTTCGAAAATGTTCGTGATAATTAAGTATTTCCATGTCAAGATTGAAATAAAGGTAAAATAAAAGAGGTTTTGGTGGTTTAAAGCCCTGTTGAATTTTATTGATAAAAATATAAGCGAACAAGAACTGAATAAAAAATAAAAAGAAGAATCAATTCTTTTTGTGGGTTTTTATACTAAACTTTCTGTGATATTGATAAAGGGATAATAATAAATGGATAAGATATCTGAAAGTAAGAGATAATCTCGTCGGCGACGGGAGTAAATATAAATGAAGGGAAATGAAATATGTAGGTCATTTTGACATCCTCCCGCCATACCTGAGATGGACACCATCTTGTAGTTGCCTGCCTTATTTTATTTGCTGTTAGGGATTAATGTAATATAGACTGTTTTCTTTGGTAGGTGGCATTGATAATATCATTGAGAATAGCTCTTTTTTTCAGGGGTAATTAATATCTCAGTCGCGAGAAAAAGTTTGCTGATTCCTGTTTCCGTCCGCTTCAGTATGCATTTAATCTATAACTCGTATTTGGATAAGTATTGTATCCATCGCGCTACAATGCCGGATATTTTTGAAGATTGTACTAACCAGTGTAAGGGTGAATGGTCTGAAATGACGGTGAATTTCTTTCCGAGCTGAGATAGTCGAAATATTTGTGGGTTCCAAACGAGGGGTATGTGTTCTAGTCTAGCCGTACCGTAATTTTTTTTTTACTAGTTTTTAATCCTCGAGTTGTGTGTATACTATTGGATGTCCTTTTCCTTCATAGACGAACTGAGGAAGTAGGTACCCAATCCAAGTTGGTAGACGTCACATACAATAGGGAGGGTTTTTGTGAAATCTACCATCTTGAGTACAGGTGCATGAGCCAGTTTTTGTATCAAAGTATTAAAGGCATCAGTTAATTTTTGGTCCCAAGTAGACTTCCTGGTGGTTTTGGTTTGATCATGTAATGGTTTTGCAATAGCATCAAAATTCTGTATGCACCTTCCATAGAAGGAAGATAGTTCAATGAAACTCCGAATTCGTTTAATTGTTTTAGGTGGGATTTTCTATTTTTCGTATCCTTTCTTCCTCCGTCTTTCGTTACCAGAAATTTTTTTTCTCTTTTTCTTTACAATATATCCCATGGCACCAAATACGCTTTCCGTTTTGTCACTAAATTGCTGGTGAGTATCAGAAAATTAAGCCAAGGTTAAGGGGGGGGTGAGTGGGTAAATTTAGTCTAACCATTCTGTTATGATTTGATTCTTTTTGAGAAGGGGTTTGTATATTGTCTCGAAAAAACGGAAATTTCGGTTGGAATCTATCGCAAAAGCCATTAATCAAGCTTCCTACGATATTGTAACTCTACAAGAAATATGGGTACAAGATGACTTCCAAAAAATCAAAGCTTGTCTTGCAACAAAACTTCCTTATGCCAAATACTTTTACAGGTAAGTAAGGAAATAGCAATAGCTACCATTGTATATAATAATTCGTGTACTAATGAAGGTTACATGGTTTTGCACATGCTTATAGTGGAGCTCTTGGAAGTGGTTTAGCTATTTTTTCAAAATTTCCCATTATACAAACTTCATATTTCCGGTATTCTTTGGCAGGCAGGCCCTTGAAAGTGTTCCATGGTGATTACTATGTCGGAAAAGGTTGTGCGACTGTATGCCTCGAACATCCTATTGCTGGCCTTATTCAAGTCTTTACAACACATGTAAGCATTGAACAATTGTATTCTGTATAAAAATAATAAGGTGCTCAAGTGATTTTTCTTCAATAGCTGCATGCTGGTTATGGAAATTCGGATGAATATCAAGGACATCGGATAACTGAATCTTGGGAGCTAGCCAATTTGCTGAGGTCCGCTGCTGCGCAAGGAAGACAGATCATCGTGGTAAGGCAAAAAAAAGGTACTATGAGGCATGTACTTAATTATGCTGTTAATACTAATCTTGCATGTGACGGACGAAGACTGGCGATTTTAATAGTGTCCCAACAAGCTACAATTATCGGATTTTGATGGAACATGCGTTTATGACCGACTCATGGCTGGAAGTGCATTCGGGCGATGATGATGGTAACTGGGAATCACGAAATCAACAACGATTGCACGACGATGACCCGGACTCCTTTATACAACAGTTTGGTATAACTTGCAACTCATCTTCAAATACTTGGTCCAAACATTTCCGTGGTCTTTCTCAAGAAACAATGCAGCAGCGACGTACAGGTGACCGATTGGATTACATATTTTATCGACGGACATCGGAACTTCGCTGCACAGAATCATTTGTTGTGATGACTGAACGTATTCCTGGAACGAACATGAGTTACTCAGATCATTACGGTGTGCAGTCCAATTTTATTGTCAGTGGTGGTGATGATGATGAGCAAATGCTTCTATCAACGGAAAATATGGCAACAATGAACAATCATGATAGTGGAATTCGAACACATCTATTTGGAGGCAACAATTCTTTAGCGATGACACAACCATCGTCGTTTGAAATGGCTTCTCCAACCTACACGAACCTCGATTTGACGACGGTACAAGAACTGATCATAGTATTACAAAAAGATCAACAAGCAATGCGACGGACGGCACAACGACTTTTGCGATGTTTTATGGCCTTGGTGGGTTTGGTTATTATCCTTTATATTGTGATTGTGGTAGTTCCTTATCGGGTGACAATTTCTATTGTGGGTTCTTGGCACAGGGACAACGATATGCTCATTATTTGGTTACTTCCTCTGTTGGTGGGTATTCCTCTTATAGTTTGCTCAGTGCTGGCCATGGTATGTCTTATTGTTGGATTTGTTTTTGGCTACGGGGAACAACAAACTATGCATCAACACGTCACCGATCTTCAAACTCTGCTTCATGGGATACAATTACGCAATAGGACACCCTCCTTGATACCACGCTCGTAAATTATGCTGCTATTATCAACTCAATCTACACATTAATATCATCCCATGGGTCTTTTCCCTCTCTATAGTATTTTGTATCATTATTATCAATTAGTTAGTTTTTTGCTTTGTATATTCTTGTATTTTATTCAATAAAGATTGTTTACTTTTTACTTTGTTTGATCTTTTTATTTAAAACATCATAAATCAAAAGTAGTCTTCGTTATACTGCCCCAATTTTTCACTTATTCCTATTATTTTTTTCATCGAGATGGAAAAATCGCAGGCCCAGAAAATATTTCAAGTGCCGACCACGTGGAAATTTCATTTTTACTCCCTTCTTTTTTTTTTGCTCTCTCTTTTTTTTCTTTTACCTTTTACCTTTTTTCTTCTGATTTTCTTCACAATTGTAACTTCTTTGAGGATATGGTGATCTTAAACTAGTATCAGGATTAGCATAGAAAGGTTTTTAGCTCAGGGATTACAAGATGCATGGGAAAACCCTTTCATTTTGGATCCAGGATATGGAACCACCATTGGTTTGGGTTGGCTATTTGGTGCCTTCATCAGCTTAGTTTAGTGTTAGTTAGCCCGAAATTATTTTTATATATGAATAAAATATACCTTTTTTTTACTTTCTTTAATGAAAATTATCCCATTAGCCTCTCTCATGTCTTGTGCAATAGATCCTTTTTTTTATTATCTTTATCCCTTTTGGCTTGTGTCAAACATTGTAATTGTCTCTTTAGATTAGTGTTGACCATTCTTCAGATCCCCCAACAATCCCTTTCATGCTACCGTCAATTAATCCTTTGTGTAGTTTTCATGTATGTTGCTGGCATGGATTATTCCTGGGAGTATTTTGTCAGTGTTTTGTTAGTGTTTAGGGGGTTCTCCGACGACGGTATAGGGAAAGTGGGAATTTGTCAGTGTAGATTTTTGTCGAGGAGTATGACCTGCTCGGCGTTATAGTAAAAAGGGTTGTTTTCGATCGGACTACGCACCCATATAAAAGAAGTTTGTCTTCTCATTATCTTTCATTTTAAAAAATCTGAAGCTAATTACGGCACTGGTTGGCGTGTATTGATTATTTGACGCTATACAACTTCTAGACACTATTGAGCTTATTTCATCGCTTGAAAGGTCAGTGAAAGTTGAGCTTCCTTGTTTAAGTTTAACTCTCTACCACCTGACATATAAACGTAACTATTGCCTATATAAAATGTGATCCGCCTTGTATTATCATTGTTCTGGGTATCGTCAATGTCGGTCTCTACTGCGTAGAAATGAACAATGATGAAGTCAAATGAGTTGATTTAAAAAAAGACAGTACTACACCATCCGACTAATCAATGTATACCCCGTGTCTCAACCTTACAAATGTTCTCCGTCATATAATATGGCACCTTGATCCAAAAAGATACCACTAATAGTATCGCTTTACACTGAGCGCATGCAAAAAAAAAAGAAAAAAAAAGAAAAAAGAAACCAACAAAACAACCAGAGGATAAAAATATAATAAAAATTATACCATGCAGTATTTTATTCATGAAATAATATAAGTATATATACAATGGGGGTAGGTGTCAACTAGTTCTAAAAATTCTATCATACAAAAAATATTATTAATAGTGATCTAATCATATTGTTGAGGCGCTTGGTATCTATAATTAAATACAACAAATCTAGTTAGTATGTACTTTTTTTCGTTCTTTTTTTTTTCATTGATACGCCATTGTAATAAATTAAAAGGGAAACTTACGTTGCAGTCGAGTCCAATTCTGGTAAGGGAGATGATGACAAGTGAATAATGATGACTGGAAGCATAGTATCGACGGCAATTCTACAAATAAAAATAAGCAAGTAAGATACTTTCAATAAACTGATCATGATAATAGTCATCATGAACTTACTTGTCCAATTCGTTGTCGTTGATAGGGGTCCACTGTTCAGTCAATGTCACCTTTCCAATCTGATTGTATTGATGAAGAGTGCCATTAAGTCTCCGTTTAATGATTTCCACCGTGGTGATAGCTTTATTGATCGTCTTCCCTTTTGCAACCACTACAATATTAGAGTGTTCCTATATAGCTATAGATTTAGAACCAAACAATAACAGGCACCTTTTTTTTTTTTTCCTTTTACCTTCAATTTTTCCAATCCCATATCAACTAATCGTTTAATTGTTGTATTTAGTCCTATACGAATTTCATTATCGGCTGGTGGCATTTGTGATTGTGATTCAGTGGCATTTGGAGTTGATGAGCTGCCATTTTTTCGATATTCTTCCATAGTTTGTCGCGCAGTGTCGCCTTCTAAAAAAGATCTAGAAGAGTCATCAAAAAATAACATTAGTTCACATAGATTTGTAATTTTCCCTTGCCCATCGTATCATTTTATATAGATCAGATCGTTGGCTGTTCACATAATTTGTCAAAAGAGAATGTTGAAGAAATGAGCCATCATTGATCATCCCTTGATTATTTCCCTACTTCCCAGCAATGTTCCAGATATCCACCATCCACTTCCATCCATGCCATGCCATGTCTTTTGCCCACAGTATCCCAATAAAAAAAAATCTTGCTTCTGTTATCCACTAGCTGTTGTCCATAAACTAAGGTAACCAACAAAGTTCAGTCAAAAGCGTCCGGTCCACCCCAGTCTAGTTCACATGAATAAGATAGAGATAGAATTTATAATATCTTGCCATTCCTTTATCGTCAACAAACAGGAAGTAGGGAGAAACTTCGCTTCCAATGACAATCTATTCATAGCAAAGCATAGATGCTAACAAGCAGCAAAACACGTTGCCATCGACCGTAAAAGAAGAAAGCACCACGTTTGGCATTTGCCTGCTCCATCCAAGCTGTTTTTCAATCTTTGTTTGGCCTTACGATACTAGCACCAATAACCTTTTGATGAGCACCAAGATTTCAAACATTGACAACGGAAGGCAGTGGAAGGGAAGAAGAGATAACATAGATAAAAGGAACGCTTGCTGTTTTTCTATTGAAGCAGAGAAAAAATAAAAGGATATTGACAGTACCCAAAACAACCCTTCTCTTTTTTTTTCGAACCTTTTACCGCGTCATCATATCCATAATTGCTATTGGTTTTTTTTTTTTTAAAGGGGTAGCTTTCGACTTACAAGGTGACAATAAAAGTATATACAGGGAATTAATGGACAAGAAAATCAGACGTCGTCATTCATTTCAAAAAACTTGAGCGGGGAAATAAATTCGCATTTTTGTTAAGTGGCTTGGGGTGGACCCCTCACTTTCTCAAGTTCGCCTCAATCTTTTTTTTTTTTTTTTTTTTTTTTTGTGAACCAACCATGTCTTTCCTTGCACGTCAGTGTCAACGTATTTTCCGCCCATCGGCCACTGCTCTCTATTTAACCAAGGTATCATTATTTGCACTCAAAGAAAAGAACCCCCTCACTCCTGTATACTGCAAAATATTTACTGATATTGAACTCTTTTTTTTATATATGCGCCATATATCCAGAGACAAGCACACAAGAAGACATCTATCCAAGTGAAACTCAATGACTTCGTAGAAGGTGTTGGTATCAAAGGTTAGAACTTCTTTTATTACTAGAAAACAGCACTTATTTTCCTTCGTGCAAAAAGATAAAAAGGGCCCTTTTTATGAAGTACCTGTTTTGTATGCATAAATATATTGACACTTTTATATGATATTATAGATGAAATAGTGCTGGTTCGACGTAAGTTGTATGGATAGTGAATAGTGACAAATAAAATTAGAAAGGAGGCGAGTAGATGGGGAAAGGGGATTGTGATTGAAGATATGCATATATGACTTCTGTGATATGTGTAATTGTGTACTTGATCCATCGTGCAGTTGCTTTTTTTTTTTTTTTTGGCTCTAACTTTATATATCTATAATTTGATAGCTGGATTGATGCGAAACATCTTATACCCATCTGGAAAGGCGACCTATGTGGCAAGTTACAATGGACCTCGCAATCGTATTCTGGAAGATAAAGAGAATAACCAAAACCACGTGGAGGTAATATATAAAGAAGGGTGATAATTGATGAAGATCATCGCTGAATATGGAAATATCGATGATTGACTTGTATCGTATATTATAGGATGCGAATCTATTGGCCAAGGCTCACAGTGAACACCGTCAACAACAAGCGAATCAATTAGTGGGTGGTTTGGAAAACGTCAAATTATTGGAATTCAAACGGGCAGTTGTACCAAATAGTGAATCAACCTTTGGCTCTGTCACTGCTGATGATTTGGTCTTGAAATTGAAGGAAGAATATGACTTGGTATTGGAAAAGCAAGCAATTGAGTTCAAGTCCGAAGGTGGTCGTATCAAGTCCTTGGGCGATCATATCGTTGAAGTACAAATTGGTAACAAGTCAACCACCATTACAGTGGTAGTAAAATCCACTTAGATTATCTCCCCCATCCTCCTACCATTATTACTGTTTATTAGATAGAGTTATCTCTAATTTATATTATTGTTATTCTGTTATTATCTCTTTTTTGCCCTCTTATATAATAAATGGATATTTTTATTTTTTTATTTTTAATTGACATGCATTGCCCAAGCCCGATACACAATGAATAAAAATAGAAAAAAGAAAATACGTCTTTTGTATCTCCGCTTTACGCCCTTCCCGCACAATAAAAAAACTGGTTTTATATATATCTTTCTCTTTCCACTTTTTATCCTTTTTCCATTTCTTTATACTTCTTTACCCACACACATATATATATATCTTATTATCATTACTATTAGTATTATATATATAGCTATATAGAATGGGTCAGACTTCTTCAACTAGTCAAGTGGATTACACTTTTGGTTTCACTGCCAACAACACCGACGACAAAGACACCCCTTACGACCTGGACCATGACGATAATAACCGCTCATTCATTGCAGGTGAACGATTGTTATTATATCCTCAACACTATGGCTTGGGACCTGGAAATGACGACGATGACTTTGGTGGTGCTTTAAGGAATCGACTTTCTTTCCCCTCAACATCTTCAGCTAGTTCCTTATCGCTTAGTTACATTGGACACCACTCAATTGACCGAATTGATTCCGGCTATGCAGATCAGGATACCTTTGGTACAAAAAAACTGGCAACTCTTATCAAAAACCAATTGGCTCAGGATATTCAATATGTGGACCAACACCACTACGCCGATTACTTGGTGGAACAGCATGACGATGATACTTGTCTCTTTGCTGACTCAGTTTCTGATATGACCACCAGCACCACTACTGTAGATGACGACAATGATGACCAACCAAGTGCTGCTATTGGCACCAAACTGACTTTTGCTGCTGCTGCATTGGCCTCCCAAGATCCTTCTATGCGTGAAATTTGCTTATCTCGGCGATCATTGGCCAGTCTGAGCCCCAATATCGGCTTATTGACATCTATCCGGAAATTGAACTTGTAAGTACAAGTAGTTTTTCTTGGTGAATTGATATTACATGCGGGTGTGTTCGTGCGTTTATGTTTGGAGACAAAAAAGGGGGATGGAGGGCGGTTTAGCTGGGCGAGTATACTGGTATTTTGATTGAATGCATAGTTTACCTGTGAAAGGAAAAAAATAGGTTCACAGGGGCAAAAAAAAAAAAAGTATATGAATGGTATCTCAGCTCGTCATTAGTTTGAGTGGCGAAAAGCAAGGGGGAAAACATACAGTGCATTAAACTAACTTGTTTTTCTTCACTCTCTATCTTTTTTTTTTTAGATGCAACAATCAATTGGTTGAACTTCCTGATAGTATTGGCCAATTAAAGCAATTAGAAACTCTCCTACTCTCAAAAAACCAGCTTGAACGCTTACCTGACACTATGCAATGCTTGACACGACTGACTGAACTGGATTTGTCATACAATCAACTACAATGCATCCCTTCTCTTGGTCACTATTCATCATTATGCACACTTTTATTATCTCATAATCAATTATCACGCGTACCTTCGGATTTGGCTGGAATGAAACACCTCATCACTTTGGATCTTTCCCACAATCCGTTATCGGTATTACCGGCGGAAATGACACGGCTCTCCAATTTACGGCGATTACGATTGGATTATTGCCACGCATTGCTGAACCACAAAGAACAACAACAATCAATGGAAGTCGAATTAACGCACGATCCCCCAAGTTTGATGGAAATCTGTGCAAGAAAGGTTATACTCTCTTTATCATCAGCATCTTCAGCTAGCAGCAAACAAAAATCTCGATCAAGGAAATCGTCATCAGCAATTACCACACAAAACGTCGCTCAATTGACAGGCCATCTTTTATCATATCTTGCTTCCGCCAACATATGCTCCTCATGCCATGGCCCTTATTTTGAAGCTCACGTAATCCGGCGCCGTTGGATTGAAAGAAACGATATGTGGATTCCTCTTGAATATCGCCTATGCTCTGCTCACTGGTCTGACGAAAACGATCGATTACTTCACATGTTCCATCGCGAGACTTCCTTTGTTATGGATGGAAAGAGCAACAAAATGACCGCCACTCTTGCCACACTTCATACTCTTGCCAATCAACATTATCTGATTCAGGAACAACAACAACTGCCAGCATCGTCGACATCAATGTGTATGGATTTGGATGACATTGGCGTGAAACCAGCAGGAAAGGTTTCCTTTTTAAGACACCCACAACGATTACAACGCGTGATGAACAAGAATCCTTCAAGTTTTTTGATCCACAAGATGCATTTAGGCTGACCAAATTTATCTCTTTATCTTTTGTATAGTATTGTATTATTCCCTCTTCTCCTTCTCTTTAGTTTATTGTAGCTATTAGTACTAGTATTCCCCATAGATTAGAAAACAAAACTCCCATCTGTTTATTTATTTGTTACTATGTCCCAAAATAAAGCATTGTATCTTCATTGAAAATCATCACCGTCTCCTTAATAATGTTATTATTATAGGAATAGGGGTATATTACTTTATATGACAAGTTTTTATATCTTATCTATTATAACTCATTAGTGGAAAACACGTGTGCGTCCTATTAGTAGCCTTGACCACCATGGTTGCTTATATTAGTCGACGAAAAGAAGGGAAAATTTTTACTCCTAAAATTTTAAAATAAGACTACTCCCCCCCCTTGATTATAGTAAACATGACTTTATTTTTTTGTTGCATTCGTTTTTTCTTCCTTTTCCTTTTTCTTTTCCTGGACTGGATTCAAACAAGACCAAGATACTATGATACTGGTTTTATTGTTCTTAGTTGCTTGCATTGCATATTACTTGTTTATTAAAAACTACCGTTACTTAAGTTTCGGCATAGGGTGCCTTTTTTTTTTATGGTATGGATGGTATACCTCTTATTCTGTTTTTACTATCACCCATGAACCAATCATTATTACTTCTACCACATCATCATCAGCCACTGATCAATCAGTCCCACAGCAAATACTAAAGCAAAATAATAATCTACTTTATATCAATCCTAATACAACTTGGCCAATAAATATCAATACCACGCAGACAAACATTCACGTCAATGACATGCAGCTGATCATTTTCAACAAAAATAGAGGCACAGCCAATTCAAATATGGATAAGCTTTCTGCTCCCGTTTGGTAAAATTCACTGACAAGGGATGGCTCATTTATTTATCCATTAACTTTATCTTTATTTATTCTAGGGCGCAATCTTTGAATGGTTCTGGGTTATGGTCTGATATTGATTACACTTCAGGCTGTTCTGCAAGGTACGTCAATTTTTTTTTTTTTTTGCATGAATCTCGGAGCGGGGGTTAAATTCGCTTCATATAACTCACTTCACTAGCGGCGGGGGGGGGGTTTACACAATAGTACAATCCAATGGCCAGCCAAAATGCATCTTGAACGTGTTGGTAAGTTAGAATAAAGAAAAGACCAAAAAAAAAAAAAAAAAAACTGAGCGAAAGGTTGACATGATAATTTTATTTCATTAGAATCCATGGCGTCTGTCTGGTATAATCAGCAAGAAAATGATACCTTGCTATCGAAAATCACACAATCCCTTGACTACTGGTTTTTACATGACTTTGCTGAAAAGGACTGTTTAACGTATGGAGGACGAGCATATAAAAGTTGCCCATGTGGTACACCTGGGTTATGGAATACAGCATCGGACTTCCAGGTAAACCTAAAATGGCTGTGTTTAAAATCACAAGTGGAATGGACGTGTAGCTGAAAATTGTGATTTTTTTTTTTTTTTTTTGAAAAAGGTCACTTTGATTCCTCGGTATATAGGCAACATATGTCTATTGATTTATAAACACTTATCACCAGCGCAGCACACGCATTGCATCAAGTTTACATCCCGGTCCTACTCTTTGATAAATCAATACGATGGCAAGCACCTGGTGAATATAGCGTACAATGGTGTTTCGCTTGCTTTACTGAAAAACGATCCGATCTTACTTCAAGATGCTCTAGATCATGTAGACAACAACACCGTGTTTGCTCCTGCTGGTATGGACGGACTACAACTCGATGGATCATACCTTTCGCACAATGGGCAATTATACAATGGCTTTGATGGGGAATCGTATATAGGGGATCTCCTGACGATTTTTGACATCATGGCTTTGGACTCCAAAACGAACTGGTTTCCCTCAAACACCACTCAGACAGCGTTTGCTGTTTTGGTCTCTGGTAGTGAATGGATGATGGTTGGACGCAATAGCAGCAACAATAGCACAATACCATCCCCTTGGCTATGGCAGCATAGTGCGCGCAGGGGCGGCGCCTCTGTCTCAGCTGGCAATGTTTTACTGAATCTCACCCAACTGGATAGCGTTATTCAACATTGGACTTCAAATATGAATACAACCATCAGTCCTACCGTACGTGAACTGGAATCAACCATCGCACGGCTCAATCACACTTATGTTTCTGCCAATCAGGGTCCATTGATCGGCACACGTTATTTTTGGAATGCAGATTATCTCGTCCATCGTTGCCATGGCTTTGTCACCACACTGAAAATGGTCTCGATACGAACACAGGCCCCATCAGAATGCGTCAATGGAAAACAAAATACTCTCCTCGACTATTATGGCAGTATGTTGACCTATCAGCAAGGAACGGATTATTTGGCTATCTTTGGAGGCGATACTGCATGGAATTGGAATCACATACCCGGTACAACCATACGATCAAACACGTCCATATGCAACAACATGGATGATGGAAACCGCGACAAATTTGTTGGTGCGAGTGTTTTGGAACAAAGTCAAATCGGAATGGCTGTTATGAATCATACTGATACAAGCTTTGGTTGGCAAAAAACATTCTCCTTCTTCCCATCCGTGTACGCTATTCAAATGGATATGACAACAACAAATACCTCACTTGGCACAACAACATTGGACCAACGACGACGACGAGGAGACCTTTATGTGAATGGCAAACGGCATACGAAGCAACCACCTAACGCTACACATCAGGATGTCCGGACGCTTTGGTATGACAAAATACTATATTCCTTTGAAACACCGGTCAATCTGACCATGATATCCAAGGGGGATCTTTGGACAACTTTTATCACCACATCAGCCTCGTTAGTTTACACAGTGCAACCCAATTATGGATCGCACCGACATCAAATCAAACCACCACTTAGATTTATCACAGCTCAAGGTGTGCGAGGCGCTTTCAGTGCTTCCGATTTTGCATTAGCGTTGGCGTTTTGGGAACCAGCAACTATCAACGTCCCTTGGTCCCACAGCGACGATGGTGATGATGGTGTGGATGTGTTTATCGAGACGCATGATCCATTGGCCCTCGTTTTACAGCAACAAGTAGGCAATGGCACTTGGGTGGCAAGCATCAGTGATCCAACACAGACCTTGGTCTCAACAACTATCAAGATATCGGTCGATCAAGAAGAAGCACCCATCCAGTATGATATTGATTTCCCTCAAGATCAAATGCGTGGAAGCTCGGTGATGATTGTTTTACAAGACGAACCCTGATGAATCCACCCAACCATTTAGTTTAGTTTAGTTTACATTTTTATTCTTCTTGTTTATATTTATGCGTTTTAGATATTTATTATTTGTACACTTATAGTATAGTAATTCTCTAATTTTTTTTTTTTTTTTGTCACTTCATTTGATCATACTGCAATTATTATCTCAATATTCAATAAAAGAAGACCCTGCTTTTTGATATATGATATAAATATAGTCCCAAATGATGATACATGTTGTTGATGATTGACTTTATTATTTCATTTATTACATACAGGACTCACTATAATCTGGCCATTTTCTATCATCCCTGTGCCTCCCCTTTTTTGTCACTATTGTATTCACTTGACTTCCTTCATCTCCATCTGCTAGAATTCTATAATATACTATGATATACTACTAGTCCAAAAAATGATTGTAATTGACTTTATATATATATATATTTCTTTTATTCACATACAAGTCGTCGAGCAAAAAAAAAGTATGTTAAAGAGCTAAACTAGATTTTTATCGATCCTGTTGTTTAGATATCCTTAACGCTAAGAGCTACAGCGACACCCCCCAAAAAATAAAAGTCAGTAAAAATTCAGTCGGTCGTGCTTAGATAGTTGCTTACCAGGAGGGAGAGATTGTCTGAGCTTGGTGGCCTTTTGCTTATCGTTCACAACAAGGGTATACAAGTAGCGAGAGCATCTAACCTTGAACTTATACTTGTCACCATTCTTCTTTACGCGAGCAGCTGTATGGTGATGGAAAAAAAAGAGAGGGGATGGAGGATCAGTCAATGCCAATATTAGTTTTCGTCAAGGCTGAATGGACTTACAACTGGCATCCTTTCTGCGGGTGATTTCGAGGAATTGCTTAATGTCGAGGACTTGCTTGGGCTATTCCAAAAAAAAAAAAAAAAAAGGTTACGATACTATTTCATCCATCTATCCATCTATCCATCTATCTATCCATCCATCCATCCATTTGACTGTAATATAGTTTTTCATCGTCGTCCATCGTTTTATTCGCTTTACCATTTTGATCGTTCAAATAGAAAATTATAAAGCCAAAAGGGAAGAAGCAAAAATAAATTACACGCCTTCGGACATCTTTGTTCCCCCACTTGGGATGCATTCGTGCGGTGAAATACAATGTGCCCTGTTTCCCATACCCGAAAAATCGGAGTCTATAAATGCTGTGCAAAATTCAAGATGTTCCCTATTTTGCACTCCAAAAATTCTGATTTATTAGTTAAATGACATATGTTTCTTTCAAATTGATAAGTAAATAAAAAAGTAGTTTTGGATCATGTTATGAAATATACGTTGATGTATTTACATTTCCCTCTATGATTTACATATCACCTTCATCACCTCAAAGGTTGAGCTTGATATTTGATCCAGTTTGACATAAAACCTCGTTTCCGTTAGGCTTTTTTTTTTCTCCATAGCTTTGATATGAGAATGACATCTTAGTTTCAAGTATATGTAATGTATGTGAGAACGTTTGCACTAGGGTGTTTGTGATTGCACAAGTGCTTTCTCCCCAAAAATTTCCAATGCTTTTCAATTGTTATACTTTTATGATCCGATCACTTCTTATTTTTCAATGTACTCATCCTTTCATACTTCGTCATCCACCATGGCCAATTCATAAAAATTCACAACCCACTCTTATCAGAGCCACCGCAAAAAAAAACGAAGACATTTCAAATCCCGCCCACGTGAAATTTATTTTCGCCCATTTCTATTTTTCCGGCTTCTATCGGACTTGTTCTCTCTTTCTTTCTTTCTTTCTTTCTTTCTTTCTTTCTTTCTTTTCGTTTTCTTTGTTTCTTCAAAATTGTATAATTTTTGAGGTTTCAGTGGACTTAGATTAGTATCAGGACTAGTTGAAGGGGTTTCAGCTCAGGGATTACAAGATGCATGGGGAAACTCTTTCATTCTGGATCTAGGATCTGGGGGAGGGTACCATTAGTTGGCTTTTTGGACCATTCAGTAGCTTAGTTTAGTTTTGCCCATAGTTTGTTTCTACATCTGAATAAAATATGTTTATTTTTACTTCCTTCTTTGAAAAATGTTCCATTCGTCTTTCTCTTGAATTGTGCAATAGATTTCTTTTACTCTACCATTACTCGGATTGATTAGTCTATGTCATTGTTGTGCTTCAGTAACAAATGCTCTCCCAGTCTTTATTACGTCTTGTGCAGTATATTAGATACATTTTTGTGATAGTGCCGTTAGAATAGTGCTGACCCTTCTTCGGAACTCCCTTTAGTCTTCCTGTTAATCTCCCACATACTGCTTCTATTAGATCTCTTGTTACATTGGATATCTCATCCTTAGCATAGTACCTATCAATATACCTCAATAAAGTATGTCTTTTTATTAGCCAACCATACTATGACCCATAAATAGTGAAAAAATGTCGTTATTGTGGGCTTTGTGAGCATCTTATTGAGCACCTACTTTCTAGTCCACTCTCCTTGTCGATTTTCCCACTATCCCCTCATAGTCCAAATGACTAATTGACAATCCTGGATCATTTAATATGAAATGTTGGCATATTGTTGATCTACCAATTAATAATAATGTACCTAGTCACCAGTGTAATCATCTTCCCTCTAAAATACTACAGTCTTCGCTTAACTAGACATTCTGTATACATCAGTTCATTATTTTTATTACAAATGGCATAACAATGATAATAAACACTTCCCCTACAAAAACCCGAACGAAAACCAGCGAAACTCTGACCAGGTGCGAAACGGCGTAGGTATCGATATACACAAAAAAAAAAAAGGGTCCCCAGTCGAGACGTCACCCATTGAAGTAAAAGATATGTGTGTGTTTAATTCCATCCCAACGAAACCCATACTTTAGCTCAATAACAATGCTTCTGGCACCCATTAGAGTTGGTTTTTTTTTTGTTCTTTACAATGCTTCCCTATCATCCATCAGGTTTTGAATTTAGAAGTGTAAAATGACGGCGTCCTGAACCTTGCCCCCCCTTTTTTTTTTATCTATCCCCCTAAATAAAAAATATTGGCGGCAAAAAGTTCCTCGAATTTCCTGAAATCCATTTTTTTGATCCACGCCGCCCTCCCTGCTGCCCTACAATCCAACCACCTCCTGTTAAAAAAAAAATGAAAAAATGCAACATAATTTAGAGATATAAAATGATTTTATTCAAGTAAAAATAAAAATGCCATCAAAACAAAATACAGATCATGAAGATCATATCACCATCTAAAGATAAAACTAGTAACTAGCTATAACATATTTAACTAACTAACCAGAGTCTGCGTGATTCTTGTCCAGTGAGGTCGGTAAGGTCGCCGATGATAATGTAATCTGACCAGCAGTTGCAGTATCAACGGCTGTCGTAGATGTGGTTACCGAGGAGGTGGTGGGTACA
Organism: Absidia repens; assembly: GCA_002105175.1. NCBI lineage: Eukaryota > Fungi > Mucoromycota > Mucoromycetes > Mucorales > Cunninghamellaceae > Absidia > Absidia repens. The sequence continues at coordinate 69,191 of MCGE01000041.1, read as the reverse complement.
TCCGAGATCAAAGAAGACGAGGAGGGCGAGGAGGGTGCATGTGACTCTACATCGTTCATGATCGCACTAGCGTTCGCTATCGAGTCTTCCGTTTCCAAGGTTGGCTGCTGTCGTTGCTGATGCTCATATGCTTCACGCTGTCGCTGGATTTCTTCCGCTTGTTCCTGTCTCCTTCGTTCCTGTGAGCGCTTCCGTATCTGTGAGGGTATCACTGTCCCGTCGTCGTAAAACCAGAAGTCGGATGAAAACTTGCCTTTCAATTCTTCCACCAATCTTGACTTTTCCATTCCCCAAAATACCAATTTGCCGTTTTTCCCACCGCTTTCGCCGTGATCGTTTTGGTCAACATCTCCGCCGCCGCCGTTGTCGTTGTCGTTGTCGTCGTCGTCGTCATCGTCGTCGTTCCACGTCACTGTATCGTCCCATTTGCCAATATGTAGTCCACCAATAAATTCATCCCATTCACTGTTTGTAAAGGTCAAGTGCAACTTGGAGCCACTGAGTTCCTTGGTCATCAAAAGTACCCCTTGACCCACTACCTTAGTCAGTAACACCATGCGTTCGCCCACCACAATGTTCCGCCGGAATGCAGCCCAATTGGTTTCGGTCAACAAGGGTTCAATCCATCCACGGTATGCCTTCATATTCATGTTTCGATCACGATCACGGTCCCGTTCCGACATGGCCGATACATTTGGAGCTTGAGAAGATGGAGGAACCGGAATAGCAAGTGGGTCGTATTCATCGTCATCATCGTCGTCATCATTATCGTTTTTGTGGTTGCTATTATTGTTTTCACTGCCACGTTCGCCATTGTTGCCGCCCAGTGCACTATTGATATTGCGGATTTTGACCACTTCTTGAGGAAACAATGTAGCAAAGACCTTTTGGAATTGAATAAAGGCGAGATAAAGACGGTAATAATCGCTATTGTAATAAATCCCATTTTGATTCATACCATTGTCCAGGTGAGGTTTCATGTTCGAATGGAAGGTCAAGATACGTAATGAAGGTTCCAACAGTTCAGCTGCTTCCTCCGATGTCATGGATGATGGTTGAAGTGTTGCTGGCAGATCTGCATGTTCAATGGCCAAAGTAGAATCAGGTGCTAGTCGTTGTGATTTTTGTTCCAAGTCAGTCATTGTAATGCTGCGCATACGGTGAATTATATCATCACCTAAATAAGAATAAAAAAAAAAAAAGAAACATAAGCACATAGCAAAAAAAAAAAAAAAAAAAGGGGGGGGAGACTTACGACGTTGTTCAAATTCCCCATGTCGATGTGGTATTTTTGGCTTTTTGGTAGGAGCAGGTAGAGTAGACAAAACATACGGGTTTTCCGTGTCCGAGCATTGCCGCCTTCGTTTTCGTAAAAGGGACGCCTGAGTCAAAACACCTTGTTCAGCAAATCGGCGCAACAGCGGAGGTTCACGATCGATACGGCCATACTGATAATAAAATCCACGCTGCTTTGGTTCCATGACGACTTGGTTTGATGAAGGGTCCGGCTGGATTCGAGTGTTGGTCATAGGTCCATGGAGCATTGAGTTGAGTTGCTGATACCGCGCATCAGCAGTAGTAGTGTTTGTATTTGTATTGATGACAGAAGAAGGCGGTAGTGGTAAATCATGCTGTGGTTGTGGTGGTAAATGAGACGTATTTGGCCTCACTGGTGTTGGATCGCGGTTCTGTACAGGTTGTTGGGTATAATTGATGGTGTTAGAGGATGCGTCTTGTCGTTCATCAAATCTAATAGAAGCCGTGGTAGGGGCTGTCGAATTCATGGCATAGGATGGTCTAAAGTGAGTATATGGTCGTACTGCAGAGCCCTGATCGGAGTTCATGACAACCTCGGTGGTGCTCGATGATGGTGAATGGTCTAGTAGCCCGAGTGCTGATGATGTTGTTGAAGAGGGTGGCAATGAATTTGATGATGGATGTGAGTCATGGAAGGATAAATCCGGGATAGTTGATGTGCCTGACGTTGTCGCTATGCCATGTGTGGTAGGTATAGCAGTATGAAGTTCATTGGCGGGCGGCGGCAAATGATGGTGATGCGAGTCAGACACTATATCGATCGAAGATGAGTCGTTGTTAACTGAAGTTGTTCCCATCGGTGCTGAACTTGTACGTAATGTTGGAGAAGGGCGAGTTAGGTATGATACAGATAGGGGCTTCGGAAACGATGCCGTATTTTCCATATGTCCTAGATCCTTCCAACGTTGTCCCATCGTGTATACTTGTTCGTCAGGTGCCAAAGTTGTTGACTGTGTTGGTTGTTGTTGTTTTTGCAACTGTTCAAGTTGCTGCTGTAGTAGCTGAGGAGGAGGAGGAGTTGGGGAGATGTCACAACAGCTTGGATTATGGGACACACGCACAGCACTAAGACCACCACCTGGATTGAGATCGTCACGGAAGATGATTGTATCGTCATGAGCCGGTCTATAGCACTTGATATGATCACCCAAAGAATAGAATATACAGAAAACCACCTTTGCAATCCGTTCAGCATCAGGTCGCTTTCGTATGATTTGCTTAATGATACGGAAGAGATCCAATAATTCTTCATCACTCAAAATGTCTTCAGCTCGTGGTTGGAATAAGCGGGTTTCAGGTCTTGGTTGAAGAAGACAATTTGATATTGGTCGGGTATCCATGATCACTTGTTTTTACGTTCAAGATAATGAGATACAGCAATGCAAGGAATAATAATAATAGTGGTGAAGAAACGACAGTAAATATAATTAAAGGATGTTGAAAATAATTTCACACACATTTTTTAAAATCAGAAAGATAAAATTTTATTGGCTGAAACAAATCAAGTAAATGTCAGGGACAGGTATCAAGGTTGTCCCTGTTTATCGAAAATGCTGATAGAATTCATTAAAGTTTGTAACTAGAATCATTTACTTGAACTATGCTATTATCTATTTATTATCAGCTTGTGTTATCAATGGATATAGTATAGATAAGAGAAGGCACGGAGATCAAATCTTTATCGCAGATGCTACAGTACAAAGGCATTGACTGCACTTGGTTGTCGAACAGTCTTTGTGTGGTTCAATTTTACACCGATACCTCATCCCAAGCTTTTACTTCAGCCTCATGTAACACATTCATGGATATGGACGGCTCTCTTAAATATAATAAATGTGATTTTAAGATATCCTTGCCTTTTCACATAATTGATCTGAGTCTGTACCGCATACACAAAAGTATATGTTGCAGATCCATTCATAGCGTCAAAAATTAAGTATTTATTGAAAATCCATTTCATTTTTTCCATAACGTGTCCAAAAGTTTTCTGGTTAATAGCCGCACATAAATATTGCCTACTGACGGTCAGGGGAAGGTTGGTAGAGTACAGTTTTAATGAAATTGGACACCCCAGCACCATCTACACCTTCGTAAGCGATCCCTTGGGGTCAACTAGCTACAGTTTGATGCTGAATTATTATTATTATTATATCTCATGCAAAAGTAATAAATAACGAACTGGATATATACAGTATGTCCCAGTCTAGTGGAGGCCACACTGCTAGGCTCATACACACTTCCTTTTTCTACATGCTCATAAAGTATGTATTGATTCAAAAAGACAAACTAGATGTATTGGAAAGGCTAATAATAAAAAGACAAGACATGTTTTATTTATATGTAGATAAAACCTATGCAACTTATACTAAACTAAGGGAATGAGTGTTTCCACAGCACTAAACTAAGTTAAAGCTAGTCTAATGGTGGCCCCAAATCATGAATTCAAAATGACAGGACTTCCCCATGCATGTTTCTATTGCATTTTCAAAAATGCCCCTGATTCAAGTTCTAACACTAATCCAAGACCACTATCATCTCAAATGAGAGTTTCAAAGAAAATGATATTCCAGAAAAAAAGGAAGAGAGAGATGAGTGAAATTTCAAATCATAAGAACGGAGTGTGAATGTGATACATTTTTTCACCCTGCCCCACAAAAAAATATCCACTGACAGAGCGTTGATTTCACCAGTTGGAAACACAGGCTGGCCACCAAAAGTGTAAAATGCTGCCTTACGCCTGATCCCACTCCATCAAAATCTACACTTCAAACCCTCTCCCTCCGACGACAGTCAACCAATAATTCCCCGAAGTTCCAATAATGCGGTAGAATATTTATTTATAAAATATAAAGTACAGATATAATATAATACAAAATAAACTAAATACTGAAGTGGATATAAGCTAATCAATAAAGCATCACCTATGTGTACTTGATAAAGTCTTTCTTGAAGTTATTACTCCATAACTTCCAATAAAATGAAGACACTGTACTAGACCAGAGGGAAAAGACCTATATAAAATGAGAAGGAATGAGATTGTCACTATAATAAATATATATATATCTAGAGCCATTTTCATACCTCGCCATTTGCGTCCTTGTACCAAGAGTTGCAACCAGTAGCCCACACCGTTTTTCCAAGTTTTCCTTTTAGCCCTGCGACAAATTCGTTTTGGGCCTTTTCTGTAGGTTCAATTGCCTTGACACCATTTTTGAGTTGCTTGATACATTGGATTGCATTGTCAACTTGACTATTTTCGTAATATTAAAAAAGATCAGATTAAGTGTCAAGTGCAGCAAATTTTTTTTTTTTTTTTTTTTTTTTTTTTTTTTACTTACATTTCCGCCATGGCGACCACAGAGTTATGACCAAGAAGTGAGGCTAGTGGTGGTAATAAAATAATGATAATAAAGAAGACAAAAGGAATGTAAATATGATTACATTGGATAGCTTTTTTTTCATTACGTACCTGGTCTATAATCACCACAACAAAATCACCACAAAAAAAAAAAGTATCAGTCATTATGAAGTCAGTATCATGCTACAAACTTCCTTACCCAAGTAACATGAAGAAATTTGGAAATTCATGAATAGCTATCGATTTGTATGTATTGGTGTACTTGCCGTCCCAAAGTTGATTGAGATTCCGTTTATTTCTTCCATTGACTAGGATTTAAGAGAGTTCAAAAATAAGCATATTAATTCTTTCTTTTTTCAAGCACAAGAACATTCAGAAGCTATTTTTTCTTTTTCTTTTTTTTTTCGTCTTACCTTGAAGATTACCGAGAAATCCGGTAGTGTTATAGCCAGTAGCCAAAACGAGAATATCGCATTCGAATTCTTTACCATCATTGGTAGTGATAGTATGCCCACGGGTGGAAGCGATGTGAGATCTTTCCACCGTAACATTTTTTTCAGCCAAGGCTTCCAAGTAGATTTCAGAGGGTGTGATGCGACGGCAACCAAGGTCATAATCGGGTATCAATGCTTTGACAAGATCAGGTCTGTTCTTTTTGAGAAGCCGTTGTTTCATTTCTGATATGGTCATCCTGCGTACAATCCTTCCAAACAAGGTATCAAAGTATCTAAAGTTCAAATAAAAGAATTCAAGCTACACCCCCCAAAAATAAAATAAAATATGATGATGAGCTTTTTTTTCCTTTTTTTTTTTTACTATATATATAATTTTTTGACTGACACTAATAAAGATGGAGAGTCTATAAAGCTTCATCAACAAGGGAACCCATCTAAAAAGGAATTTTATAAAGCTGGGGTATTTGTATTGACGTCGAATCAAACACCATGTTGGATTTCGTTGATAACTTGTCATGTGTGATACAATTGGTTGTAATTTGGGAATCAATTGGACGGCACTAAAATGAAAGAGGACCCAAAAAGGTTAATCGAGTCCCACTGCCCCTTCCCTTGTCCTGGTATATATTTTATGAGTTTACCTAGCACCACTTCCAACCACAGCTACTCTTTTATCAGTAAAATCAATAGAGTTGTCCCAATAGGCGGTATGTACAACGGTACCTTCGAATGATTTGAATTCATCAGGGTAATTGGGAATACGAAGTGGCCCTAGGCCGGCAAATCTTTTTTTAAAAAAAGGGTGGTGTGCATTAGTGGCGACGATTAGACATGATCCCTGATTTGGCGGATATACTTACACAACATCGAAATAGATCACACGAGTATCCAAAGACTCTTTTTCCCGCACAGTGAGTTCCCATTTCTTCTCGTTTTCTAGCCAATCTGCCTGTACGACTTCTGTGTTAAAGATGGTTTGGTTGTACAAATCGTATTTTTTGGCCACCCCACGGATATATTCATGGATTTCACCTTGTGGAGAATAACACTGGGACCAATCTGACGATCAAAATAAACAAATATATGTATTTGTTACAATGAATTATAGCCTCCTTCCAGCCTGTTCACTTACTGGGGTTGGGTTCAAAAGAAAGACTATATAGGTGGGAGGGTACATCGGACGCACAGCCAGGGTAGAAGTTATGATTCCAGGTACCACCAACATCATCAGACGATTCGAATATAGTTGCTTTGATTCCAAGTTGCTTCTCTACTTGAATGGCAGCGCATATGCCACTGAAGCTATATAATAATAATACAAACGCGTTAAGTCATTGCACTATTCCCGTTTTCTTCGTGTTTATTTTATCTTACCCAGAGCCGATAATACCAATAGAAAGCGAAGGGGCCATTAAAGAAGATTTACGGTGGTGAAAAATATCAACAAGAAAAAGAAAAAAGAACGATCAGCATTTCTTTATTTAAGTGTAGGTCCGCCTGTGTTACCGGAGTTTAATGCAGTCAGACTTTTTTTTCTGACACGCATGGTGTGAGTGATGAGTGGTGAGAATAGGCTTGACTAACAGATATTCTACGATTAAAGGTGTTGGTGGTATGACAATACAATGAAATCATATGATTTTTCTTCTTTTTATGCATGGTTTCCCCCACTTAAAATAATCGTTCCTGTGTTTATTTAAAAAGTGAAAAAACATATCAAATCGGCCTATACTAGCTTCTTGCTCTCATGGCCTTGAACAAAATCCTTAATCGTCGGGTTTCTCAAGTTCCACCAAAAAGAAGTTACCGTTCCAGACCAAAGATTCACAGACTATCGCGATATAGAACGAATTAAAAATGATTTGTACGATATTGTATTGTGTAGTTTCAACCTACCCCGCTATTGTCATTCTGATACCAGGATTTGCATCCTCCAGTAAGCCATACAGTGGATTTCAAGTCATTTTTAAGATCTGATGAAAATTTTTCTTGAGCATCTTTCTTTGGTTCAATATAATTCAATTGAAAACGCTTCATATTTTTAATACAGTCAATGCCGAAATTGATTTGACTATATTTTTTTTTAAAAAATATAGAGGGTGTTAATCGAGAAGATAGTAAATGCAAAGCATGAAACAGCATACTGTACCATTCAATCATAGCTACAACAGAATTATGACCTAAAGCAGCTCCAGGTCCCAACATATGGAAGAAATTAGGATATCCATGCATCATTACTGTTTTGTATGTCTTAGGTGGTTCATTTTTCCATAAATCTTTCAATGAAATTCCATTCTTCCCAATGATATCCAAATGGCCAAAAGGATGTTGAATTTCAAACCCAGTCGCCAGCACCAAAATGTCCACCTCATAGGCCGAATTCCCAGCCCACAGTTTATTTCCTTCGATTTTATCCACACCTGCAGGAACTACAGTGACATTATCTTGAGCTAAAGTTTCATAGTAGGTGTCTGATGCCAAGAATCGTTTACAGCCAACTGCGTACTATACCCCCCCAAAAAAAATCAGTTTTCTGAAATAATCTTCCTGCATTGGCAAAAAAAAAAAAAAAAAAAAAAAAAAAACAAACTTACATTAGGTATCAGAGAAGAAGCCAAATCAGGCTTACCAGCCTTTACCAATCTACTGCTGATGGATGCAGCAAGTAGCTGTGTGACCTTTTTGGCAAATTTAGAGTCTGGGTATTTGAAACCATAAAATCGGCTTTCATAAGTCCAATACAAATACCATCGATAGAATCGCATAACAAACGGAATCCAACGAAAACAAAATTTAACAAGATTACTAAACTCTGTTTGCTGTCGGGGACCTACCCATGACGGAGTACGTTGGAAGTTATATAGCTTGGAGGATTTTTTTTGTAAGAATGGTAGAACTTGGACTGCACTATAGCCAAATACATAGATAATTCAAACTTGATTTTAACTGCGCGTGCCTCTTTTTTTTTTTTTTCTTTCTTTCTTTCTATAATTACCTTGCACCATTGCCAATGATACCAACTCGCTTATTAGTGAAATCAATATTTGAATCCCATTGTGCGGTGTGAATCGCTGTTCCTGAAAACCCTTCGAGCTGCTTTGGAATTTTAGGGATTCGAAGTCCGCCGATGCCGCTAAAACTAAAAACAGGTCATTCAGTATAAGTGAAACAACCAAAAAATAAAGGCGATATTCACTTACAGAAAGTCATAATATTTTGACTGGATTTTATCATAATGGTCATTGTGGGCATAATCAACTTTCCATTGATTTCGCTCCTTGCACCATTCCGCCTTTAGCACGGTGGTATTGAGTTGGATGCTTTTGTATAGATCGTATTTTTTGGCGACATGTTGAAGATAAGCATAAATTTCCGGTTGAGGTGAGTGACTTTGTGACCAGTCTAACAAAAAAGGAATCACCAGTAACTATTTTATTCCCTTTTACCACAGCCTCCTTCCTTGTCTTCCTTACCTGGATTCAACTCAAAACTGAAGCTATAAAGGTGTGACTGAATGTCGCATGCGCAATCTAAAAGAAAAAATGTAAGTCGATCTATTACTTTTTGTGCATAGAATAAAAAAAAAAAAAAAAAAAAAAAAAGTCTCACCAGGGTAAGTATTCGAATGCCAAGTTCCACCAACCTCACTTGAGTGTTCTATATTTTTGCCCCAATCACAATAAATTTAGTTGTAAATTTTTTATCATTTATTTCCTCCATCAATCATCCTACCAATAATGTCAGCAGTAATTCCCAATTGCTTGGAAAGTTGAATAGCTGCACCAATACCACTAAAACTAAAAATATAACATATCAGCAAAAATATGACTGGACCTCAACATCCCCTGAAATTTGAGTACAAACCCCGCTCCAATAACCAATGCTGTCAAGTTTTTTTCTTTGTTGTTAGGCATAGAGTCGAGGGGGTAATAATATGTTTCGATGATAAATATAATATCAAATAAAAGGGAAAAGAAAGCTCATAGAAACTTTCAGTGTCTTTTATAGTTTATTAAAGTTTATGCTCAGAGTATTGACACAGTAGCAAGGATGAAAGAAACCCCGAGCAATTGTGTGTTTATTGTTACTTGATGGATTTCCCACGTTTTCCCATATAAATGTTTACGTTTTCTCTTTTCATGCATTTACCAAAAAAATGCCATTTTATATTTTGTCATCAACATTAAGGATTCGCTTGTGCTGAAGAGCTTCATATTGCAGCTTTATTTTTCTCCCCTGTGAAAAAAAAAAAAAAAAAAAAAAAATGGTTCATGGTATTTGGACACCCGATCTCCCGGCGTCCTTGACCGAAAAACAAGAAATATTATGACGGTATCGATATTGTCTATTAGTGGTCATTGTCGCCAAGGCTTAGCAAAAGCATATATTTATAATGATGATGCAAATTACCCTCCAAGGTGGTATATACATCTAAAGGCCCCGTCACTAAAATACCCTATCCACAGAGCAAATATCTGTCCGAGACTCAGCATGGAACACAACCAAACATTGAAAAACGATCACTTCCTTTTGTCGAGGGAACCTTCACTCTCCATTGGCTGCAGTTTGGAGCTTGGATGGCTTTTTTTTCTTATTATATTATACGCAAAAATTAAAATTCTTGAAAAAACAACGAACTAGATATATACAGTAGTCTAGTGAAGAATAATAGCGCAGAAATAGGGTTATGATATGCTTCATATTAAGTGTCAACAAGTCATTGTGACGATGGGGAAAAGTAGTCAAAGTGGGTGAAGTAGAAAGCAGGTGTTTGAGGAAACATTCACAAAACAGTCGCAGCACTAGCATTGTTTACAATATGATGAGTCAGAGGATATTTAAGAAAAGATATATTTTATTGAGGCATATTGGTAGGCACTGCATAAACTAAAGATGACGGGGAGATCATTCTAACAATAGATTTAATAGAGACAGTATGAGAAAGTCTGATGGGAGATCTGAAGAATGGTCACTACCTGTCTAAAGGGGATCTACTGCGCAAAATATGAGAGTGACTGATGGGATATTTTTCATTGAGAAAAGTAAAAATAAACATATTTTATTGAACAGTATTAATTTAGATGTAAATATAGACCACGGCACACTAACGCTAAACCAAGCTAATGAAGACTTTAATAAGCCAACAGATGGTGGTTCCAAATCCTGAATCCAAAATGAAAGGGTTTCCCCATGCATCTTGTAATCCCTGAGCTGAAATCCCTTCTAAACTAGTCCTGACACTAATCTAAGTCCAACATAACCTCACAGAGGCTGAATGGTGAAGAAAAAAAAAAAAAAAAAGGGAGACGAAAAAAAAAGGGAGTAAATAAAGTTTCACGTGGGCGGAATGTGAATTGTTTTTGGGTTTCAAAAAGGATTTTATGTGTGCTTTTTTTTGGTGGGTGCACAAAATGCAATCCCTCTATTTTTTTTTCTATTTTTATAATACCATTGGACTCATTATGGATTAATTATGCACCTGTTCGGTGTGCCCAAGCCTTCATTATAGAATACTTGTCACTCACTTCAGGATGACTTGTACCTTTGATTGGGCTGGTTTATCTGACGGTATGTTTAATCTGCGACAAGATAGTTTTACCCTAGCACTCTCCACGATCACCCTCCTCCCGCCACACTTCCCCTAATTACTCCATCTTTAGATATGTGTCATCGTACTATCTTGAGACTAGTTTAATTTAGCTGTCATAGTATATACCCACAAGTTAATAAAATATGTTTTGTCTTTGTATCATTCATCACTCATAAGTTTAGTTTGTCTTGTAAAATGGTAGAATATATCTACACTAGAGAGTACATGTGTGCGCAGAAAAAAATACAGGTGAGTTAGAGTATATGCAAAAATAAAAAAAAAAGGTTAGGCATGAGAGTCTTCGAACAACCATCGTGTCCAGTGCTTCATCTACTGTATTGTGCTGGACTCCTTAAAATAGCGATAATAGGGACTTATTGAATGGTTTGAAAGCAGTGGTTGTGATGGACACATGAAAAAAAGGCAGTGAAGGAAGAACAGTAATAACAAAAAAAAATAACCAGTGATGAGCGATTAAAAGTATGATGATTGAAACGCACTGGAAGGTGTTTGATTGACCACATAACATTCTCTTTTTCTAGTAGAAGTCTTGGTGTTGTAACTTATCAACGCTCCCCAGACTTTATTTTCTTATAAAAAAATATCCCAGTCACGTAACCTTGTTCCTTCTCACCTTTACTGTCATACTAGTCAGGTAAAATTATTAATATCAAGTGAAGAAAATGTCCTCAATATTCTCCGTAAGCCCCAAATGGTTTAAAATCTTGTTAAACTGCATTGTATTCCTGACAGACACATACATGGCTATGCTACCTACTCTACCCATATACCACATTTTGCCCCATTATTCATAACTAACCAGTCAACCAATTATGGTGACAACATATAAATAGACAAATGAGTAATAAAGAGACTATTTTTTTTATTTTTATTAATTCGCAACTAAGATAAGGTATGGATGTATATAACTGTATATAATTTGGGTAAACTAAAGGAGAGGAAAGGAGAAAGGTAAAAGTGATAACTAGAATAATTCCTAATAGTGTTCCACCCAGTCACGGACAAAGACGCTGACCTTCATCATCCGTTTGGAAGCCCATTTTTTGAAGATGGCGGTATTTTTGATAGGCTGTGATAAATAATCCAAGATCAATTCTACAGTCGGTTTCAAGTCTTGCGCCTTGTATCCAGATAATTCAGTCAATTTGGGTGTCTACCCACAAACCGATAAAATAAGTGATGAAAAAAGAAAAGTAAGTACAATTTCGTGACATTTTTTTTTTTTTTTCAGGTTCACTTACCCAGTTACCTTTGGCACTTATTTTCATTGCTAGCCATAAAGAGGAAGCAGCCACTAGAGATGGGGGAGTGCCAATGAAGCGATGGTCAGCACAAGTGATTTCCATAAAATATTTGTTGATGAGACGGAAATTCAAATCAAACTTGTCCGTCATGGTACATCGGCGAAAGAATTGCAGAGGATCTGGGTAACAAAGCTTGAAATCCAGGGCTTGCAGAATATAACGTTCAGCTTTGAGAAGTTCTTCTTCCGTAATGACATTTCCAGTAATGTAGACGTATTGGTTGATAGAAGGCGTAATGTTTTCTTCAAACTTGGCGGCCAAAAACAAGGATGCAATCGCTACGAGTTGGAGTTTGGCGGCAGAGACATCTCGTTTGCTGAGGAAACGATCAATAATATTCACCGTCAAGAAGAATGTTTCGGGTAAGAAATCAAACAAGTAATGGACTTCAATAACCCAATCAATAAGTATATCGCGCATTTTCCAAGTAATTTCGTGTTGAATATTGATATAGTTTGGATCAGCTAGTGTCTCGACCTAATATATATAAGAAAGGGGAGTCATGGTTGTTAATGTCACTTGGTCGTCTTTTTATCCGCCTTCAACATTAAATTCACTTGCCTCTTTGATACGTAAATGATCATAAATTTCGTCAGAATATTCAGCCACCAGTAAGGGGTCACCCGGACTGCCTTGAGCAGCATCATCATTGTTGCGAGGGTGATATACCGTGGGTTGTGTAAGATTTTGAAGGGCACTGTGTTCCTGCTGATCATCTAGTTCTTTTGCTAGATCATATGTTTGTTGGTCAAGCACCAGATCTGCCGTTGTTTGTTGGGGTTCATTTTTGGATTCTAATGCTGAGAAAGGTGGTATGGGGTGATGTGAAGTAGATACATGTGATGATGGTATGTTTGCCGTAGTAGTTGATGCTGTCACTGTTGTTGCTGTCGCTGTTGCTGTTTCTGTAGAACGTTGTTTATGACTGGTATCTCCACTATGCGATTGATGATGATCATGTTCCCTAGATTTTTGTCTTTTCAGAATTGCTGGTACTGGTGCATCTCCGTCGTATATATTTTCATGAGTTCGTTTTGAGCTTTTGCCGATATATTGTTCACGAATACGAGATTTTATCTTGTCAGGTATAATAATAGGGAGCACTGGTGTAGGTTCCATTGGTTTTTCCGGTTTGTCATCGACCGATGTGGGTTTGTAACGTTGTTCGTTGTCTTCAAAAAATGCTTTGAGTATTGCTGCTTCAGTTGCCGCGGCTGCTGTTGTTAATTCTTCCAATTTTGCAGCGGTAGTAGTAGTAGTGATAACATTTGTTTTGGAGGTATCGCTTGATAATTGCTGTTGTTGTTGATTCGAAGAATTCCTGAGCTGTGATGTAGTTTTCCTAACGGTACCTGCTGGTGGGAGCTCTGGTGAATGTAGCCCTGATTTTCGTTGGATATGGTCGTTTTCCGATGATGGACAGTGCTTCTGGCTCTTAACAGTCGTATCTTTTTCATTATCTTTGTTGGTGGGTGTCTATTTTATATAACAAAAAAGAAAAAGAGAGTACCAATGTAAGTAATAAATCTAAGGGAATATATTTCAGGGTGTAGCATAAAAGAAGGACAAAAAGACCTACTAATGAAGTTTGACCGGAGTGATTGCTTTTATCGTTCAACACAATACATTTTGAAGCGGAAGCAACTGGAGGTTTAGCTGTATTAGCTGCTTGAAAAAGAGGTTCCCGATGTTTAGTCGTTTTGCGATTCAGAGTCACTAATGGAATTGGCTTTGCTTGTGTAGTTGTTGTATCAGCATTTTCGTCACATGTTGTATCATTAGATTTTGATTTCCTTCCAAGTGCCTATATATTTTTAATAAGAATACATGCAGAGCGTTTACTTCAGTATCATTTTTTTCGATGCACTTCTCAGATCACACCACCCCACACTCCATATAAATATCCCGCTGAGATCCACAACCCCCAGACCGGTAATATATTTAAATAGCAAAACAACTTACACGTTGAGGGTCACTATTATAAGGCATATAGAAGAACCAGAAATATATAAATATATATATATATATGTAAGAGAAAAAAAAAGAAGTAATTAGAGATTTTTACTTCATGGTAGACCTTTTTCCATCATGTGAAAATTCAATCCCAGTCGCCCAAGAATTACACTTCGTCTCTATTCAAAATTATCTAGCAGCCAAAGAGCACTTCATCATCAAAAATAGCAATAATCACTAGATATCATTCACTGTCTCTTTCCTAATAAACATGTCCCACCCTATTATGAGAAGTAAACCCATCCAACCCCGCCTTGTGATATGTAAGGGTACTATCCGGTATATGCTGAAGGTATAAAGCGATGTGTGATTTCTTTATTGAATAAATAGTAGTCATTGACAAATACCAACGAAAAAAGGAAAAGAAAAAAAGCCCCCCCCCAATATATAAATATATATGTATAGCTACAATAAGACAAGTTTCTAAATAGGTAAAATTGATGCAGCTCGTCTTCCAATATAAGCGGTACCGTAGCGTAGCGTTGACACACCACCAGGAATATAAGAGCCTATGTACCTGTGCATTAATTATGAAATCTTGAGATTCCTTTCCAATCACTCATGTATAGTATGCTAATGTAATTGAATTTACCATGCCAGTGCCAAAATTTGAATGATCGCAAAGATGATCGTTAGAATATAATTTCTAGCCTAAATAATTGTAGATGATCATGGTCAGTATAACCTACAACATCCATTTTTTTTTAACTTACCCCTAAAGATGCATAGAGGGTCAGTGCCATTGAACCAATATAGGAGATAGTGAAAGGAAGTCGTTCCCTAGATATCATATGTTTGATATGTGCCATAGGCCCTCGAAGCATGGCAACACTAACAAGCAGTAATATACTACCCACTATAAAACAACAAAATTGTTTATACACATGCGTCTCCAGTGTTTTACGAACGTCCGGACTTACAAGTAAATGTTGCAGCGAATTTTCCAGGGGAGATGGGAATAAGAAAGAGAAAGAGAGAAAAGGCCTACATAAAGACAAATCCATAAAATGTTAAAAATTAGTATCATGTCAAAACTCGACCATCAAAATACAGGTAGAGCTTACCAAGAAGAAGCACAAAATGCCAAGACCCAAACACAGAGCAAACGCGATGACTCTCTATATATGAACAAATAAACCAATTAACGAAAAATATTGTTAAATTTCAATATTTTTTGACAGACTTACCTCTACTCGAGAAAGCTGATACCAAGGTTCTTCTTCTTCTTCACCATTGACAGGCAGATAGCCCTGTACTGAGGAGGACACATTGCTGAATAAATTGTTCGCAGAATCCCGTATGGAAGCGAAAGGTGTAGCAGGCTCTGAGGTATTGCCAGTGACCGTAGGTAACGATATAGGCGATGAAGTCCGAGCCAAGTTGAAATTCTTTAAAGAATTTCGAAACGTGTTTTCTGTTGTGTTAGACATCGGTAAAAAAAAAAAAAAAAAAAAAAAAAAAAAAGCTAAATGAAAACTGATCGAAAAAAAAGAGGTTGTTGATTTTAAATTCCCGCCGCCTATACAAAAACCACGATAATGAGGCAGCAATTAAAAAAAAGGGAATGTACCTTGTACTAACAATATCACACACAAGGTTAAGTAGCATTGGGAATGGATTTCCCGCTTTACCAGAAATGATTAAACGAATGTAACATGAGCTAATGGCAAGGAAAAACAATTCGCGTCAACAACTATTATCTTCCCAAGCTGATCAATATGTCGAACCCATATAACCATCGAAAAAGGGGATAGTAAATAGCACATACTGTATAAACAAATAACCATATATAATAATCATAAAAATCGATTACTGTGCGGTGTTACTTTTAAGAAACGAGTTATATGTCTGAAATAATATCGAAGAGACAAGTGAACTATAACTAGCACAGAGTGGAGGTAAAAGAAAAAACCATTCGTGATCCTGCAAGAACTAAGGAAAAACTATAGCTAATAATATGCGGAATCAAAGGAGATACTATGGCTAATATTATATGGACGGAAGTGGATAGCTACAGCAATTGACAATTAAAATGATCCGCCTTGTATTTCCAAACGAGCCAAGGTGATCAAACTGGGAGTGGTTGGTAGAGTCCAGAAAAATATAGAATAAAAAGCACCTTGGAATTATCAATGTTCAAAGAAAGAAAGAACTGAGGAGTGAATAGGCCATATCATAACAGTTGCTTTTGTCAGTCAGTTGAGTGCTTCGTAGCCCGACTGTTTTTTCTGTTGATATCAAAATTTTCTCTTCTAGTATGTTGTTGTAATTTGTGTGATAGGTAGCGACAAGTGTATGAAGATTGTTTGGAGGAGTAGGGTAAGTTAATGATAAGAAAGTATTAGGGAAATTTGAAATTCCGCCATGCGTGGATTATTTTTCGCCTCTCCCTTTCTTTTCATATTCCTTCTTCTTTTTTCTTCTTAATTCAACCCCTTTGAGGTTAAGGTGATAATAGATTAGTATCAGGACTAGTTTAGAAGGCGTTTCAGCTAAGGGATTACAAGATGCATGGGGGTACCCCTTGCATTTTGGATTCAGGATTTGAGACCACCATTATTTCGCTCTTTGGAACCTCCATTATCTAGTTTAGTGTACCATTATCATAGTTTGTATCTATATCTGAATAAAGTGTATTTGTTTTTACAAAAAAAAAAAAAATTGCCCCATTAGTCTCTCCCATGTCTTGTACAATAGTTACATGCTGCAATAAGAGATGTCTCTTATTCATTGTACAGATAACACATTCCTCCTTTACCATGATTCTTTTCACCAGCTCTCATGACTTGTTGCCTTGTCAATATATATATATATTTATATATATTATCATTATCTCTTCAGACTCATACTGATCTCATCAGATCCCTACAAGGCTTTTTCATGCTCAGTGCAATAGTTCTCTTGTCCGCATTGTTCCTTTAGTTTAGAGTAGATCATTATGATTCAATATACTGGTTTAATAAAATGCTCTTTTTTTTATTGTAAATAAGTATAAGTTGCAGGTTATCCTATTGTAAAGAGGGAACGGGTATACTATTCTACGATGGGTAGCGAACTAATCTATAATGCAGACAGAGTGGGTACGCTAATCTACTGTACAGTACATTGTGAGACAAGCTAGCCAGCAGAAGGAGCGGGGTTCAAAGACGTCATGGCAGTTACTCTGTAGTGAATAGTGCCACTGGCGAATGGTGGCTGTCGTTACAAAAAGAGGAGACGGTCGCTTTCGAATGGTTTGGATAGTTTTGAGAACGTAAAGCAAAAATAAGAAAAGGTTTCACCAAGGAAGGTGATTTTTTATTTTTGAGAACTTACGAAAACTGGAAAAAAATCCAACACAGGGACACAGAGATGCCGAAATAAACATCCAACGAATATTGCTAACATTTGAAGTAACGACTGGTGTGATCGGTTCATCGTAAAATCAACATTTAATATGATTGTCAATATTAAACGCTTGAGCTCAAACGTAAATTGTGCCTGAATTCTGAAAAATTCAAACTACTTTTAGTACCTTTTTTGGAGTCAAGGATTAAGCTATACAGGAGGCTTAATGCAACCATGATTATGTAAGCTAATACGAAATAAAATCAAGTATTTACTTCAAATTTTTGTGTATATCCCAACAATGATAGCTACCGGACAGTTGATTGACTAATTACTAGTTGACAGATCGTTGTTTTTATTTGTATAAATTTTATGTTTGAATGGGGATAGGCGTATACTAAGTCAAAAGAAACTATACTAAAAAGATGTGCAACACATTGATGATGAATATATATATGAATAATTACAATAATAATAAAAATTAAAACTAATCAAGCTAATATACTACAAATGGCTTTCCAAAGACGCCTTTGCCGGCGACCATCTTTCATCTTTAATAAAAGCAGCATTCAGTACATCCCAAATGGTTTTGGCATAAACAAATTCAATTTCCATCTTGACCGCCATAGGTACATCAGCCTCCACATCGTTTTGATTTCGCCAAGGAAGAATCAACTTTCGAATACCCGCCCGATGCGCAGAAATGACCTTTTCCTTGATCCCGCCTACTGGAAGTACTTGCCCCCGTAAAGATATTTCACCCGTCATGGCGGTCGTGGATGGAACTTGCCACACACCAAACAGAGAAACAAGTGCACATACCAAAGTAACACCTATCAAAGATACAAGTAAGCTTTTTTTTTTTTTTGAAAAAAAGAGGGGGGGGAGTTATATGTGTTCATTACCTGCACTTGGGCCATCTTTTGGAATGCTACCTGAAGGAAAATGAATATGTACATCATCGTGTTCCACAATGTTGGTTCTTCGTTCAGAGGTCAGATTCAATACATAGGCGTGTGCTTTTACCCACGTTAGAGCAATTTGCGCCGATTCCTTGATAACATCACCAAGAGATCCTGTAAAACATAAATTAAATGGGATTAACCTTTTTATTACCTATCCATCATCTACTTCCCATACCAAAGCTTTTATACCCCATACATACCTGTCAATTGGAGGTTGCCACCTTTTCCAGGCATTTTGGTTGCTTCTACAAAAAGAATAGAGCCATTGCCAGATCCTCCATATGCCAATCCAGTCACCACACCAGGTATATCTTCACGTTCAGCCACCTCCTTGTCAAATTTGCTTACCTAGAATTAATATAAAATTGTGATGAATAGAACGTATCTTTCCACCTTGAAAACTTACCCCAAGAATATTAGCAATATCAGTTGAATATACATGAGGGCAATAGTCTTGATTAACACTTGGAGACGAGGCCTCATAAAGGGCTGCTAATTCCACACATTTTGCACGTACCACCGATGCTATAGTTCGTTCCAAATTCCGGACGCCACTTTCTCGAGTATAACATTCCGCTAATTTCAAGATAACTTCGTCCGAGATGATCACATCCTTTGGTCCTAGTCCATGGGCTTTTAACTGTTTCGGTAAAAGATGAGTTTTTGCGATGTGTAATTTTTCTTCAAAGGTGTAGCCATGTAGTTGAATAACCTCCATTCGGTCGAGTAAAGGTTCAGGTATTGTGTCCAAGTTGTTGGCTGTGGCGATAAATAGAACATTGGATAAGTCAAAGGAGACGTTGAGGTAGTGGTCTGTAAAGCTGTTATTTTGTTCAGGATCAAGCACCTCCAATAACGCAGCAGCTAAGTGTATAAAATTTTGGCTTCTTGTCAGTAAGAATTTTTTTTAATTTTTTCTGCACTTATTACTTACCAGGGTCGCCATAATGTGAAGAATGTACAAGTTTATCAATTTCGTCTAGTAGCATCAATGGATTGTTCACACCAGCTTTGTTCAATCCTTGAATAACCAGTCCAGGCTGAGATCCTACGTATGTTCGTCGGTGTCCCCTACACAAGAAATTGCAAATCAATATCCGCTCCTAGTAATACACCAGAACCTTGTCTTAAAATTTACCTCATATCAGCTTCATCTCTTACACCGCCAAGAGATAACCGATGGAATTCTCTTGACAAAGCTTTTGCAATAGATCTACCCAGTGAGGTCTTTCCAACACCTGGCTAAAAGCACCAATAACAAAATGTGAGAAATCAAAAAATAAAATAATGCGTGTATACTGTAAATAACCCTAGTATTTAAAAAGTAACTTACAGGCCCAACGAAGCAGAGAATTGGTGCTTTGAGATCGCCTTTCATTTTAACAACAGATAAATATTCAATCACACGTTTTTTGACATGATCCAAACTACAATAGACGTATCCAGGAAGAAGTTAATAAATCACATCCTCCTCCTACCGTATGCCACCTTGTTTTTAAGTCGGCTTACCCAAAGTGATCATCATCCAATTGTTGTTTTGCACTACTGACGTCAACACGGTCTTCGGTACGTTTGGTCCAAGGCAAGTCAGCAAGCCACTCAAGATAATTCCGAGATACAGCCCATTCAGTTGAAGAAGGTTGTAATCTTTTGATACGTTTTAATTCACGTTGAGCAATGATCACCGCATGTGTAGGCAAGTTCGCTTCTACCAATCGCCTATTCAATTCCGCCATTTCATCTTCTTCCTTTTGTTCATGTCCTAATTCTTGTCGGATGGCATCCAGCTACATATAAGAATAATAGTCACGTAATAAAAACAACATGGTTATTATTCATTTATTTCAATTATCTGTACATTAATTCATTTCACTTTTTTTTTTTTTCCTTACCTGTTGACGTAAATAGAATTCCCTTTGCTGTTTAGTCAATTTTCCTTCAATAGTGGAGTGGACCTGTTGAGATATGTGTAAGACTTGTAGCTGACGTTGCATCAAAGAAGAAGCCAGGTGGATGCGTTTGATAGGATCCATTGTTTCCAACATGTTCCATTTTTCATCAAAGGAGGATTCAATAATAGAGACCAACAAATCGGCCAAAGCCAAAGGAGTCATAGTACTTGTCATCTTGGTAAGTTGCATAATCAAACTATCCGGCATTTGAAGTTGACGCATTTGGTTCACAAATTCCTTGCAAAGCTCCTTATATCCATCCGTGAGACTGTTGTTGACGCTGCTGGTAGCATTATCTTGGCCATACCGGACATGGTACATAAGAGGGTTAGATGGAGAGGGAGAAGCAGTAGAAGCATCAGTTGAGTCTAATTTCACAGGACCTTCCATTCGACACCTTTGGATTCCCTCAAAAAACACACCAAATACACCAACTCCAGATCTTTGTACACGCACTATCTTGGAAAGGCAACCAAAAGGAGCGAGTCGTGCTTGTTGCAACGGGTTGACGAGTGCGTCTTGTTGTCGCTGTTGATATTGTTGGGAGTTCTGGCCGTCCAAACCGCTGTTGACTAAACCATGCTGAGGAAGTGGGACTTGAGGAGCTTGAGAAGTTGCATCAGTGATATCAGTAGCCTGGATTGGATGAAGTGGCACGCAGACCACATGAATTGCTTGTTGATCAGTTTTCTTGAAAAACCGACGTGAAAGTTCTGTTGCTTCTGGACCGCGCAGGACCATTCGCATTACCACACCAGGAAGTAACACTTTGTCTTCAAGAGGTATAACAGTTAATGTAGTAGGATACATAATAGTTCTTGGTATATAAAAGAGTGGGGAAAGTAAAAGCAATGTAAGTTTGAAAGAGAAGTGTTGAAAAATCACAGTTGGTGAGAAAAAATAAATGAGAGGATCGGGGTTTATAAATTCGTGACCCTCTCCCCTTTTTTTATGCATTTTTCGGCCTTTTCCCCCACATGAAACTGAACTTTTTCACACACACAGACACACACCCACACACCCACATACAAAGACACATACACACACGAAAAAAGTTCCTGCTTTCAGACCCAAATGTCATATTAAATACGATATATATATATATATATCATAACAAGATAAATTCGTTTATTAATCGTTTCATTACCAAAAAAAATAAAATAAAAAAAACAAACCCCACACAAGCGGTAACAAAAAGTATAACCTAAATAGACTTAAATGTTTTCATAAATAGTGGGAAGGTAACACATGAATGGCACACCAAACATACAGTACAAAATAAAAATTATAAAAAGAAGCCTAAACTAATCCATGACTAAATTTGTCGGGCCAATACTAGAGCCGTTCTGCTTGGAAGATAGACTTGAATCCAATGTGGTCGATTGTCCCAATCTCCAGAAGTCGTGAAGTATTCACCATGAGGATCCACCCGACCATGACCAAGATATTGTTTATCATCAGAATTAAGCACTACCTTGTATTTGCCAGCATCGCTGACGCCTACACGATAATCAGCATAGGATTGCGTTGGGGAAAAGTTGAAGAGGAATAAAACACCACCACGTTCAAATACAACGACTTTGTCACCTTCATTTTTGCGTGATACATAGGCCTAAAAATGAATAATAATAAAAATGGTGAGATTTTTTTTTTTTGTTTTGAAAAAAACGGATGTTTGTTAAGGAGGAATCATCCGAGTTCCTTTTTTATGTCAGGGGGGTCTATGATTACTTACCTGAGGACTGTGGAGCCATCCGTACTTGTCTTCTGTAAATTGCATTGCGCGATCCCATTCATTCAAGTATTTGTATCGAAGTAATGGATCATCTAGTACATTCCATTGACGTCTTGCATAGTGGAAGCTGGACCCATTTCCTTCCCGAGGGAAGTCAAGCCATTCAGGATGTCCAAATTCATTGCCTTCGAAATTCAAGTAGCCTTCACCACCGAGTCCATGACTAATCAGACTAAAGATAATTGTCAATATAAAAATCATTATCTATTTCTATATCTTTTTTTTTTTTTCTTACCGAATCATTTTATGTAAGGCCATACCACGATCAATGACCGGAGTGAGCTCAGTCAGGTCACTCATATTCGTATACATTTCTTTGTCCATCATCCAAAAGGCCAATGTTTTGTCTCCGACCAATGCCTGATCATGCGATTCACTGTAAGCAATCGTCTTTTCCTAAAAACGTCAATAAAGATACACAATGCATGTTATGTTTTATTCTATACGAGTACTACATCACCGCCTCTATTTCTTTTATCTTACCAGATGTCGCCGATTTGTCAAAATATGCACAATGTGGCCCACATTCCAAGCATCATCAGAGACTTCCTTGAGTAGTTTAATCCAAGTATCAGGCATCGCCATAGCAAGACGATAATCGAATCCAAGACCACCTTCACTGACAGGCCGGCAAGAGCCAGGCATTCCAGACACATCTTCAGCAATAGTAATAACGTTGTCGTACTTTTTGTGCAGGTAGAGGTTCGCCAATTGACAATACATGACACCTTCGGCATCCACATTAGCACCAAAGTATTCGTGATAATCACCAGAGAAGCCATACCCAATACCATGATGAGTATAGAGCATGCTTGTCACACCATCAAATCGAAAACCATCAAATTGAAATACGTCCATCCAGTAGCGCAAATTTGACATAAGGAAGCGTAGTACTTCATAGTTTCCATAGTTGAAGAGTCTTGAGTCCCATAATTTATGTCGGCCTTTGATACCTTCATGAAAATAGCAGTGATCACTACCATCAAACATATTCAGACCATCCTCTACATTTTTGCAAGCATGGGAGTGCACCACATCCAACAACACCATTAAACCAAGACCATGGGCGGTATCAATCAATTCCTTCAAGTCCTCAGGTGTGCCATAACGAGAAGAAGGAGCAAAAAAGGAGGTGACTTGGTATCCAAAAGAAGCATAATACGCATGTTCCATAATTGCCATCAGTTGTATTGCATTGTATCCCAAATAAGCAATGCGAGGTAAAATGTTCTTGGTAAATTCCTTGTACGTTCCCACTCTAGGTTCTGTAGTAGAAATTCCAACTACCAAGAGAAAAAAAGAAGGAGTTCTTAGTCCAATTCATACTGTCATATAACCATCAAATATCCCCTTTTCTTTTCTTTACCATGTGCTTCATAAATACGTAAGCTTTCGGGTCGCTTTGGTCGAGGATTCTTGAAGACATACTTGCTGTCTGGGTTCCAAAATACGGCTTCATAAGTAGGACTAACACTAAGGTCTTGTGTCACCCGATTGATCCAAGCAGGTAATCGATAGATCCGTTCGTTGTTGGGTAAAGTCATGCTAATCTAAAACATCAACAACAACAAAAACAACAACCCAATAACAACAACAAAAAGATAAATAAATCGGCATACATTTTATATGACTATGTTTGTACCGTACCTTAACTTTGGAGTTATGAGGAATAGCTGGTTCACCATTGACAGGAGGTAAATATATTTCAAATACACCATATTGATTTCGTTTCATGATGTTTGCATTCACATCCCAGTTATCTATGTAAAATAAAATAAAAAAAAGAATGTTTAGTGTAACCCCCAACAAAAAAAAAAGAAGATAAAAAGCTTGGTAAGGTCACAGACCACCGGCTACCCCGAACAATCGATAAACCCTTGTCATCCACCCCCACCCCCAACTTACTGAATTCCCCCACAAGACTGGCTGTAGCCGCGTTAGGAGCCCATTCACGGTAAACGATTGATCCATCCTTATCAACATTAAATCCATAATATTCGTATCCTTTGGTGAAGTTTTCAAATCCGCCTGGTGATTCTTCAATTGTCTTTTTCCATTTTTCAAGAAAGCCGTATCTATTTCCAAAACACAAACACGTAAGCACATAAACATATTAATTCAACTAAATATAATTTTATGGTGCTTTCAAACATGAATAACTTACCGCTCTCGAAGGCTGTTTTTGAAAGGATCCAACCAAGGATCAAGGACAGTCAAACCAGTGCCATCAGCTTTCATTGAGAGAACACGCCCCGGTTCCACTTCTTGAGAAAAGGTGGGTATATTGTCTTCGTTAGAGGTGGTCATCTATATGATGTGGTTGAATAAAAGTATATATTGAGAACTTTTTTCTTTTTGAGGAAAAAGGAAGGGTAAAAAAAAAAAAAAAATCGTCAAGATTTTTTATATATGGAACATTTTTTAATTCCCGCTGTCGCAGGACAATTTTTTGGTCCCGCGCATTTCCTCTTTTTGTTCACTCCACGTAATTTTTTTTTTTTTTTTGTCAATTCTCTCCTGAAGTCATGTCATTGGAAGATATCTTTAGTAAACTGGCCGTCACTACTGTTAGCACAGTCTCAAGAATAGCTCTCAGTCATGCAACAAATGCAGCCATACGAAATGTCACAACCTATATTACCCAACAATCTTCAACCGACTCCCGGACATCAAACAAGGAATTGATGTCTTTACAGCGGCAGCTTGATTTAAAGATCAAAAATCTAAAGGTAATCAATCCTCCACCTCCTTTCTCATGCGCTCAGAAAAATAGATCGCAAGTATGACGGTACTCACTAGCCCATTTTTTAAAAACTCTGTTTATTAGCCCGCAGTCGATATGATATCACACAGTGTTGCGAATGGAAATCACGACTTGGAACCAGCATTGGAAATGTGCAACGATTTGAAACGGGATTTGGATTTATTTTCGCGAGAAACGGAAACAGCTTTGAAGAACAAGTCGGATCCGGCTGGACTAGTGGCAAAACTGAAACGACTACTGACTCAAGTGGACGACACGGTGCCGTCGCTTTATATCTCCCTGAGGAGTATCGATTCCTTGTCCAACAAAACATCAAGCAGCAAATTAGTACAAAGCTCCAATATTCTACAACAACAACAACAACCTGTACCCGCATTCACAGTGACTTTATATTCCTTGTTTGCAGCCAATGTACGGTCTGCTGCGGTGCTGACCCCGTCTGCCTTTGAATGTACCTGGAAGGAAGAGGCTCGCAAATGCCAACTCACGTTCGAAAAACAAACATCATCTACACATATCGGATACGATGTGGTATTGAAGGAAGATACGAACGACGGCCTTTATCATGACCCAGAGGAAAAATCCAAGGAATGGCGCTGGAAAGTGGATCACATCAAGCGCATGTTTTATACAAAGAGTGGCAAGCTTTTGAACATTGAAGATTCAAGAACATCTGTGCTGGTGATCAAGCTATTGAAAAACAAGAAACAAAATAAAGACGACGACAGCGGCGACGATACTACCGATTCTACTACACCTTCTCCTGTTATGAAAGCCAACGAAGCATCACCTGATATTCACCGAGACGAGCTACAAATGGCTGACTGGTTCGCTTTGGAAATATGGAGTGATAAGGAAGAGGATGAAAATGATTCGGGTGATTCGGGTGATTCGGATGACCCGGAGGACGATAATCTGGGCAATAACACCAAACAACAACAACAACAAACGACAACGACAACGACGACGACGACGACTAAGGATGGGCTAAGCCCTTTGGAGCCTTCTCCACCTATGAATCTTTTGCTTTTGGAATCTGTGATCAAGTTGGCATTACTGGAAGTGACTGAGCAATTGAATCATTTGAATGCCTCTGATGAATTATTGGATATGTACATGGCTTGATCTTGATTTTGATATTGGATCTTGGATTGTATTGGTGCGCCGGTAGCTACATTTAATTTAGTTTAGTCTAGTATAGTTTAGCTTAGCTTAGCTTGGTTTAGTTGTAGTTCATCCTCTAGTCATGGTTTATTGTTTGTTTACTAAAGCTAATAAATACTTTTTATATCATTATTCTATTCTACTCGACTTTTTTTTTTTTTTTTATGGAACATTGGTATATGCAGTGATATATTCATTGTTTGGACATTGATGTAGAAATGTAATATGCGTATACTCATTATTGATGAAATGGCATAAGGTAATGGGACATACCTATACGGTATCCATAATCTATTTACAAAATTGCATGAATGGGATATTATCATAATAGCAGATCAATAGGATATGCGTTGATATAATTTTTATGCAAAATCAGTGGGGACAAAAAAAAAAAAAAAAAAGAGGACACGTTTGTTTTATTGTATGGGGAAACAGGGGTAAATTGACGGGTTTAGAGATTACTGTGACAATATGATGGATGGGATAAAATATTCATAATATTGTATCAAGACAAAATCATAGTGATATAAAAAATAACATAATTTTTATTCAAATAAACATAACTACTGACTATATATACTAATCTACTTGTAAAATTCGAAGTTGGTGTCTTCCTTCTTCACATTGGCTTTGTATCCCTTTTCCAAATCCTTGCTGAGAATCACATATCGGTTTTTTCGGACAGCTTGCATACCAGCTTCTTGACAAATAGCCGCAATCTCAGCACCCGATAACTTGTCTGGGCGTGATACAACTAAAAGGTGGGTATCAAAATAAAAAGACGTTAGTTTCCCTTCATTGCCTCTCTTTCCCACCAATTGATTAATTACAGTCTTCCAAATCTACTTCTTCTGATAAATTCATCTTGGCTGTGATAGTAGAGAAGATCAATCGTTTTTGACGTCGATCAGGTGTAGGGAATTCAATTTTACGATCTAATCGACCAGGTCTAAGTAAAGCAGGATCCAAAGTATCAGCACGATTGGTCGCCATAATCACCTAAAAATAAAAGAATATATGTATATGATCAGTATTTTGAATATTATTACTAGTAATATATGATTTTACCTTGACATTTGAGGATTGATCAAAACCATCCATTTGATTCAGAAGTTCTAAAAGAATACGTTGTACTTCACGATCCGCACCAGTTTGAGCATCAAAACGTTTCGTAGCGATAGCATCGATTTCA
This sequence comes from Absidia repens, assembly GCA_002105175.1. Lineage (NCBI taxonomy): Eukaryota > Fungi > Mucoromycota > Mucoromycetes > Mucorales > Cunninghamellaceae > Absidia > Absidia repens. Next base: position 41,974 of record MCGE01000041.1, on the reverse strand, counting down.
TCAATAAAAATAATTGCTGGTGAGTTTTCCCTTGCCATTCTGAATACATCTCGGACCATACGAGGACCTTCACCAAGATATTTTTGCACAAATTCTGAACCATTGACCCGAATAAAGCTGGCTGTTGTATGATGGGCTACAGCCTTGACCAACATTGTTTTACTGACAAAGAGAATGGTGAGTTCGATATATTTGTGCATCTTATATATAAAATATCTTACCCAGTACCAGGGGGACCATATAATAAAACGCCACGAGGAGGATCAATGCCAATTTGTTTGTACAAGTCAAAATGAGACAAAGGGAGTTCAACAGCTTCACGGATTTCTTGCTTTTGTATATCCAAACCACCAACATCTTGATAGGTCACATCGGGACGTTCATCTGATGTCAACATGGTAATACTACTGTCAGCTTCGGGGGGTAAGATGTCGACCAAGGCATTAGAATGACGATGTAAGGCAACCGACGCACTAGGTTTCAACAATTCACGATCAATGGTAGATAAGATGCGTACTACATAGTTCGATCCAGTAGTTGACCCCACAATACCAGTATGCTGATCCAAAGGTTCCAGGAATTGGCCAATCACCAAAGGTACTGATTTGATTCGCTTGACTTCTTCTTGAGCCCTGACCAGTTCACTTTTGAGATGCTTTTGTTCGTCCTTGATGTATTCTTCTTGAAGTCCCAAAAATTCAAGATTGCGTTGAAGTTTTTTCAATTTTACATAAAGATCTTCTTCCGATATATCGTCTAGCAAATGAGATGGTGTGGTAATAGAAGATAGTTTGGACTTTTTTGTTTGTTATCGTCATAGATACCAAATATATATATATATATATACAGAGAAAGGTGATAAAAATAAAAAATAAAAAAAACGGCAAAAAGAAGCAGTTATTATTATATGATACATATTGAAGTTGAAATTAATAAAAGAGATTCGTTACTTACGTCTTGTTTGGGTTGAATAAGGTCTTCCATCATTCTTCAATAAGTGTATATGAGTGCCAAATAAAAATAGAAGAAGAAAAAGAGGAAAAACAGTGTACGCGTTGCCCTTTCGTAGATTTTTGAAAGAGCGCAGTGCTTTTGCGGGAGTTGGAATTTTTCACTTTTGACATATCCAGTAGATGCTTGCCGAATAAAAGACCGCGGCTCACAGCTCGTCCTGCGCTATACATAAAATATGGACCTATACACGTTTTGTGCTTTTTTCATAACCTGATGATCAAACTTGTCATACCGTCGTCCCATCACTGATTCTATCAGGTAACCAATCACATGAATACCCACACTGTACATACTATAGTGTACCTCACACAGTTCACAAATACCTCCTCATGCACCCCCTTCTTTTTATCTTCATCGTATTGATTTACTTTCACGTATATCATGTTCAATCCAATTTTATTTACAACCAGCTACACATACAATCACCATCATAATAACTACAACAAAAACCATAAAACTAAAACTAAATCTACAAGTATCATTACTCTACAGCCAATCCCATCATGGACCTTGTTTGATTGCCAGAATCATAATAAAGCACGCAAATATCATAATAAAGAGAGCTATCGTGTATCCAGCCCAACCTTGTCCAACACCAAATAGTCGCCGCACAATTTTCCCTTGATTGATAAAGTAAGTAGCAGTGGCCGAAACAATACTAACTAATCCCAAGCATACAAAGATATAGGATACAACTCTGGTATTGGTATCAACGGGTCCGTCAGTCCAAGGTAATGATTTCGAAGGTGCAAATTTCTTTGTTGAAATGTCTAACAACGCCATAAAGCCTATTGTAATATAGTTAGACAAACAGTTTCAATGCATATAAGCTACATACCAATGAGAGCCAAAGTCATACCAGTTCTTAGCCAAGTAAGTAAATTTCTTTCATTGGCTAGGTGGTCTCTTGGATCGGGCTGATTTCGGACCTTTGTGTGAATAGCAAAGTCCAAATATTTAAATCGAGTTGAGCAATTGACATTGTTGCAAGATATAAAGGGTGAGTCACTATTTGATTCCATCAAATCAGAAGAAAAACGGGGATTAAGGGGGGAAGGCAAGGGTGAAAAGAAAGTGAAAAAGAAAGAATAGAAAAAATTATAGACATAAAATATTTTTTTTTTACTTGCGCTTTTGTGTCATGGGAAAAAATAAAAATAACATTCAAATTCCGATGTAATTCGTTTTGTAGGAAAGGAGCGTAGTAGAAGTAAGGCTGTACAGTACCTTATTATTATCACCCGCTGTCGTCAAAAGCTATATAAATAAAGACAACCTAAAGGTACCCTTTCCCCGTTTTATTTATTTTTTTAATTGTTTTCTTATCGCCTCATGCTGTGGTTTTATCAAGCAGGCCTGGTCATTTTATTTGTTAAACTTGGAGGCATTCATGCTCTTTCACTTTTCCAGGGCACAAGTTCAAAAATTATTCAAGGTAAATATTATGCTATGCTTCTGCATAATACTGTAATAAGACAGTTGCCCGACCGAATTGTAGAACTTGCTTCAATATATTCATCGTCATCTTTCTTTTCTTCCACTATAGATATGGTTTGGCTATATTCAAACTCAAGTTCACTAGATTACACATATTCCGAATTTTCTCCTATTTTTTATGATGAAAGTATTAAACCACTGGCCAGCGATACAAATCAAATCAATCAAACTGGTTTAAGGGGTGTTCTCTATGATCGAGGTCACTCCTGCTCCTTGACGGCTAGTATAATCAACAACGATGCTTTGCCTTCTCCAATACATAATTCGTCTAATACAGCAGTAATACAGAAGGTGGCTTTAATCAAGGATGGTGGTAGATGTGCTTTTAGGGATAAGATTATGAACGCCCAAATGGATGGTGCCAGTGCATGTATCATCTATCCTGAACAGCCTAATTCCAGTCAACCATTTCAAACTCAGGTAGGACAAGAATTACTGCACAAAAAAAAAAAAAAAGAATCACTCCTAACCCTCACCCCTTAATTTTATTTTTTTTACAGAATGAAAATCTTTATAACGGCAGTGTCATTATCCCAGTGTTTTACGTACCAAATGACATTGGCCAACGTCTATTCAGTCAGCTGAGTGGTCTTTCTACTAGCCCCCGTTTCCTTTCCATCAACAACAATGGGCCATTATCAGTGAATGCAACCCAAGTTGTACGTGTTTTAATGCTACCAGCTTCCAGTGGGTCTCCCAATCCTTGGGAAATTACTTTATTAATTATGATTGTGTTTTTAACTGTTGGGTTCATATCGTCCGGTAAGATCAGTCAGCCATATGGTTTTAAATGCCGGCCGGGCTTTAATTTTTTTTTTTTTTTTTTTTTTTTTTTTTTTTTTGGAGTGTGCCTGCATACGTATCTATGGAGAAAGAACAGAATACTTCAGCAAATGATAGAAGAAGGACAATTGCCTCCTACGCTGGATATGCTACCTATGGGAAAAACAATCTTGGACGCTGCAAAAATTGATTTGTTCCCCACTAGAACAATATCGGAGAAGGATGTGCATGATAGAGAAAATGGGAAAACAGAAAACAAAAACAAGAGGCATTCCACTGTCACCGTTTCTAGTGTCAATACTACTGGTCAGTTATCCTCAAAGGGCGTAACATTGTCTCGCAAATCTGCTGACATTGATGATAATACATGTGTTATATGCTTGGATGCCCTGGATGTTGGCCAAAAAGTACGTCAATTGCCATGTGAACATGAATATCACTGCCACTGCATAGGTAATAACATTAGGTTCATTTGAATGAAATTGTTTAAAATTCATTTTTTATTTCAGATCCCTGGCTTACATCAAAATCCGGTGAATGCCCATTGTGTAAATTTGATTGTGTTGGTCATGTCACAAGTCCTGAAGAGCAAAAAGCAACCGAAGAAGCTCATGCTTATTATTTGAACACCGACGTCAATCTTTTTCATATCTTCATGAAGCATATTCGTCGACGTTTTTTTGTATCATCATCACCTACACCTCAACAATAAAATGCATCGTAATTTTTAGATCATTAGCCATTGCCTTTATATTATCCTTCCAAAATATATAGCCTATTCCTTTTTTTTTTTTGTGGTAAAATATAGGGTTTATCCTCTTCGTGTTATCATATCATAAAAAGCAAGAGTGTCTAGTTTGGAGAGAGTGGTAAAAATGGGGTAGTTTCCTGGGCCTTATAAGTAAGAGGTATCGGAGACAGTATAGCAGCCATCTTTCAAAAATAATCTCTATATGCAGCAACATTAAAAATACCATACGATACGTCATTAGCTATTGGAGATACTCATTGATGGCATATATATAAAGACTTTATTTTATTGTAGAATAGACATTAGGTAAGGTAAATAAAAAGACTAGGGGAATCTACGTGAATGATAAACTATTTGAAAATTAAAGGTAATAACTTGGAATCTTCCGAGTTTCTCAATGTTTAGCCTAAAGCTATTATTTTTCTGCTGCCGTATTGAGCTGGTTGTTTTACAAAGAAGAGAGAGTCGTGAAGCGGTCGATACTTAATGAATGAGGGACTTTATAAAAAAAAAGTATAACGACAATGCCGTTGTTGGGTGGTTATAATTGAACTTATGAGAATAGAGCTATAATTATAATTATTCTACATGATGCTTATTGCTGTAATAAAAAAGAGAAGCAAAAAAAAAAAAAAAAATTAAGCGACAGGATTTCCAACAATGAAAAAATCCAGACGTTGAACATATTTCAAGTCCAGCCCACGTGAATGTTTATTTTTATGAACCCCTCCCAATTTTTTTTCCCTCTTTCTTTTTTTATTTTTTGTTTCTTCACCATTATGACTTCGTTGGGTTTCTTTCCATTTTGGATTGAAGATACAGAACCACCATTAGTTGGAGCCTCCATTAGTTTAGTTTAATAGTAGTTTGTATCTACAATATGTCTTTTCTTTAATAAAAACCTGTTTTTAATTCAATAAAATATGTCCTTACATGCTTCCATGAAAAAATATCAAATAGTCTTATTCATGCTCTGTGCAAGAGATCCCTTTTTCACTCCATCGCACCTTTAGATTAGTGTTGGTAGTTATTATTCTGCTTTAATAACTCTATACCACTCTAGTATTTCTCATGTATTGTAACGCACAATACATTAGATTCATCTTTGCAACCATCCCACAGAAGTCTGGTAACAATTCTACAGATCTGCTCTAGTCTCCTTCATGATATTCCAATATATCCTTGTTACATTGAACCTCGCGCCCTTAGTTTAGTTTGACCAATACATTAAAAAAAAAAAGTCCATTTTATTAGTTTATGAATTAATAAACCATACTCAGTTAAGTAATAGCGTTCTTGTAGCTGTTTTGTGAGTATCCTTTCAAATGCCCCCACTCTGTCTAGCTTAGTAGCCCTTTTCCCCCAATTGTCTCGATATTGGTTGGCAGACTCAGGACTCTTGGTATGAGATGTGAAACCCTTTCTGATCGATTGGTATTATTACTGTACCTAAGCTATATGATAAATATGTTCGTCATTATCAGCCAACTTCCCTCTGTTTGCTGACCTGATTGAAGCCCATTCAGGTCTTGCCCCTTGCTCGCAGTTTAAATGAATTGAATCTGTAGAGCACCGTAAGGAAATGAATAATGGTCGCATAACTCTGTGTTTGTGTATGTGTGAGTTTTGATTGTTTCCTTTTATTTTAGTCAGTAAACTTATTATCCTTATACTGGGAGAAACATGACGAATTTGCAAAGCTCTCACCCTCCAATCAAGCTTCTAAGTACTAGGGTAGTTTAATAACAAGTCATGGATATGTTGTGGATATACTGTACCTCATTATATGATTGGTTTAAGACCGCATCTTTGACAGCAAGACAAAATCATCCCTTATTCTCTCCCAAATATACATTGCCTTAGAAATCGAACGACTCTGCACTAATCCTGGGTTGTCAGGGGCGGGACTTGATTTTCACAAATTCAAAATAAATATTTTTTTTTTCTTTATCGTTTTTTTTCTGTTGATTATTTTTCTATGCGTACTACCTTTTTCCAACCCTTGGCCAAATTCAGGGTCTCATCGTCATCACCAACATGTTTGAAATCTTCCGTCCTGACTTCTCAATATCTTCTGCGCCCTTGCTTTTATTCCACTCAAATCGATAAAAAGGCGGCTGGCGCATTCACAAGCAACAAACACATTAGCAAGGACAATAACGAGAGCAGTGTTATTAACAAGACTCTGGTTTATATTGGTAAGAGGCAAAGTATCTGATTTGTTTAGAGGTGGACTGTAAAGACCATAGGGGCGATAGCTTGATCTTTGTTTGTTCAATCTGACAGGACTTTTTTTTTTTTTTTTTTTTTTTTTTTACCAAAAATAGGTCCTTTTTCAGAAACTATTCGACGATACAAGATGACAGCGTCACTATTTGGCATTTGTGGTATTTGCGCTGTGCCTGCATTATTGAGTACCGGTGAAGCTCCTGCTATAAGTGTGGCTTTAGGTTAGTTGTATATACTAACTGACGGAAGTTTATATTTGAAATTGCTAACGCTCATTTTGTTTTAGCTGGAGCTTCTGCCATAGCACCATCCATCTTTATTCATTGGTATACAAAAGACAACGTGGCTAGCCTGATTGCTTACGAAGATATAAAGACAATTGAGCGTCTTCGGAAGCAGCGACTGCCAGCATCGGCCAGGATGGATAAAGATATTTGGCTAGGGATTGAAACATGGACATTTTTCGGTAGCAAGAAGGAACATAACATGTGGCTCTCTCAACTCTCGGACATATCGAATCCAAAGGCGATGCGTTGGCAATGTGGGAAGCAACGATTTACTCTGGAACGGGATATCATAAATGCGGATCCTTTTTTGAAACGGTTGGCCTCGTCTCTTTCTCAAAAGAATAGATTGGTGTAGATATTTAGTTTTTTTTTTTTTTTTTTTTTTTAAAAAAAAAAAAAAGGAACAGTTAGTTTAGATAGCATTGGTGCATTTGAATTTATCGCTTAGTCTAGTGTGCTGTTATTGTATAATATTCATATGGTTGAAACTTGAATAAATAAATAAAAAGCAATGTGTAGGGTTTTCTTATACTGAATTGGACTTGTTGCCATATCATATGTGCTTTATATGTGTAGTTTGTTTTTATTGAATTGGGATTGCAGTCAATTGGATATATGTAGAGAGTGACCTTGAGAAGACATGTGCTCTATTTGTAGCTAGACAAAATCGGAATTACAGCTAGCTAGAAGGATATGATAAATATTATATTCTGTGAAAAAATCAGTGTATTTTATTGGTTGGTGAGCAAGTCAAAATTACAAATGTATTTGTGTATAGTATGGATAAGAAAAAAAATATGGTAGTGTGAGTTTGTCAATTGGAACTAGAGTCAAAAGGGTATCTTTTACTATAGTGTACATATTATACATACAGTGAGGTGTAAAAAAAAAAAAAAGCACATTACACAAAGAGAAAATTGAGATGGACGTAAAAAGGATATATGCTTTATTTGTGAATAGTATTAAAATATGAGCAAAACAAATGTAATATAATACGAGAAAATATAAAGAGATTGGAAAAGAATGAAGTGGCAAAACTAATGGCAAATCTAAGAATATAAATGAGAAGGAGAATGCTAAAAATCTACAACTTGAATCAAAGTTCCCATAATCATGGCCATTCCAGTGGTAAGTCCAATAGTTGAAGATAATAAATGCTGAGGATCCACAAAAGGCGCTAAATGACGGTAAATTAGACTTTCCAGTGGAATCCGCAAGAAAACATAAAGAATCAACCAACAAAGAGACCTTCGTAAGAGTGAGGAGAAAGAATGTTTCTGTCTGTAGTCATCTGCGTCACTTGTCAGAATAGAGAATGCGTCCTCTGCTTGTGTTTGTGTCTGTGTTGATCCTTCCATAACCAACCCCTGATGAGTATTTTCTACCAATGACGTCACCATAACTTGATTTGCTTCGTACTCTTTGTCTACTATCTTGCTGCTCTTGCTACCGTTCGGTGCTGTCAATTGATCAATAAGGTAAGATGATAAAAACGGGTATCCCATACGCAGTCCTAATTGTCGCCTTTGCATCGCCACACCAAATTGACCTAGTGATTGCTTCAAGGGACCATCAACCGGGTCCTTCATGTCACATTTTTCGTTTTCATCCTTGTATTGCGAAGACTTGTCATCCAACCTGGTAGTATCATCAGTGTCATGAAAAAGTGAGGTTTCTGGGAGTTCCATAGCTGTTGATGAGAGGGGTGGTGATGACAATATATCATATTGCAGCATTGTATCAAATTTTTGTAACACCTTTTTGAATTGAATATTCCACGTGCAATCATCAGATCCGCCTAGTTCTATCCTCAGAAAGAAAAAGAGAGAGAGACCCAAAGAAAGGTTGTTTGTTTAACTTGTTCATATTTTTTCCGTTGTTCAATCGATATTACCTTGCAATAAATTTTCCTTGGGTATTGACTGTAGCAGGTGATCACCAGTAACAAAAGTTATCCGATCCTTGGTATCATCCGATAGTAAAAGCTTGAGTACTTGCCATAGTCCTTGATGTAGCCAACTAAAATTCAACACCGAGATATTTCCCACCATAAAAGGAAACCGACACTGCACTAAGTGGGAGAGTAGTTCAACAAAAGAGGCGTCAATTGGAATATACGGAGCGTCGACTAGATCGATCACTACGTTGAATTCGATCACCAGAGGAAGTAGCATCGGTCCGTCACTGCAACCATTTTGTTGTTGTTGTCTTTCTTTACGGCAGGTTTCGTCATATGTCAAGCGTCGAGCTATTTCTAGCATATAGCACACAAAAGGCTGTACTAGATATTCCAGAGTTGCTTTCTTATTGCAGTCTCCGCTAGATTCCTCCTGGGCTTGTTGTTGTTGGCGTATAAAATCCACAGGAAAGTGTCGTAACCGAACCACCAGTACTGGTTGACCCCATCGATCGTATTTGTGATAAAAAGCGAACCCCTCTTCAAACCATTCAGGGAAGAAACGCCAAGTGAGTTGATCCACCTGGTTACTAATTCGCCAGTGCGCTGTGTCATATAGTTGCTGGTAAGCTTTTTCCGAATCAAAATTGGTTTCAACGAGATGTCGAAATATTGTCACTATATAAATGTAATATACAAGTATTGGTAAGAAGATCTATGTTGTTGTTGAATTGAGAAAAGTGTGAGTTTGACTTACCTCGATCTTGACAATAGCGAAATGCGTTATTCAAATCACTCTGAGATATGGTTTGAGAGAGTCGTTCCTTGAGGCGTTGTTGAAGATTGCCGATGATGTCGCCACTTTCCTTGAATAAAGCATTGAGTTCAATAAGCCTATCCTGAATATCGCAAGTCATTTCACACAAAGGAGAGAAAAAGAAATTCGAGGAAGAGAAGGTAACAAAAAAAAATCGCAGTTTCAAATTCAAAATTCAGTCAAAAAATTCGCATAAGAAATCTATACCACAAATACAGGTGGGCATAATATATTCCATTGGAGAGAGGACCGCCTGCAAATCAACTGGAAGTTTTCAAAATGTATCAAAACTTGTCATGAATTTCAAGAGTACACCTTTGACTGCCCATATAGCCACTGCACCAACAGACAGTTTCAAATTTACACTTGAATATTGCACCCAGAAATTACTGTTGTCATGATCCGAACTATACAGTACTCCTATCATATAGATAAAAGTCTTCCACACTAGTTATTTCAAGCTACAAACTGAATATAAATAAATAAATAAAGAAGATATTTCATGTTTGCTTGTAAAGCCACCATTTCGGTACTTTTCCATAGGTCCGATTGGCAAATATTACTACAGTACTGCTTTTTTTTCTTTTTTTTTTTGGTCCATAGGAACCCGCCCTTTCAGGTCCAACCCTATAAATAGGAGATACTGGTGCTAATTTATTCATTAATACACGCACATTATTTTATTACTTCCTTTTTTTTTTTTCTTAATGATAACCAAATCATTTTGAATCGAAACAATCGGTATACGCAGCTTTTAAACTATTACAATTGACTAATACTTGAAAGCAAAAAAAAAAAAAAAAGGTACAAGACTATCCTTGTACTACTATTGCCGTTGACAATCATACCACACTACCTACCAGTTTTTTTTTTTATTAGCCTAAAGACTGGGTACCCGTATGTAACAATACTTAAGTCAGTTGAAATTCATCATTTTCTTTAAATCCACTCCTTACTTGCAATAGAAAACATATAAATACTTTAGGTACTATTTTTGCTTGAGAATTAAATACTTTTTTCTATTCTTTGGTCATAATGCTGCGCACGGAATGATTTTTCATAAAAATAAAGTGGCAGGCATGCAAAAGCGGTGTTTCAAATATAGCACCTGGTTATGTGCTTGGAATAACCATGGCAAGGTGTCTATGATAATATAACTTCTTAGTGTTTTTTTTTTTTAGTCATAACTGGTTGCGGTCAAATGATTCACCAAGAAAATACATGTTCTTAGTATAAAAAAATGGACGTTGTTTGTTTCTGGTCACGTATAATTTTTTTTCTCTTTGTTCTTTATGGCGATGGTCAGGTGTAATACCGGTAGAAGGATGTATGATATATATGAGTATCCTTGTTATTTATTTATCATCATGGTTTTCAATACAAAATGAAAGGAGAGAGATTTGATTTAGAGGAGTTCAGTGTGTGGATAGTGAGTTGTACGTACAGGAAGTCTCACCTCCCCCCCACACTTGCCCGGCATTTAAATTATTGCTTAGTTTTGTTATGTGATGAGCCACCACTATGAATTAAAAGATGTATATATTAGGTTTTGAACCTGATGTAAATATAAAAAATAGGCTATCGTTGGTGTTTACTAGAGATGCGATAAGTGACGATATATATATATATATATTACCATAGCACGTCTGAAAAATAACTCATTGTTATTAAATAACTCAATTTTTTAGGGGGCAGTTCTATCTTGTCAAGCGGAAAAACCATTATCAATATTGTATGTAGAATGACCAGGTCCTTTGGGCAGCACATGACATCATTGAATTATACAGATCACGTATAAGGAAGAAAGAATCTTCAATGGCATGCGTACGGTGATGGTCGGTGTTTGAAAAACACCCAGCATAAAAAATCTATAAAAAGTCGAAAAATCAAAGCGGACTTTTTTCCTTCGTTTCCTTCTTGCTCCTCTTTTCCCTTTTTGGTTTATTTTCTTCTTTTGTATCTTTTATATATATATATATATCGTTGCTATCAAAACAACAACAATAATAATAAATGATACCTGGCAACACAAACACCTCCATCGTGATTGATCCTGACGAATGTACTTGTCTTCTTCGTAACGACCAACAGAAGCTAAACAAATGGCAGCTTTTTCTGAAGACAAAATTGGCAAGCTTACTCCCATCCATATGTCTAGGGATAATTCTTTGGTTTGGCATCGCCCCTTCTGATGACTTATCACCAACAGCGATTCATCTATTAGCCGTCTTTATCAGGTAAGGCGATTATCTTAATAACGACGTCAACGCACAGCACTGTATAGTAATGGCTTCACCACAATAATACTGATTTTTTTGATTTTAATTCATCTTTTTATTTCTATCTAGTTGTATTTTTGCTTTGATGACTACCTCCTTCAGTTTGACTACATTAGTGATGACTGCACTTGTTATATTATCATTGACCCAATCCTTCCAATGTATTGATCATTCCACTGGCGAAAGTGTCGAATGTCGGCTATGTGGTACACCTAGTATGACCTCACCAGAAAATGATTACGACTGTCAGGGGCCACAAGAGGCATTTGCTCATTCACTGGAGGGCTTCTCTAGCACAGTGGTTTGGCTTATCTTTGCAGCCTTCCATCTGGGAAAAGCCGTTGAAGTCACTCACTTGGGGAAACGACTCTCTTTATGGATGGTACGCACTTTTGGGAAGCATACTCTTGGTTTGGCTTACTCGGTTGTCTTTTCAGGTACGGAAAATGAAAAAAGAATATATGTCATCTTCTCCCATGATCTTTTGCACCAATGAAAGATTAAAGAACAGAATTAAGATTTTTAAGGTTCGGCTGACTGACTGACTGATCCTTTTTTTTTTTTTTCATATAGAATTACTGATTGCTCCCTTTGTGCCAAGCAATACTGCAAGAGGGGGTGGAATAATTATGCCCGTGGTTCATTCCATTGCGCAAACTCTGGGATCAACTCCTTTACATAATCCTGAAATGGGCGGATTCTTGATGTTATTGGGTTCTCACGCTAATTTGTTATCTGCTTCTATGTATCTCACTGGTAAGTGGTTGTTTTTTTTAAACGTGCTTAACAATATACAAAAATGATTTTCATTTCGCTTATTATTTATTATTTTTTTTTGGGGGGGATAATTTCTAGGTATGGCTCCAAACCCTTTAGTCTTGGCAAAAGCAAATCAATTATTTCCAAAGATGAATTTTACCTTCCTGACCTGGCTATCTGGTAGTGCTATCCCTGCATTATTTTGTGCTCTCTGTTTGCCATTGATTCTCAGTCGAATGATGCTTCCAAAATCCTCAGAATCAAAACAATCTAATAATGATCATATTGTTGAACATGCAAGACAAGAATTGGCAACTATGGGACCCATGTCGAAAAGAGAAAAGGTAAGTGATTTTTTTTTAAAAAAATGCCTGGGTGCGTATGATACAGAGAGTGTTTACTCTTATTGACAAATTTTATTTATATTGATTAGCAATTATGCTCCGTTTTGATGGGCTGCCTTTGTCTGTGGGTTACCTCTGGATACACTCAATTAGATTCAACATTGGTGGCATTGATTGGTATTGTGGCATTGTTACACATGGGAACAATCAGTTGGAATGATGTATCAACAAACACAACAGCGGTAAGACAAAAAATAAATAATATGTACAATTCTCTTTATGCGCTTGATGATGGGATCATCATTAAAAAAAAACAACAACAGGAGTTTATTTGTATTTGACAAATATATGTAATGTACTGACGATCATTTCTAATTTTTCTATTCTATTTTTATCGTAGTGGGATACATTATTTTGGCTTGGTGGCTTTATCACTATTGCTCAACACTTATCCAATGCTGGTGCTTCAACATACCTTGGTGACCATATCTCCGAAACGATCACTGATCTGGGGTTACCACCTGTACCTTGTTTGGCCTTGGCCTATTTTATGACCACCTTCCTTTTCTCGTCACTAAGCGCTCACACTGTTGCTTTTGTCTCAACCTTCCTTGAAGCTGGTCATTCCCTAGGTGCAAATCCAATGATTCTCACTGCTCTCTTGGCGTATTTTGGTGCACTAGGTGGTTGCATGGTAAGCTTACACCTAAATCAGCAAGTAAATGTAGTCAAAACTAAAAACTTATTCATGATATTACCCCTTCTCTATAGACAAACTTCTCAACAGGTAAAAAAATTATTTGCGGCATTGCGGATCAATCTTGTGGATGTGTCAACTCACAGGTTCTTTATTAAAAAAAATTATGATAGGAACGGCTGCAATGTATTATGCTCCAGGATATGTGGCAAGATCCAAGTGGTTTGGTGTTGGATTTATTATGGCCGTATTTTACATCACTGTATACTTTACTATTGGAATGGGCTGGTGGAAATTATTGGGATGGCACTGAAAGTTACGGGTTCCCCTCCTGCTTACGTTTTATATATTTACATGATCCCCTTTATAATTTTACAGTAGATTTAGCTTTAATTATACCCTTATATATACATAACTTCTGTTATTATTACCCAAGAACAATATTAATCGTATTCTATCGATCGACTGGAATAAAGAAAGACCTATCTCTTTTTTCTTCCTGGTGTTAGCGATATTTGATTTTCAACATCCGATCTTTGCTTTTTTTTTTTTTTTTTTTTTTTTTTTTTTTTTTTTTTTTTTTGGTGGTCTTCTCGATAATTCCTTTTACCTCAATTATTAGTTATTATATCTAGCTTATGCCATATATCTCCCCCAAACTTTTATACACATTCCTTTTTGCATGCCAAGGATCCGCACCTGTATACTTGACCTTATTTTACTCTTCACAACTTGGCCTAAAAAGTGATCAAATCGGGCTATTGGTAGCTATTGGTAAAGGAAAAAAAAAAAGAACCACTTCACATACAGATGCTTTGAAGATTGTGATTCTATTCATTCATCCGGAATATACTCTAATATACTTATATATTTGACTTGATTATTTGTAGCTCCCTTTATCTCAGCGGTAGCATGTCCTTTGTGGACTGCCTTGGCGGACAAGACAAAGACTCACAACTATATCATGTGCTTAATTCAGACGCTTGCTACCGTTGCAATAGTCAGTGTGATGGGGATATCTGTTGTGGTACAAGATATCGCTGATGCTGATGCCAAAAACCGACTTACGATTACTCTTGTCACTATCACTTCTGTTTGTTTTGCTTTCTTCGGTGTTCCCGTTTTACCACTAGTTGATGGCGGTGTTCTCAAGATTCTCGGCAAAAACAAGAATCAATATGGTACGGTATCAAAAAAAAAAAAAAAAACGAAGGACTCTACTTGTGGAAACATACTATTCACTGATACGATTTATGTTGTAACTTTCTACGGTTTACGTTACGTCTAGGTAGACAACGCATGTTTGGTTCTATTTCCTTTGGCTTGGCGTCTTCTTTAGTAGGGTTTATCGCCGACTGGACGAACGATATGAACTCTATCTTTTATGTTTATACTGTCTCAGCAGTTTTCTTTATCATGACAGCGGGAAGCACCATCTTCAAACCAGAACAATTAGGCCGTTCTCGACAACGACATTCTGCATCGTCATCATCATCAACTGCCATGGTGTCTTTTAGTAGTAATGGTCATACCAGCAATACTAGACCACATGACATCGACCATCACCACCAACACACTTTACGACGCAAAGTACAACAATTCCACATAGATCAAATGCATCATGATGACAATGATATGGAAGACCAGGACGAAGAACATTCACAAATCCGACAAAATGAAATCCAACGACTCATCCAATTTGCTACTGAATCTAGCATCATTGAAGCCGTCAACCTCTCCAACCCACCAGCACACCGCCGCCCCTCTGCAACAGCAAATATGAGTGACGACCCCAGTGTCTATCAACAACAATCTCCGTCGACCTCGCCCACGCCCACCACACTGATGGAACTGCTAAAACAACGTCAAGTGTTTTTATTCTTTCTGACCATGATGCTGATGGGTGCTGCATTGAATATGGTTGTTAGCTTTTTGTTTATCTTCCTCACTAAAGAACTTGGCGCCAGTTCTTCTACGGTTGGTCTGACAGGCTTGGTGGGATCCGTAACAGAATTACTTTTCTTTTTTTATTCTCGTGATGTAAGTGCAATGGGTGAAAGTAAGAATGGCTTGACAGGGGTGAGGGGATGACGATGACAATGTGGGAGGGAATGTGTGATCTGTAGGATTATTTATTTTTGTTTAATCATTCGTTATTTCTTTGTTTGTTTAGCTGATCCGTATATTTGGTATTCAATTCTTGATCATTCTTGGTCATGTTCTTACCATTGCTCGTGTGTTTGCTTATACTCTATTACCCAAAGGACCGGAAGGTGCCACCATTGCCTTAGGATTGCATCTCCTGAACGGTAAGTGTTTATTATAGAACGATAATCGTCGCCCCTGTCTGAATTATCTTCCTCTCTCTCTCTCTCTCCTATCTAGGTATTGCATTCTCTGCATTATGGGGTGCTGGTGTGGTTCAGGCGGATCAATTGGCGCCTCCTTCTTTACAAGCAACTTCACAAGGTATATTGGTTACTTTAGAAAATAAGTTGGAAGGAAAAACAATTGCTAATAGGGTTAAAAAAATAGGTATATTGGCTGCCATGTATGCTGGTGTTGGATCTGGTCTCGGGAGCTTACTGGGTGGAGTGATATACGAAAAGCTAGGAGCCACGCCCATGTTTTATGTAGTGATTGGATGACTGCTATCAGTTTGGAACTCTACTTGGAAACGAACACTCGTTGTGGCCTTAGTGACATGGTGAAGTGGATTGTTCAAGCTATAACAGGAACTTATCGATGGATTCAACGTGCTCGTGGAAGACAAGCAGTACCAAGATGGAGCGGTGCAAGAATGACTGGCCCCATTCATTTACATGATGATGAAAATCAAAATGCTGGGAATTAACGATAGTTAGTATATACCCCCTTTTTTTATGTATTTTCCTTCAATTTTTTTTATGCACATGCCGTATATTCCACCCACTCACCCGTCCTATCAGTTTATCTACTTGTATTCCCCCCCCCCTTAGCTATCTCTGACTTCCCTGCCTATACGTTTGCTGGGGGGGTTTTTTTTTGTTTTTTTTTGTACCTTGTATATAGATATATATATATATATAGATAGATAAATCATCACCATTCCCCATTCCCTTTTGTTTTTTGTGTTTAATAAAAAAAAATATTGTTTGAAGCACCATATCGGCAGTTCAGCGAGAGGTGACAGAAAACATTTCAAATGACGCCCACGTGGAATTTATCTTCGCCCAATTTTTAATGTTTTGCTCTTATTTCTCATTGTTTTCTGGATCGCTGGTGGGGGGGGGCAAATACACTAAAACCATGCCACTACAGTTCAACCATTACAAAAGCCCATGTCCTCAGATGCCTTCACCTCCACTCTCGACTATCCATCAACATTCCCACAACTGGAGACCTTGTCTTTCCTCCTCAATCGTCTCCCTAAGAAACCACCACACTCCCCCATCACCATCGCTCGCTGTAAGCGTTTCTGGCGTCACATGAACTCCATACTACTGGAATTCGGATACCTTCAGCACCGTGACCACGAAGAATCTCTTCTCCTTGATACCGATGATCAATTCCATACTTAGGTTACTCAGTATGATTCCCCATCAGCCCTCATCTAGTATAGTTTCCCTGTCCCGCCCTCACAGCTTATTTCTTGTTTATTATAGGCTTCACTTTATTTTTCAGTCACTTTTTCCTTTTAATTTATTCTTATATATATATATATATTATCTACCTTATTGTCGCTATCCCCTTTTATTCCTTTTGGGATTTTTAACAACCGCACCATCTTAGAAACTCCAAATTCGTCTTCTTTTTATTTTCTTTTTATCATATTTTGTTTTTCTTCGCCCCTTTAACCTCGTTGAGGTTCTAGTGATCTTAGATTAGTTTAGAAGGGTTTCTAGATCAGGGATTACAACATGCATGGGGGGTGTTCATTTTGAATCTAAAGTCTACAACCACCAATTCATATGGCTTTAGTTTAGCTTAGTATTAGTTTGTCATTGTTTGTATCTATATTTGAATAAAATATGCCTCTTTTTACGTATCTCAATGAAAGATGTCCCACTAGTCACTCGCAAGTATTGTGCAATAGATCTCTTTTACTATCATTAGCGCTTTTGATTAACCTTGGTTTCAAATAAATATATCCATCTATAGTCTTTCTCATGTCTTTGTTTTTCTTTATTAGTATTGTTGAAGAGTAAAAATATATCAATTGGAGCAATATATGATATATGGCATTGGATATGGTGCTGATTATGACTGGAAAATAAAAATGAGATATTTGCATTGTAACGTAGTCAAAGGTTTTTTTATTCAATATAATCAAAATATAGATAGGGTAAATAATAAGATACATGTAATGCACAGCTAGACTATATAACTAAAATAAAGGGTATGTAAATTAATAAAAGTAAACTAATATGAATCAGGTTCGCAGAGTCCACTTTGGGTTCGTATCTCGGTGCTGTCCAATAGCCGCATGTTTTGAAGACCAAGGATCACATCCTCATGTGGAAGAAAGTGATATGAGCGAGAAAGAACTTGAAATGCCAGTATATGCTTGATGATGGAAGCTGGGTGGGTGGGGGGAGGGTCAATAAAAAAAAAAAAAAAAAAAAAAGATCAGTCAAATTCATGGTTTTCGAAAGAGCGATGAATTTAAAGTTTTGCTTACCAGTGATCCTGAATTTATTGTAATTTACTAGATGAGATCCCAAACGCCGACATAATTCTTGATCTTCTGCATTAATGTCCACTGGGAGTTGTCTGTGCTGAAGTTTTTGAGAGTCAATAAACGTGGGAAGTTCAGCATTGAATACAAGGTCCGATAGATAGAGCCCTATAATAAGGAATATGATCAGTCTATTGTATGGATGATCACTATTATTTTTTTTCTTAATAATTTACCTAGAAAAGGAATACACCCACGCATAGATTTTATTGAAGCTTCTGATGCTGTTTCCTTTGTCAATACAGATTCCACTGCCGAAGATTCCGCTATATCTTCCGTTGCCTTGCTCATTGCATCCCGTACATTTTTCCAATTTCGAAAGGGTTTCGCAAGCTCCTTCAGTTCGTTAAATATTTGTTTTTCATAATGATCGATTCTTTGCCATGTTTTTTCCAACCGTGAGACCGCTGGGGCTTGTAATCCAAGCAGTATCTGCATCAAAGTACTATAATTGCGATGGTGATAACATTTCTAAATTGAAAGAAAAACGGGAAAAAATTAGATCAATAATCCCATCATCATTTCGTCCCCGTCGCTCATAAGACCCATAGGTTTACCGCTTACCAGAGCAATGCGAATAAACTTTTCAATAACACGAATTCTAATGTCCATAGATTTGGCTTGTACGATTTCAGATGCAACCCACTGACAAGTCTAGAATCAAAAAAAAAAAAAAAAAAGGTAGGTTAGTGATCAACATCGTCTTTTTTTTTTAAGTTTTAATAAATGATATGTATGCACTGTACCTTGTTGAAAAACCCAATAAGTTGTTCCACCCCATCTTGTAATAAACTTTGTTCAATGTCAGGAGAGATGACCGTGCCTTTCGATCGTTTACGCCACCGTAGTTCAGCAAGCTCGTCCCAGGTCACCATCTGTAGCATGTCTTGTTCTATCATACAAAATTGTTGAGCAATGACTTCTGATCGGTGAGCTAGAATGAACGGTTTGTAACGCGAAGTGTCTAGAGGTAGAGTTGAGGATATATGGTGGCTGTTTGTAGATAAGTGGGATGCATTAGTTGTCGTAGTCGATTCATCACTATAGTACGATGCTCGGTGAAGTTGTTGTTGTTGTTGGTGAGATTGGGTTGTCCTGTAGGTTTGCATGTTTTTTGTTGGTGATGATGATAATGAAGAAGCCAAGGATATTGGAGTTGTTGTCATTTTTCTTGAAGAGTAGTGAGGACAAGCTGGATCGGTATGTGACGATGGTAATATATCAAATTGATGGTGATCATAAGTTGATATCGAGGCAGAGATTGGAATAAGCGCGGATGGCGCAGATGATTTTTGCTCAAACAATCGTGAGGCAGATCGCATTATGACAGACTTTGAATAACGATGGTGATGCGAATTTTGTTGATGTTGGCAGGTACATTTGTTGTTGTTGTTATTTTTGTTGCTGCTGCTCTTGTTGGTGGAGCAAAAAGAGCGTCTGTTTTGTTGTTGCTGTTGTTGATGATGAATGTCCTTAGCTGTTCTGGAAGAGGTGACAATGCTTTGCATTAATGAATGATAAACAGATGGTACAGTTCGCTTGATGGTTTTGATTCCAAAGTTCATTTTTCCGGTCCATGCATTTTCTTCATGTACACTGCGTTGAGAGCATGTTGATAATCGTCTAGTTCGACCCAAAAATGGTAAGGTAGGTGTTGATATGGATGATCGAAGTCCTTTTCCACTGTGCTGTTGTTGTTGTTTTTGATTATGATTAGTGCCAAAACCGCTGTCCTTTCTTGCTTTACTAGGTAATTTTTGGTAGTTCAAATTCTTAATAGAGGAGTTGCCACTTTTCATAGTTTGAGATGGATAAAATGAGGAGGATGAATACGATGAAGATGTTGCTGTTGAATCAATACGACATCGCCTTGACCATGGCGAAGATCCCGGAGTAAATGATAAAGCTGCATGATCATCCTGTTGCTGTTGCTGAGAGACGGCGTTTTTGGTGCATATATTGTCACGTGTTGAAGATTCCAATTTATTGCAGAATAATTTTCGCTGCCGCTTAAGCAAGTTACGTAGGCTTTTGATGATGCGTGCATCTCTTGGTGAAGCGAGGATGGCCGGATGTGTTCGGAGTTGAGACAAAAAAGTACAGAGCATAAAGCGGAGAGTTCGAGAAGTTGCAAAATCGTGATCCCAATAATGCGTAAGCCAATATCGTAGCACAACGAATGTCCTAAAAGATAATGTCAAGAATTAGCCATCAGATTATTCAAATATAGTATGATTATGATATCCCTCTTCCTCCCCCCCCCTCTTTTCGTTGCTTTCCGTTCCCCTTCTTTATTTACCTTATCCTGACTAAACGACGATCATCAGTATCGTCCAACAAAGCCCAACGGAATCTCAAAATGAGTAACTTGCAAAGTTTGATTGGCGTTAAGAATTGTCGGAAGGTGAGAAAAAAGTTCATTTCTAAATCTGAATCTGTACAATGAAAAATATATCAATCGAGTGAGTTTCCCAAAATAGAAAGCCTTTAATGAATTAATAGACTGTACTCACCCATTCCGTTTGTCAGTATTTCCACTAATTTCTCCACTGTTGCAGAGCTCATTGATGAGGAATGATCAGGACGTTGACTGTGGTGTACGAAGTAGGAGTTGTCCGTGGTAAGAAGATCAAAGATGTGAGTATCATTTTCAATAGGAGGAGGAGGTAATGGCGGAGAAGGTGGTCTATAAGGTAGATTTGATGCATGTCCGACGCCAGAGTCATGTTCACCAACGCCAACCCAGCCAAGGGACTCACTCTCTGGATTGTTGACTACAGCCATAATAGCTGAAACAATATCTTTAGATTGATGGTGATGTTGACGACGACGATGATGATATTGTTGTTGTTGTTGTTGTTGTTCATGATTTGAGCAAGAATGCCAAGTATGATGAACCGGCATAACCATAGAAGGCAATAGCAAGGGATTGGTATCTATTATGGGTTATTCCCCAAAAAAGAACAAGAATCAATTTGACATTCATTCATCATTCATATTTGATTTACCTTTTCTAATAGAGGCATCCTGTTCTCCGTTTCCTTGTTCTTGGATTTCCAGTGACTTTGATTCATGCAGGGTAGTTGTTCTTGGTTCACTGACAAAAAAGGAACAATAAAAAAAATACCGGTTAATAACCGTAGGAGCAATCCCTTGCGTTTCTTTTTATAAAGATCACTATTTACCTTTGTTCCATAGTAGACGTGTTTGCCAATTCATACGTTATATCCAATGATAAACTATATTTGGTTGGTTCTTCAATACAAGAGCTGTAACGACGTCGATCATACAAGGGAGTGCTGGTTGGTTTCATGACTGTGGTGATAAAAGGGTAAGTGTCATTCTTGTAATGGTCGAAAGTCCTCTTTAAAGCTAAATCGCCATAAGACTTGGATCGGCGTCTAACTTGTCAAAAAAAAAAAAAAAAAAACCACATACACCGCACACACACAAAAGAGAAAGAAAGAAAGAAAGAGGAAGGCAATGTGAGTAAGTTATATCACTATTGAGTTTTTTTTTTCAATCGCAGTCATACTTTAACTCTGGGGATATAAATACCATGTATAATTGTGGGAAGAAAAGAGAATGTACAAAGTAAATAAAAAAGAAAAGAAAAAACAATAAAAAAAGCACGAATGGCTTTTTATGTTTAAGGGGTAGCTGAAAGTGCTGGGTTTGAATATCCAGTACTGATGATGTACGTTGGTGAGCACACACCACAATGATGCTGTGATGCCCAAGGAAAGGGAGTTTTTTAAGGGAGGTAAGCGATTTCATGATATGTACAGTATGAAACTAGCCAGTATTTTAAACAATGGTGCTCCCTTTAGATTATCTGAATTCTTTATTATTCTTTATTCAGTATTCTTTATTCTTTATTCTTTATTCATATTTCCACTGCTACTTTTATCATTAGAATGAGACTTTTACTGTCAAATATGATATAAATATTTCAAGTGTCATATTTATTATAACAATATTGATTATCTCTTATATTCTGTAATGATAATCAATTAGTATACTTTTAGAGGTTTTTGTTAAAATATGTCACCTCCCGGAAAGTCGGCGTTTTAACAGTGAACAGTATCGTAGTTATTCATCTACTTCTTGACAAGAATAGCACATATTAACTATGGGTCCCAAATTAAAGAGAAACATTGCCTCCTCATTTTTATATCATCATAAAACCTTTAGTTTTCCGTGTACAGGACCATAGAATACTGTAAAGTACAGAATTGTTGCTGTATGTATAACTGCAAATATAAGATTAAAAAAAAAGAAAATAGTAATCTCACAGGTTTTCTTGAATTGTTTGATCAGATGCAGTTTTTAAACGCAAGTGTAGTAGGCTTATCATCAATCAATATTTATACTTATTTATGCATAGAAATGCTAGTTTTAATAGGACGTTACAATTTGACTATAATTCTTTGAGGCGATACTCTTATAACAATATAAGCCAATAACAGCTTTGTTTTATGCATACTAATTTATTTGTTGCGATGTTTAGAAGGTCATACAATTAATTCAATAATGTGGGGTAATGGCTGTGCTATAATACTGTATAGTGTATGATGCAGTATTAACAAATAGGCAATTGGATGAGTTTATGATCCATTTGTATGTCTTTCGATTTCTTCGCAGTTAGACTCTGCTGGTATTATCAAATATAATGGAGTTCCATAAAGTTGCCTAATCATACATTGTTCAATCTTCCATTCATTTTTTAATCCAATAGAAGCCATCGAGATGCTTTTAAATCCCGCTGCCATTCCATTTTGTTGGAGCAGCAAAAATTTTACCCAAATTTTATCTCCCACTTCTTTTTATTCGCTTCTTTTTCCATGGCAAGCTACATCAAATTTACTCCTCTTTCCGGTGCCAAGAATGAAGACGCGTTATGCTATTTGCTGGAAATAGATGAAGTCAAGATTTTACTCGATTGTGGTTGGTCTGATCATTTTGATACAAAAGATTTATTACCTTTAAAAAAGTATGATTTGTTATTACCACAATTCTTCACGCTCAGTATACTCATATGACTGGATTGTATTATATAGGATTGCAAAGCAAATAGATGTTGTTTTATTATCACATTCTGATCTACCTCATCTTGGCGCGTACACGTACGCCAAAAAGCACCTAGGCTTACAGTGCCCTGTTTACTCTACGGTACCAGTTGTGAACATGGGCAAGATGTGCATGTATGATATCTACCAAAGCAAAACGAATGAAATGGACTTTAGCACATTTACTTTGGAAGACGTTGACAATGCTTTTGATAAAATCACACCTCTTCGCTTCTCTCAGCCCTGTGCCCTACCTGGAAAATGTCAAGGGATTATGATCACTGCTTATGCGGCTGCTCATACTGTGGGTGGCACTATTTGGAAAATTAAACAAGATACCAATGATATTGTCTACGCTGTTGACTTCAATCATAGGAAAGAAAGGTAACGCTTAAAGAAAATGTGATATAACTATTTCATTGACTAATCATTTTTTCTTTTTTTAGTCATTTGGATGGTACTGTGTTGTTGTCAGATGGTGTTGTATTGGATCCGCTTGCTCGTCCCTCTCTCTTAATTACTGATTCCCTGAATGCGGATACATTTAGTCCTCCTAGGAAAGACCGTTATTCTGCTATGTTTGGTAGGTTTTTAGAATATATAATGCATTGTTATCAAAAGATGATCCCACAGCTCATGTTTTTGTTTTGATTTCTTGTTTTAGATACATTGAATACAACTTTATCAAATGGAGGATCTGTGTTACTCCCGACTGATTCTGCTGCTCGTGTATTGGAACTTGCCTATCTTTTAGATCAACAATGGACAAAAAATCAACTCAACAATTACCCTTTGATTATGCTCAGCAACACCAGTTACCACACGATACATTTTGCGAAAGTGATGCTGGAATGGATGGGGAACGACTTGACGACACATTTTTTCCAAACGCGTGAAAATCCATTCGAATTTAAATATTTACGATTATGTCACAAATTAGAAGACTTGGAAAATTATCCTGGACCTAAGGTGGTGATTGCTAGTAACTACAGCCTGGAAACTGGATTTGCTCGCGATTTATTTGTGCGGTGGATGACGGTGGATACAACAGAGAACCAACAAGTCAAAAATACTTTATTACTTACGGAAAGGGCACCTCCTGGTTCGTTGGCTCGGCAAATATATGATGATTGGGAAAAGCAAGTATCATTAGCAACATCTATGGATACTGACGTCAAGCAACAAATCCAACCCATCAGCAACAAGGCCATTATCAAACCCATCCTCGATTACAATACTGAAATGGATCTGACGCTATTCAAACGGGTACCACTAGAAGGTGTGGAGTTACAACAATACGAAGCCGCTCAGCGCGCTAAAGAAGAACGGGAAGCAGCACAGGCAGCCATGATCGCACGAAACAAGACAATTATGGAAGAAGATGAATCAGATACCTCGGATTTAGATGAAGCAGACGACCCTATGGATGACCTATTGATCAAACAACATGACCTCTATGTGCGTGATAGCGGTCGCTCTGGAGGCTTTTTCAAGCAAGCTCAAAGTTATCATATGTTTCCATACCACGAACGGCGCAAAAAATTTGACGACTATGGGGAAGCCATTCAGCCTGATCAATATATTCTAGCCACAGATACAACAAGGATGACAGCAGCTGACAAAAATGATGTAGGTGGCAGTGGTGCAAACTTCCGTACTGGTGGATCTGCAGATGCAAAGGACAGTATAGATATGGATTTGGACGAACCTATGCTTCCTTCTCGTGATACGTTACCTACGAAATACATTTCAAATGTGCAGCATGTCCAAGTACAATGCTTTTTACGGTATATCGATCTGGAAGGTTTATCGGATGGAAGGTCTATCACCAAAATTTTACCTCAAATTGCTCCTAGGAAAATGGTAACCGATTTTTTTTTATATATATTGTTGTAAGGGTATAAATTAGACAATTAATTTTTGGTTTTTATTGATCGGGGTTGCTTAGGTCATCATTCACGGCAACGACGAACCAACGCAAAACTTGTCACAAACATGTCTATCGATGAATCATTTCACCAAAGAAATCTTTACACCTAACATCGGCGAAGTACTCAATGTATCAGCAGCAACCAACATCTATCGGGTACGACTGACAGATGGATTGGTCAACTCACTTTTTTTCTCAAAGTTGGATGATTATGAATTGGCGCGGGTGTCAGGTCGTATCCATTTTCAAGAAGATTCCACCACCCCTTCGTTGGACGTTGTCGATGATGTGTCCTCGATGGATGTAGAACACATGCAACTTCAAAAAAAGAAGATGGAACCTAGTATTTTTGTAGGTGATATACGACTTACTGAATTTAAACGGGTGCTCCAAGCGGAAGGTATCTCTGCCGAATTCAAGAATGAAGGGATGCTGGTTTGTAATGATCAGGTTGTAGTGCGAAAGGTAAAAAATGCATTTTTGATGACAGAAATAAAATCAACAAAGCTCATATGTCTCTTCTCTTATTATTAGACTGGCTCTGGACAATTGTTAGTGGAAGGCGTTTTATCAATGGATTATTACAAAATTAGATCCCTTTTATACGCTCAGCATGCTATTTTATAGATACATTTATATATTCCCTTTTCCTTTCATCTTCCTCTTCTCTCTATTTGTATATACATCCCAACACATTTTAGTTTAGTTATATGACCCATCCATCACCGCTGTTTTACACTCTTTAGGATATATACTGTTGTTATTTTATTGTTATTTTTATCACTATTTCGTTATTATTCAAACTAGAAATAAATGCTGGTGGTATGTTGTTGATATTCATCATGAGGATCGTATTGAAGTCTTGTTTGTTGTTGTTGTGTGACCACAAGGTTAAATAAAATGTGTTGGAGATGATCATGAATGTTTTCAAGTGTATACTCATGTTGTCTGTTTGTGGAGCTAGGGCTGTGACTGGGGGATAGTGATGATGATTTTGTTTTTGTTTTTGTAGGCCATTGATCCATTTCGTTAACGTAGTCAGTACGTGAAAGAGGTAATATTTGATTAACAAGGTGAGATACTTTGGAATACTTGGAGACATCGTCATTCTATCCAAAAAAAAAAAAAAAAAGATGTGGGAACTAGCTATGATTTCAGACAGCGCCTTTTTTTTTATTACCATCGCCAGTCGCTGATCTCTGTCTATCAGTTGTAGCTGAAGATGCTGTATCTGTAACTCGAGTAGCCGTGTCTTTTTCTTTCTTTTTTATAAAGAAGTTCGTACATTTGTTGACTCTGTGATGATGTCACTGATCAAATATCATTATCGAAATAGGTTATGCAAGGTTGTTATGATAAAATTCAGTACAGCTTTCAACTAGGATATTTTGCAGTGCTATTAAGCATGTTACCTGTTGACATTTTCTCTTTTGTAATATTATCAATATCATCATCATAGTAATAGGGAACTATATTGCTACAATCGACAGGTGATGCAGGTGGAGTAATATCCGTATGATCAAGAGGGTCATTTTCATCATCAATAAATTGTACTCGGCAATAGTTCGTTTTGTTTTTACGCAGACATGATTTCTTGCCTATATCACAACCCATTTCAAAAAAAAAAAAAAAAAAAAAAAAAAAAATATGGAAGAGGAAAAGGATTGGAAAGCTAGTTTAAAAAAATGCCTATAAATACTATAAAAGTGAGAGTGTATCAAGGTATTCACTTGTTCGTTTCAAGTGACAGATGATCCACATGATCAATAAATAACAAATACATATCAAAGCTTTATTTTGTATCGAGCAGCATTTTGACTTTGGGCGTAGGCGGATTCTGAAACAGGAAAGATTGGAAAAGCAAGAATCCTTACGAGTATGTTATTGGCTAGTATTTCAATGACAGCTTCTAGGGATTGTTACAATTCACTGCATTTTTCCTTTTTTCTTTTTTTGTTTCTTCACACTTATTCTGTTTATTCGAATATGACTTTTACTTACGGTTATCAAATGGGTGAGGAAGGGACAAAAATATTCTTATTTTAAAAAATTAAAAATGTCCACTGTATGTATTAATAATGTCTCTCTCTGGCTTTGATAAACTTTTACTTTTTATTTTAGAATCAACTAATGGTTCCACTAGCCATTTGGTGGTCCCTCCCATGCTATCCAAGAAAATCACATTGGCAACAGGAAGCAACACCGGACGATGGCAATTCTACGGTACTCGAAAGGAAGTTTTGGACTGGATGCGCGATCACAAAGACATTGAATTGGAAAATGGACTTTTCTCTACAACATCAACATCAACGGCAGGGGGTGGGAAACCGGGCAGCTTCCACACACACACAGAACTCGTGATCGATATGCAACATTGCTACGACTCTGAACAAAGCTACTACAATTATTACAAGTCATTTTTTGTCAGCGACTATACTGTTGAACGAGTCAAAGTGGAAATCCGACCAAGAATCGAAAGTAAGGACAATATGATCGATTCACTTTGTCGAACCATTGTGGCTAGTGGCTCCCGTTTAGGCGATGTCGTGGATGATTTAGAAACTCAGTGGAATGGCCCTGCTAAATCATACTACCAACAAACTGTCGATGTCTTCACCGATGCTCCTCCTCCCACACACGTCCTCTCAGCTGATCCACCTGCTTCTATTCACATTAACAGCAATGAACAACAACAGCAAGGACACTGACATTTAAAAAACATCATCGTTCTTACCAGTCTTCCCTCTTCCTCTAGCTTAGTCTTCTTCCTGTATGATCTATCTATAGTACTAGTTGCTTGTTTTATTGATTCCCTCTTTTTACCTTTATGTTTTATCAATTCCATGCTTTATTATCAATGACTTAATATTATTAATATTATATCTTTCAATCAAATAAAAAATTTGTCTTAACTATATATGTGTGTCTTTTTTTCATCTGTGCAATGTAGGGGATCATGATTTATATCATTATTGTGCATAATGTACTCAAATTTTCGATTGGATTTCTATCATTGATGATGAAGAATTGAACTTTATTACTGTAGAATAGATTGCTTTTTACTTCTTTTATTGAACAAAACATTTAAGTAAATATGACAACGATGGTTATGGCACACCAAAAAAAAAGAAAAAAACCTCTGCTGAGGTTAACGTTGACAGCCTGGCTTAAGCTAGTTGATATGAACGGTAGCGCTGGAATATGTCACGTTTTATATAAAGTAATCCAGAACTGGCGAACTGTCATTAACCATCAGGGAGGGCGGGAGGCATAGTTTTAGAAAGCAGTACAAAATTCTCTATAGCGACGGTACATCCACAGAACGACCTATATCCCTCTATATGGTTGATCCAACAGGAATATGTTTATCTTAGATAGTAAGTGCTTCGAGACTGTCAACCAGTTCTGTATTTTTAGAGAGGAAAATAGTTAAAGTGGATGAACTAGAACACAAATGTTTGGTAGGGAGTGCACTCACAAAACAACTACAATAGCAAAATATTGTTCACTATCCAATGGGTCAGAGGATGGCTAATTGAAGGCATTATTTTATTAAAACATATTTTCATACATAATTGAAGCATATTGATAGATACTAAAACTATAGACGAGAGGCTCATTGTAACAAAGGATTCGGTGAAAGGATCTATTGGCGGAAGCTTGCGGGGCGCTGCTGTAAGAGTTGAAGAATGGTCAATATTAATCAAAAGGGGGAGAAAGACGATAGTAAAAAAGGGATCAATTGCACGAGGCATGAGAGAGACTAATGGAACATTTTTCATCGAGGCAAGTTAAGAAACATATTTTATTTTATAATAAATATAATGGTTCAGATGTAGATATAAACTACAGACACACTAATACTAAACTAAGCTAATGAAGACTCTAATAAGCTCACTAATGGTGATCCCAAATCCTGAATCCAAAATGAAAGGGTTTCCCCATGCATTTTGTAATCCTTGAGCTGAACCCCTTTCTAAACTAGTCCTGACACTATTCAAAGTTCAACATTGCCCTATAGAAGTTCTAATAATGAAGAGTGCGAAAATAAATAAATAAATCAGCATACCTAGAAGATCAAAAAAGTCGTGCGGACATTTAAAAAACCATGAATTAGTTTTTGGCCCATAAGTGTTCAATAAAAATATCGATCCTCAATGAAGTATTGGGCATATTGGATATTGCTAGAATGTGAATCGGGGGCATTGAAAAATGCAACCCAAATATGCATAGAGAACCCCTTTCATTTTTGATCTGGGATTTGAACCTGCCATTAGATTAGGACATTCAGCTTAGAGATGAGTGTCATGAAACTGTCACTAGTTTAGCTAGTGTTTGTCGTATTAGTTTAACTTTGCATTTGAATAATTTATGTCTAGTATTTTTACCGTTAGCACCATTAGCCTCTCTCATATGATTGCTGTAGATGTCTCCACCAGTAGACCTCTATATACATTCTTACTTATAATAACGTTTCCCCCCCCCGTTCTACAGTATGTACTTCAATAAAATATATCTTTTTATTTTTAACCACTGATCCAAATCCATGTTGAGCCCTAGATCAAACGTATATTACACATCAACCGGGCCCCCTTTACGTGTTTCTTACTACCACTTTGAAATACAGGTCATATTCAAGTTCAAATATTCTTGCTTGTCATTAAAAATAACAATCGATACTAAACTACATTATACTACACTATACTACACTACACTAATTCACTGTATTCTAAATAGCTTTTTCTTTAGAAATTTCAGGGAAGTATCTGACAGCAATGCTCTAAAAAAAAGTCAGGCATCGGCATTTGAAATAAAAAATCGTACCCCATTTAAGGTTTGGTACATTATAAAGTGTCTGTACCATACTGCTATAAAGTGCAGTCATTCATAGCGTATGCATAAACCATATACAGTATTATTTCAAGTTCATACTCCAAAAAATGAGATAATATGCTTACTGTATTACACTGGAAGATGCAATATGGTACTATGTCTGGATAAAAAGGGATGCGTGTGAGGAAAGAGTACTGCCTTAATAAAAAACGGGAGGAGCGCATGATTGAACAGTATTGGAAAGTGTTTATTGTATGATGGTTTTACAGTACAGGTACAACCTCTTTTTTTTTTTTAAACATAAACGACTTGGTGTGAAGTCAGTTACTCCAATTGGTTCCTACACGGAAACTTGTAGCAGTCATATCAATTTTTTTTTATTGTATCGTGATGTATAATACTTAATGTAGTATGATATGATTGGCTTTGTCATCTAATAGCTTGAAAGGAAGCATATTTGACATAGGAAGCCTGTGATCCCCCGTCCTTTACCCAGTGGGGGGTTCCTAATCTGGCCGTGACCATCGGTTTCTGAATCAGTTTACAGAAGAGACTGCTTTCCCGCCAAAGCCAAAAAAAAAAAAAAAAAAAAAAAAATATTTTTTTTATTTTGCTTTTTCTTCCTGACAGACTACAAGATGATGGAAGATCTTCGCATAACCGGCTACAATGCCTTATTAACGCCAACTTTCTTGCAAGAAGAATTACCTATGGTAAATTTTTTATGTTGAACTGGGTAGTGGTGGTAGTAACCCCGTATTAACTGTATTTATTTTTCTTTTGTCTCCACGGTTGCACCCCTTATAGTCAGAAACCTCTCAACAAACGGTCTCCAAAGCTCGCAGTGAAGCTTCTGCCATTCTTCGCGGTGAAGACGATCGTTTAATTATCATTGTTGGGCCTTGCTCTATTCATGATACTCATGCTGCTAAGGAATATTGTAAGCAACGCTGGGCCGGTGGGTGAGAAGTGACTGGGCGTGTATTTTTAGATTGGGGGGGTCAAAAAAATTGAAGGCATTACTTTGATGTGAAAATATCACTAACAGTTATTGGTTTTATTTTTAGGCCAAAAGTTGATCGCCGTCAGAGAACAGGTCAAGGGTGAATTATTGATTATCATGCGCTCGTACTTTGAAAAACCTCGTACAACGGTTGGATGGAAGGGATTGATCAACGATCCTGATATCGACAACAGTTACAACATTAACAAAGGTCTACGCGTGGGTCGCCAATTACTTTGTGAATTAACGGATGCTGGTATGCCCGTGGCTGTGGAGCTCCTGGATACAATCTCACCTCAATATCTGGCTGATTTGATGTCCTGGGGAGCGATTGGCGCTCGTACAACGGAATCTCAGCTCCATCGTGAACTTGCGTCTGGTGTGTCTTTCCCTGTTGGATTCAAAAATGGTACCGATGGCAACGTAAAAGTAGCGATTGATGGCATCGGATCTGCCAATGCTCCTCATCACTTTTTGGGTGTTACCAAACAAGGCACAGTTAGCATCACACACACCACTGGGAACCCTGATTGTCATGTCATCTTGCGTGGTAGCACTGCTGGGGCTAACTTTGAAAAGGATCATATCGTCAGTGCGAAGGCTCAAATGGTCAAGGCTGGCTTACGGCCCAACATTATGGTGGATTGCTCTCATGGAAACTCAAACAAGGATCATCGTAACCAACCTAAGGTTTCAGAAAATCTCTGCCAACAGATCATTGCTGGGGAAACGGCTATTGTTGGCTTGATGATTGAATCTCATATTAATGAAGGCAAACAAAGCGTCCCTAGTGAAGGTCCTGCCGCTTTAAAGTATGGTGTGTCCATTACCGATGCATGTGTCGACTTTGATTCTACTATAGATATGCTGCAAGGATTGTCCAACGCCGTCAAGTCCCGACGCTCTGCTGCTACTGGCTCCAATTAGAATTATACTTTTTTTTTTTACACTTCATCATTTGCATCTTACTCTTATTTATTTATATCATTTATTATTTATTGCACCCTTTTTTTTTGTCTTGAAAAATTAAAAAGTTGAACCATTTTTATTGATCATCATCATCAATATCATCAATGGTATTGCGGTGGGCGCCGGTGAGGCTTGAAATATAAAATTGACAGCTGGTGACTGCTGGGCATTTTTTTTCTTTTTGCTTCAGTTGAATTTTTTCCGCTTCCTTTTTTTTTTTTTATTATTATTATTATTATTATTATCATTTTGCTTTAATCTGATTATATGGCTCCCTCAAACAGCACTGAAACTATACAAAAGAAGACTAAAGCTGTATCAGCTGATGATTTTGAAGATGATTTTATTGAAGAAGAAGTATACTCTGATACCAACGATGTTGACGATGAAGGCACGATCAAACCCGTTTCCAACGTAACAGCAACAAAGCGCAAAATGGTAGATGGCGAAGACAACAATAATAACGATAGCAATACTTCCTCTGCCGCACCAAAGAAGAAGAAAAACAACAAGAAGAAAAAGTCGAAAGATCCTTTCCACGGCTTGAAGATCTGGACCGAATCACCTACCGTACAAGCCGAGTACCTTTCTGATCGTTTAAAGCAAGCATTGCCGTCTTTGACCGCTCTGGAAACAACACCCATGACCTCCGAAGCCTTGGTGGACAACTCCAAATTCAAACAAGATCACACAATGGAAGAGCTACCAAGTTACATCAAATTTGCCGTTATGAGACACAAGAAGTTGACAAAGAAGCCTGTTGGTTTTGGTTCTCCTCTTGTCATAGTGGCCACTCATTCTGCGATACGAGCTGCCGATCTTTCTAGGTAATGATAATATATAACATTTTTCAGTCGTTTCCTTCTGCCTTACAATTTTTTTTTATTTTTTTGTGTAGGGGTCTTCAATCATTTGCTGATATGGCAAGAATCGCCAAACTGTTTGCCAAGCACATCAAGATGCAAGAACAAATTGAGCTATTGACAACAACACCTATTCACATTGCTGTCGGAACACCTCAACGTTTAGTGGCATTAGCTGAACAAGGAGCTTTGAAGATGGATCAATTAGAATTGGTAGTGATTGATACAGACACCACAAAAGGAAACTACAATCTCATGGAACAACTCTCTGGTCGGGAATCACTGTTTACCTTTCTGAATACCTATATCGCCCCTAGAATGCAAGCTGGAAACTCCAAATTGGGTCTCTTTTAGTTTTTTAGTATTATTTTATTTTTACCTTGCCTTGTATCATCTTGTCCCTTCCACACGCCGCCTCCACATACATACTTTTATTACATTTTATTCTCTTCATTTAGACGTTGATCAATTGTATTTGTCATATATATCATCATACAATAAAAATATTCATCATTTACTCATACTCATTGGGTTGAAGGACTTCTAGTGATTTTTCTATTATAGTTTGCGTGGAAGAGTTAGGTGCATTTTATTATTTAATACTGATGTAGAGATGCGGACGGATACTGCGGTACAAGCAAGGCTGTTTCCTTAGACCGCATTAGTTGTTGATGAGTAACAAACTAGATCCAATTGCTCTTTCTTGTTTGAAAAGGCATAAAGAGAAGAATAAATCACGCTTCTGGCTACTGTCATGAGAATAACACTACCATTTTGATGATGTTTTATGCTGTTGTAAAAACCAGGGGTTTCCTTATTGATATTCACCAGAAAAAAGTATATAGTTACACAAATGGGGAAAAATAATTCAAATTCCGTCGACGTGGTAGTTATTTTCTCTATGCACTCTTTCTTTCTTTTTCTTTTTTATTTCGTTTTTTCACCACGATTTTAATGTCTATGAGATTGCTGTGATCTTAGATTAGTGTTAGGACTAGTTTAGAAGTGGTTTCCGAACAGGGATTACAAGATGCATGGGAAACCCCTTTCATTTTGGATTCAAGATTTGGTCCACCTTTGGTTGGCATTTCGAAGACTCCATTAGCTTAGTTTAGTATTAGTTTGTACATTGTTTAAACCTATATCTGAATTTTTTTTTCTTTTTTTTACAAACCTCAAAGGAAAATCACCCATTAGCAATTTTCCTGTCTTTACAATAGATCCCTTTCTACCATCGCCACTTTGGATTAGTGTTAACCGTCGTTATAATTTAATAGCAGGTGTGTCATGCCTTGTACATTTTATTAGATCCCAATATACAGCAGTCCTTTTAGATTAGTTTTGACCATTCTTCAAATCTCACGCTATTCTCCCACATGTTCCCTTCATTAGATCCTTCCATTAGATCCCTTGTCACAATGAACCCCTTGACTTTAGTTTTAATATCTATCAATGTATTTCAATAAAATATTCCTTTTTATGGGCTATCCTCTGACTATTATATAGTGAACAATTACACTGTTTTGTGAATGTTCCACTGAAACACTTGCTCTCTAATTCATTCACGATGATTATTTTCCCCTTCGCTCAGTATTAAAAATAGCCACATTCATGCCCCATCTATCACTGGCCTAGCGACTGGTTGAAAGCTCTAGATCACTTAATATAAAATGCAGTCTTATTCCTTCTTTACCGTTCGTATAAGTCAACCTAGACCAGATCGCCGACATCACCTCCACAGGACTGATGATATTGTATATTATTCTGCGTGTTATTATATTGATTTGATTACTTTTATGCATATAAAAATAATAATAAAAAAGCTACCCAGAAGAAGCCAACGGAGCCGCGAAGGACCGCTTACCAGTTGTAAGAAGGCGGGGTGTCTAAATCCATCGAAAACTACACTTCAACAACCTTCCTCACTCTCCCTCGCTTGCCTTCTATCTCCCTTCATACTCAAGAAAACTTTTTTTTTTTTATTTTTTTTTTATTTGGAAGCCCAAAGATCGGTGAGTATAAAGTATCCAATATATATGTACCGTATATAGTCCAATTAGACACAAAACGTAGAAGGCAAATAATATAAATTTTTGGTTCAAATATAATACTAAACTAGAGCGAAGTCATCAATAAATAAGGACAAAGTAAAGTAGCGCAAAAAGAGTGGTAGTAGTGGGGATGGGAAAAGAGGTATCCTTGGATATCGTAGATAAGGAAGAGCAGACTGGAAGGGATATAGGCAGACCGAAAAAAAAGAGGGCTCTTGTTGATATACTTTTATCCATCATGAGTTGATATTTCAATCTTTTGTTTCCAGAGTAATGCTTGGGTATTTGTTATTCAGCATTACCGTACACTTAACAATACCCTCCCCCCCCCCGACCAAAAAACAATTGTTAGTATTACAAGCCCTTGTGCCTAGCCTTCTGGTGAACATGTTTCAACTTTTAATATAAATGTTTATAAAAGGTAGAGATAGGGG
Organism: Absidia repens; assembly: GCA_002105175.1. Taxonomy (NCBI): domain Eukaryota; kingdom Fungi; phylum Mucoromycota; class Mucoromycetes; order Mucorales; family Cunninghamellaceae; genus Absidia; species Absidia repens. Next base: position 6,751 of record MCGE01000041.1, on the reverse strand, counting down.
AATCAGCAAGCCAATTCATCCTTTTCTTTATTGAGTTCTATGGCATAAAAAAAATGATACTAAAAATGATATAAACAAAAGCGTTATATAAACAACAATGGTAAAAACTAATAGAGGATAGGGTATAAATATACTAGATAATAAGATATGAGAAGACAATGGAGGAAGGAGTTGAATATGGATCATGTTGAGGCAGTGGAAAGAATCAAGGGCGAAGTAGAAAAAGTTGCACGTTGATTATCCAACTGTGATTTCGATCGGTGAATATTGTCAAAAAGGTAACCCAATTCATCTTCCATATCAGATTTGCTTGATTTCGCTTTGGTATGTGTCCATTCAGCATCTTGATTGCTCATGCGTCTGCCTTCCATACGGTCCACTTTTTGTAAGAGATGATTGAAAAAGAATTCCCGTTCTTTCAATGCAGAGAGAGAGTATCGCTGTTGGTTATATTTGGGTCGATTCATCACTTTGGTTAACATGTCGGTCATTGTTGTCATATCGTCAATCATTTGTTGTTCTGGAGATGTCCAATCCTAATAAATAAATAGTAACAATCAGCGGGATGATGATGATGAGGACGATGATGACATTGATTTACCTGACTGGCCAATCTCCCACGATCATTGCGATCCAATATTCCATTGATGGTGGCGGCATTCATTTTCTTCTTGAGTCGAGAGTTCATACTGACACGTTGATTGTCCAAAGTCCGTAAAGAAGAACGCTGTATTTGATTCATCAGTCCTTGAAGCATTTCAATTTTGGTATAATCAGTAGACAAGGACGCACGCTGTTCCTCCAAACGGCCCCGTGACAGTCGTTCAATGGTGCGTCCGACAGTTGCAGCCGCCAGTTCTTTTGCTTGACGTTCAGTCATATCCACACGTTGGTTGTTGAGTCGAGGAGACACAGTGGAAAGTTGGTCAATAGCAGAGAGGAGTTGGTCCAGATCATAAGCTGCCTTTTCATTTTGACGATGGGAGTAACCAGGGGGTGTATTGGAAGAAGGCGTTACATCCTTTTTTTCTGGTAATGACTTGATATCAAGGGTGGCGGCAGCAGAGGAGGTACCCAGGGATGGTGTCACAATATCAGAGTATGCAGGAGGAGCAGATTCAACACTAGGTCGTTCTTGTGCCAAACAGGTAATAGAATTCATCAGCTGATCCAGTTCATCCCAGAGAATCGTCATTTCGTCTTCACTGTCGTCTTGTTGGCCTTTGCTAGTGTTGATCATCTTGGAGCCAATCGCTTTTTCTTTTTGGAATGTTGACATGCTTTCGCGAAGTTGAGAGTAAATACTGGAAGTAGGTGATATAGGTGATATAGGTTGAAGGTGCTCATTGTTGATATCATCGTTCTCGTCGGTGGAAGATGACTCCGAAAGCTGGCCTAATTCTAAAATACGGTACAAATGGTGAAGAAGAGCCGCCAGAGAACAGCACATGTTGTAGTCGGTTGATGAATCCAGAAGCCATGTTTGATGTGATGTCAAGACTTGTTGAACAATGGAAAGAGTGGCGACGGCAGGTGTAGAGTCACTTCGTTTCATTTGGTGGGGTTGAGAAGGTGCTGAGGACAAACAATTGGTGCTTTGGACGATAGAGTTTAATAAAGAATAATGACCGCTTTGTTCGTGCACAGACGAATCAGATAAACGTCGTTCAAACTTCGTTGAAGGAATAGTGTTGACCATTTGCCGGAGGAGCGAATCGAGAGCGACGAGAGAGACTTGTTTTATCGATTGTAAGGATTGTACGAGTTCAGGTGAAAGTTCATCTTGTTTGGAGGTAGTGGTTGTACAGAGATGGTCATAACTAACTGGTTCTAACATAAGTTGTTCTAGTTCGTTGGTGTCACCAGTGAGCGTCGCTGTTGTTGCTACTTGTTCATCGTTGGGCCTGTATGAATCTTCCGTAATAGTCTACAGTAGGGAGACGAAAAAGAAAATAGAAAAAAGTCAGTATGTAGTTTAAATTGAACTATGATTATTCTATTCACTACCTCACTAGAAGCACGCTTTGGTTTTGGTTTTGGTTTTAGTTTTTGTAGGGTGGCCATTAAAAAAGAAAAATAGAGAGAAAGAAAAAAGAAAGAAAGGGAATATAATAGCAATTTCTGGCTCAGCCAGTGATGCCTTTTTTAAAGAAATTCCCCTCCTTGAATTTAGATTAATTTAATTTGATTGGCTAGAATTCCAATAGCAGTTCAGATTTTTTACGCGTAACACCTCCTGATGATCATTATATTTGTAATTTGCTTAACCTTGAGGGTTGAAAACTCTTCTCCTCCCCCTCCTCATTTTCCCCTTTTAATCACTTTTTACTTCAGGAGGAGGGAAGACAATGACGATCTAAACAAGTAAAAAGGGGGAAAGAGAAAGGTTCATTGCTTGCCACCTTGGTTGTTGGTCACAACTGCACCACTTGTCGTACGAACAATCATGTTTTTCCTCTCCAAAGATTTTAAATCCCGCCTGTGAGACCTGGTTTTTTTTTCTCTCTTTCTTTTTTATTATTATTTAAATCATTATGCGATTGGACATGAAGCCAGGAGTATTTTGGATAGTGGTTTTATTATTGATACAACAAAATGTAGTGGCACTTAACATGGGAAGTGCGTCGTTCCTCTTTTCAATGGAATCAATGCCAGTTTATACAAAAAAAAAGGAATCAATGCCAGTTACACAAATCTCCAATGAAATGAGCCAACAAATAGTTGATCGCGGTTTAGGTAATACCATGCATGAAAACAAAGACAGATACTCACTTCACTTGATACTATAGATATTTTGAATGGGTTACAATCGAATCAAAGGGACTGCTTTCAAAACTCAACATTGTCTATTAAAGATGGCTGCCAGCAACTCGTATCTGATGAAATCTCACAAATAAAATGCAAGATGACAAGATGAATGAAAATTTATTGACTTTGAAGAATACTAACCTATTTTCATATGAATTTAGATGCCCTCATGTTGACATTATGTGAATTGGCAACTGCGCAAATAAGCGTGCCAGTAGAATGTCAGTCAGATCATCCGTCTAATCATCTGCCGGCTTGTATAAAAAAACTGGCAACTGCTCCTCAAACATGGACCACTTATAGCGGTAAGCCAATCATTAGCCTTGGACAAAAGATAAACTAGCAAAAATGACACTCTTTTTTTTTTTTTTTTTTTTTTTTGGCAGGTTATTATCGCGATGTAGTTACAATATGCTTTGCTATCCGTTATCCGCTAGAGAAAGGTAAATTGATTTTTTGCATATTACATGCCATCAGGTATCAAAAGGAAACTGATCGGCATATTTTAGAACTATTACTAGAAGCACAACAAAATATGACATACTATCAATCCAGACACTATGATATGCTTCAGCAGCAGCAACGAGATCTTCATACTTGGAGGCAGCAAGAAATGAAACTTTTGAATATCATTCGACTACAGCAATCTGATTTATGGGATGAATTTGCAAGTTTACAGGTAGGTAGGTATTTAATCATTAAAAATGACATGCGACAATAGTTTAACCCCGCTTCCCGTCTTTTTTTTTTTTTAATGTCAAGAAAACTTCGACGAACGAACTATTGGATTTAGTCACCATAATAAAACAAGTCAAACAAACGACTATCGATGTTCATTCTATTCAACGATCATCAGTGGATTTAAGTCAACGTTACTTTGATGAAAACGTGCGCAAATGGAACATTGTAAGTATATGTGATTGGTACCACCATAATTGATCTACTAACATTGACTTGATTAAATTCATAATTTCTGTGCCAGGCTTTTCAGGCAGTTGACCATGGCCTTAATTTGATATATACAAAAATGGATGAAATATTATTATGGCAAAACCAGACATTGACCATGTATCATCATGAGCAGGTAACACTTTATGTATATCGAATAGCACGTACTAATTTTATTTTTCTATATGGCAGGAATTACAATATCAGACGGTCCAACAATGGCAGCAATCTATTGATCTTGCAAATCAAAGTTTTTCCAACCTTGTCAATTTGACTGAAAGCCATATACAACTGCTACAAGAAGATATATTGGATATTCACGCCATTATCTCAACCGCTGTAAAACCTGTACGGCAAATCTTCCGTTTAATCTTGGTCTTTTGGCACGACGGTAAGTGAACATAATTATACTTTATTTCACCATGCCTAATTTTTTATTGTAGATACCCACTTATTTGCACTAATCGGTTTATTGGTATCATGTCATTTCTTTTTGTCTTATCCATGGTGTACTTTGGGAAAAGTGTTGGCTCTAGGTAACTGAGTAACTAACATCTATAATGGTCTACCGAAAGCAACCAATATTTTTGGATTTTCACCTTACGTTCTTAGGCTATTACGTCCGATCTACTTGTCATTGGCCATCAATTATGGTATGTCTACTCCTGGTAAGTCACTTTGAACATTATTATATCTGGATATATATATTACGGAGATTGGGATTATTAATCAACTTTTTTTTTTATTACAAGCACAGATGACTAAACTCTTGGTTGAATTCCACCGGCAGTATTACCCCTTTTTATTCTCATTCAATCCTACAATGCCACCCGTACTATCAAAAGGGGCAAGGTAACCTCGAGCTGTATATAGAAAGGAACTGGTGCTCTAAGTTTTTGATCTTTTTTTTTTTTTTTTTTTTTTTTTTTTTTTTTGGCTTTTCAACTCTAGTAGATGGAACGATGCACCAGAAGAAACAAGCCATTGTAGTGACAGATTGGAACTATATTATAATTTACTGATTGATGAATAAAATATCTATGCTTTGCACAGACATAGTTTATTTTGATGGTGAATGATTTTTTTTCTTTTTTACTTTATGCGGACTTTGCAAAATGAGCGGCACGAAAATTTTAGACCAGTGGAGCGATTGATCTTACATACCTTGTTTCCTTAAAGCAAGCCAACAACTGACAATTATACCTCTTATGGCGTATAGAATTCATCTCTGGTAGTGTGCCCCCACAGATCATTGGTGTTATTTTAGTTATATTAGATGATTTAGTTTTTTTTATATATACATCTACGGTGTTTCAAAACATCGACCAGTTTTATCATTAAACAGTGGCGAAAGTCACAGACGAATAAACAATTCAATAGTCTTCTTTTTTTTCTTCTTCTTCTACTTCTTTTCTTCTTCAACTTTTATTGATATTCATGGCAGGCCCTCCTTCACCTTCTACTCAACAACTATCTACTTCAGAATCTTTGGGACCACGAGGATTAACGTCCAAACAGCAGAACGATATCGCAGCAGAACAAAGTCGTCAGGCTACATATCAATCTCAACAACGACGACGATCTTCCGGCTCAACCTACAATCAGTCATCCTCTCTTTATGTCGGTGAACTTGATCCTTCTGTCGATGAATCTACACTCATGAAAGTATTTGGCAACATCGGCCCTGTGGAATCTATTCGCCTTTGTAGAGACGCTATCACTAACAAAAGCCTGGGCTATGCATATGTCCAATTTGCTTCGGATGCTGATGGTAAGTATACCTTTCCGCCCCACACCGTTTGGTTTTATTTTTATACATGAAACTTATCTTGACTCCTCCCTTTCCCATAAAAAGCAGTAATCTCACTTGACCCTTTTGTTTGTTTTTGAGTAAACAGGAACAAAAGCTATACAACAACTCAACTACGCTCTGATCAAAGGAAAACAATGCAGGATATTGTGGACACGAAATGAACCCAACAAACTCAAAACCATCACTGGCAACATTTTCATCAAGAATTTGGATCCTTCAATCACAACGAAGTCTCTTCTGGATACGTTTGCGCTTTATGGACATATCACCAACTGCAAAATTGTGACTGACGAACAAGGGCGGTCCAAAGGATATGGATTTATACATTATGACACACCAGAATCGGCTGAACGTGCTATCAACTGTGTCAATGGCATGACATTGTACGACCGAGAAATGTAAGTGAGCTGTATGGTAATATGAAATGTCCAAGCAATGAAAGATTAAATACTCTGCATTTGTTCATAGATTTGTTGGCCATCATATTCCGAAACAAGAAAGAATTCAAAGGATTGAAGAAGCCAAACAAAGATTCACTAATGTTTATGTTAAAAATTTGGTCACGGATATCACGGAAGAGGAGCTCAAGGAATTGTTTGGTGGTTTTGGACCTATTGCTTCGGTGCTGATTCAACGGGACGATCAGGGCAACTCACGCGGATTTGGATTTGTGAATTTTGAACGACACGAAGATGCGGAAAAGGCCGTCTCACAAATGCATGCTACCGAGTACATTGGGAAAAGGCTGTTTGTCTCGCGTGCCCAGAAACGATCCGAACGAGAAGAGGAATTGCGGAAACAACATGACCATTCACGATACGACAAGGCGTCCAAATACCATGGTGTTAATTTATATGTCAAGAATCTGGCGGAAACCGTGAATGATGAAGTACTCAGGGACGTTTTTGCAAAATACGGTGCCATCACAAGCGCAAAGGTTATGCGGGATGATAAAGTAAGGCGAAAGGTTATAAATGCATGACAGTGTTTTTTTTTCCTCTTTAGAAATATATTACTAACGTGGAATTTATTTATTTATTCTCATAGACATCTCACTCCAAAGGTTTTGGTTTTGTATGCTTCAATACCCCTGAAGAAGCTAGTAGAGCAGTGGCAGATATGAATGGCAAGACACTGATGGACAAGGCTGTCTATGTGGCCTTGGCTCAAAAGAAAGAAGAT